>CM062631.1:16508172-17053172 GCA_025617555.3 Puccinia polysora
TCTCTTCACTCCCTTTGCCAACAAATAATGCACTCGGATAAAATAGTAACTATTGATCTGGTTCTAAACCATCTCATTCAACTGGACAATGAAACCAAGGTTAAATTGAGAGAAGCTAAAATCAATGATACAGCACTTATATCTTCTAGACCTCTCAAGAAACCAGTACCCAGAGAATTCAGATGCAAGAAAGGATATCACAATCCTCAATCACACGATCATCCCGCAGACAAATTTTGGCACCTCCACGAGCATCTGGCTCCCAACTGGTGGAAGGAGTCTCAGGCAAACTGGCGAGCACAGCTTAACTCTAACTCAAAAACCAAGGAAGTTGCACATTATCTGGCTCTTCTCACGACCTGGGTTCAAGAAATCAATCCTCTTAACCGCATTATTCTCGACTCTGGCGCATCCTTCCATATGTTCAACTCCAAAAATTTCTTTAACCACTTTGAGGATTGTAACGGCAATGACTTCATTAACACAGGAAAAGAAAACACTAAGCTTCCTATTAAAGGAAAAGGAATCGTGAAACTGTGCTGGAGAAACTCAGTTATCACTCTTACCAACTCCCTCTTTGTTCCAGATCTCGTGGTTAATTTAATTAGCCCCGGAGAATTAATCTCATCTAAGAAATGCTCGCTTTCTTCTTCTAATAACCATTTTTCTCTCACTTTCAACTCTAAACTTGTCTTTTTGGGATTTATACAAGAAAATCTCTTTATTCTCAACACCCCGTCTCGAATTGGTAATGATAAAAAATTCAGTCTCCTTTCACTCCAAGAATCTGAATCCGACAAGATCAAATTTCTTCATGAATCCTTTGATCACTCAAGTCCACATCGCCTTAAGAATCTCTTTCCGTCTATCCAAACTAATCTTCTCTCAAGTTTTCAATGCAAGGATTGTGTATTTTCCAAAATCACTAAAGCCTCCTTCAAGATCTCTTCAAATCCATCCTCTAAACCTTTTGAACAACTTCACCTTGACCTTATTGGTCCTATTTCTCCTTCCGGAAGGAATGACATGAATTATTTACTGACCGTCATCAACAATCATTCCAGGTACATTTCAGCAATTCCGCTAAAATATAAATCAGATGCTTGCGAACAAATCAAAATAATTCTCAATCATGAAAAACTCAAACGAAATAGATTCCCCACAACAATTTGTACCAATGGAGGCGGTGAATTTATCTCTTCCAATCTCAAAAACTTCTTCAAAACCAATTCAATTCAGCACCTCATCACTGAACCTTATCACCACGAACACAATGGTAAAATTGAAAGAGCAAATAGAACTATTACTGAGTCTATACAAGCCATCCTTCAAAGCTCTAAACTCCCACTTAATCTTTGGACAGAGATTTCAAAATCAGCTTGCCTCGCTCTCAACCAAATTCCCAAATCTCCTAACTTTCCGTCTCCATATCAACTCTTCTTTGAAAAATCACTTCCAACAAGTTACTTCCAACCTATAGGTTCCAAAGTTGTTTACCTCAATCACAAAGTCAATTGAGGTGAAAATTTTAAGGATCGAGGGCTACCTGGTACCCTTGTGGGTTATAATCCCAATTTTCACTCCTATCAAATTCTTAAACCTGACAACACAATTATTTCTTCCAAAAATATTAAAATTCTCAAGAATCACGACCATCTGCAGCAATCCCGTACTTCAATCTCTGCCGGAAAGTCTCAACAACTCAAAATCAATCACGATCCATTCATCTCTTCTAATGCTCACTCCTCTCCCAATGATCCTTCCTCCAAATCTTCAATTGATAATCAAATATCCTCTTCTATTTCCACTCCTGACCATCCAGACTCATCTTCAGTCCACTCAGAATCAGACTTGTCAGAAGAACTTGCTCAACAACTCGCTCCCAGATATAATCTTTGAGATAGGTCAACCATGAATCCTCCTCAACGCTACGGATATCATCATTAATATGTTCCTAAATCTTACAAAAAAGCCAAACGATGCTCGGATTCTCTCAAATGGGATCTTTCCATGGACACAGAATTGAACGGTATAGAATCTCTCAAAGTGTGGGATGACTACGAGGGCCCCAAACCAGTGAATCCCCTCAATACAACCTGGGTGTATCGTTTGAAGGAAAACTGCCACGGGGATCCTCTGGTCTACAAAAGCCGTTTATGTGTTCAAGGATTTGATCAGATCTACGGATTGGACTACCAAGATACATTCTCTCCTACTGGAAAGGCCGCTTCACTACGTATTGCACTCTTGTTTGGTCTCTTCCATTCACTCCCTATCACGCAATTCAATGTCAAGAGTGCATTTCTTCACGCACCTTTAACTGAAAAAGTTATTATAAGGAGGCCCAAAGGATCAAAAAGAAAATCCAAATTTCTTATTCTTCGTAAATCCCTTTTCGGCTTAAAGCAAGTAACCGCAAATTGGTTCAACACTTTCACTTCATGGATTCGCAAACAAGGTTTCCATGAATCCATCTCAGATCCTTGCTTGTACATCCATTCCAACTCAAATTCCGCTCTATTCTTTCACGTAGACGATCTGATTCTTGTAGGTCTCGGCAATAATTTTCAAGATAAATTCTTAAAGCGATTTCCCCAGTCCCGCCATCATGAACCCAACACAATACTTGGGATGAAATATGAACGCTTCAATGACAGAATCCTTCTCTCACAACCCAAACATATATATCATGGTCTGGAAGAGCTGAAAATGCTCAATTGCAAGCTGTATTCTGTTCCATTAACTTCTCACATCAACTTACTTCCAGCTACGGACAAAGAGCATGAAGAATTCAAATCCCTCAACATAAATTACCAATCAGCAGTTTTTCTTATTAATTACATTGCCTGTCTCACCCGCCCAGATCTTAGCTTTGCAGTTTCAAGCCTTGCTTGATTCTGTGAAAAACCTGGGATACGTCATTGGAGGGAAGTAAAACGGTGTTGGAAATACCTTAAAGCGACAAAAGATCTGAAACTAAATCTGCAAGTCAATAGTCAAAACACCCGAATTCAATGCTACAGCGAAGCTACCTGGAGCGACAATACAGAAACAAGACAATCACGATCCGGCCATCTCTCTTTACTCTTCAACTCACTCATCTCCTGGAGTAGCTATAGACAACAAAATGTCACTCACTCGACCACAGAAGCAGAGCTTAATCCTTTAGTCGACTCTTTCCTTGAAGCTATTTGGATGAAGGGTCTAGTTGCAGAACTCTGGAAGAAAAATATTGAACCTAGTCAACACTTTGTTTACAAAAAGGGTCTCAATGACAAACTTAAAAAGTTTGGATGCAATTCCAAAACTCGCCACATAGAAATTAAAACAAAAGCACTTTGCGAAGAACTAAGGTTAAACAATCTTTCCATTGACTTAATTCCTGCATCAAAAATGAAAGCCGATGGTCTCACAAAGGCTCTACCACCTGCCTCTCTTTTAATTCTGCAACAACTAATCAATCCGACCTTCAAGTCCTCAATCTTACCAGCCACAGGGGGTGTAGAATAATTCATTCTATCCTCATGCATAATTATGTGTCCACAATCATCTCAGATCCTCTTTCACAAGTCTCTCTTGCACCTCATCCCAGCACCTTCTATCTATGTCACACATTCTCCTTCTATTTCACTTCCATGTCATTCTTGTGTTTTCCTTCTTCTGCTTGTAATAGAATCTAACCCCTGCAAGAGTAAATTCACATGAAGGAGTACGCAACAAATTCAGACCAACCACTCAATCACTCAATCTTACTCATCAAGCTCTTAATCAACTCATTGTTAATCATCAACCTCAATCACTCAACACAAACACCTCTCAACTTCAACTCACTCCCATCTTATTTCTTTTTTTATATATTTTCTTAATTTCTTCCTTTCTTCTTTTACTTATCTCAATCCAAATCACTCATACTCAAATGACTACTCAATCTAATTGAACTCATCCAAAACTTGTCTGGTAAGACTGGCACTCATAACAGCTACATCAAAATTTCTGAATCTGATCTCAAATGTCTTCTTTGATCCAAGACTCGTTCTCGTCCTACGACATCTCCTGTCCTGTTGCTTGGTCCCTTTTTGTTCTTGATCAATTTATTTCTTCTTAAGAAATTCAACACGCGGGGCAGAGTTTTGGGGTGATCTTCAGAGGCTGGTTGAATCTTGCAGCGCAAATTTTGGGCAAGTTAAGGAATATTATTTAGAGGGAGAAGGGTCAATAGCAAGGGGGAAACAGCAAATCAAGGAAGCAATGATCAATATCTGCGTAAATAACAGGAAGAAGTGGCAGGAGATCTTGCCAGTTGTGCGGTTTGTGGATTGGATATTAGTCAAGCGGGGGACCTGTTATTTGCCTTACAAGATCTTGTATGGGTGGAAGCAGGTGCTTCTGGTAGATATCAAAACCTTTACTTACCTTGCTATCAACTGGTGGAAGGTTAAGACCAAGGAGGATCTAGTTTTGGCATGGGCGGAGCAGATTTTGTTGCAAATGGATATGGTTTCAAGGGCGGCAAAGAGGATTTGGGACAGTTGGGCTATGTTTTTTTGTTACTGGTACAAGCCTGGTGCCAATTGCTTGCGGACCCTTTGTGGAGAGGAAACCTGGTTCTGATTTATAATTGAGCTTGGAGAAGCAGTGGGGTAAATTTTTTCAGATTTCTGGAATGGTCCTTATTGGGTTGTTAGTCAGTTTCCCAGTGGGAGTTATTAGTTGGAGGAATTGGATGGCACTCCCCTCAAGCAGAAGGCCGCAGTGGCTCACATGAAGAGGTTACATGTGCGGGGAACTACAGAATTTTATGAAACCTTGTTTTCAGGGGATGATGATCAAGAGATGGCCAACATTAGTGAGCCAGCTGTGGAGGAGGAGTCCTCAAAGGAATGAACATTGGGGCAACGTTTGAGTTGTGGGGGGATGGGGAATCCCAGAGCAGCATGGAAGGTCTAGTCTTAAAGGCCTTTGTTTGGGGTGTTCCAGATCCCTTAGGTGATATTTATTTGTAGATTTTGTATTCTCTTTAGTTATTCTTTGCCTCAGTTGTCTCAGTTTTATTTGTTTCATTCTCAGATATGGAGGTGTTCACACTAGGGGTTGCGGAGTTTCTTTTTTTTGTGTGTCTCATTTTTTAGGATGGTGTGGGGAATCAAGAGGATTCCTTTCTGGGGCAGACCAGGAATCATATTTATTTCAGGACCTATTTAAAGTATTTAGGGGGAGCAGCAATCATTTAAGAGGGGGATAAATCTAAGGAAGGAAGATGGCGCAGAGGAGCTCACCACCGGCAAAATGATTCTTGCAGAGGAGCTTGTAACGCTCTGCAGCTGGGATCCCAACCAACCGTTGGAGAATGGCCAGTATTTGCACATCCAATTTGCGGAGGTACCAGTTGATTCTGGCTTCCTCAATTCCTCGGCCGCCTTCTTCTTTGTTGCTTTGGATGGCCGCATGGTATTGAGAGATCAGGTGGAATTGGATTGACCTAGAAGGGCGGGAGTTGGAGGACTGAAAGGAGAGTCAAGGTGACAGGTTCTGGCTTGGAGACAAGCATCACAGAGATCTTTGGACCATTGATGGAGGCAACAGTGTCTCAACAAGAGGTGTGGGAGCTGTGTCAAGATATGGAGGGTTCAGAAAAAAAACTCACGGGGTATGGGTGGTGAATTGGAGGTGATCACAATGACCAAGGGGGGGATTCAACCACGGCAGGAGGTTTCATGATTGGGGGAGACATGGTTGGAGTGGTGGACGTTGGAGGAGTGGGTGATGGTGGATGGAAGAGGGGGATGTTGGGAGCTGATAGCGGGGGCATTGGAGGCGTAACCACTCAAACAAGGATGGGAGTCGTGTTGGGCCTGCATGGTACCTGGCCAAGTCCAACATTCAGGTTTTGGCGTTGGCACCTGTTGAATATTCCCCAGGTGTCTTTCACCTATCTTCTCCTACCGCTCCTCTGTGCAGAGTTCCTTACTATCTATCATTATTTCTGACCGCGCCTCTGGGCGGGGATGCGCAATGAACCTTCAACGGGGACCCCAATGCAACTTTCTCGTACATACTCGGACCAACGGCTGCAGTCCAATTGGACAACAATCAAGGAAGGACCTGATCCTCTCCTTATCCTCTTGACCTTCTTCAATTCTCTTCTTTCATCTTCTATCTTGCCTTTCTACGTATCTCCCGCCTACCTTTCCCATCTATTTCTATTCCCATTCTTCTCTCTCTTCCAATCTTCTCAACATCCATCCTCCCTCCATCAAGTAAACGCCCAAACCGAATTCGCCAATCTCTGACCGGTAAGATGACGACTTCTACAACAAACTCTATTGAAGTCAATCTAACTCTAGAATTCAAATAGTTCTTCTCCAGCGCCTCGAATTCCTTGTTTTCTATTTCTTCTTTCCTTCTCAATTGTCTCATCGTCTACAGATCTCCTCTAAACTTGAAGCTGTTGCCTTGAACAAAATTCTTTGATCTAAGCTGTAGGACTCTTCATTTCTTTCTCCACGCTTCCTATCTCTCTTAAGATTCTGCCTGATATATTTCTTTCTGTCTATTCCCAATCTCTCAGCCCAAGCTGGTTATAGTTCTCAAGGAATAAATCTCCAACTTATTATGGTTAAAAGCCAAAGGACCCTCCTACAAATCGAAACAACCAAACCATGAACAAACCAGCCGGAGCAAACAACTACTTTGATCAAGTTGCCCTCAAGGCATTGGTTGACGCCATACCTCATTTGAATGAAGAGAATTATGCAATTTGGCGAGACAAGATGTTAATGTTGTTCAACCTCAAAGATATCAAGGACGCTATCACTCAAAATTCTGGCCCTCTGTTGTCAAAACAAGATTGGGAAATCAGGGCAATATTACTATCCAAGCTCGACAGTACCACCCATGCAAATGTTGTCAATTCCACAAACATTTCCTCCTCTAAACTCTTATAGGCCTAAATTACAAGAAGATTTGCTTCCTCAGAGACAGATAACCAAGCAAGAGTCTTCAATCACTTCCTCCACTCCGTCTTCCGCAAAAATGCTATTGAAAGCTTCATCACCGAAATGAGAAAAGCCATCACAAGAATGATGGATGTTGGGATTGAGCTACCTAACGATATCTTGGCGTACTTGTTACTATTCAAGTTTCAACCTACATTGGAAAAACTCAAGCAACAAATTATGAATATAGAGAAGAATCTGACAATGGACGTTGTTTTCAATCACCTCATCCAATACCACAATGAGAGAAAGGCACAGTCCAATCCAAATAAGTCATCTACCAATGTCTCATTAGTCTTGACTGAGACAAGGAGCTACAAGGAAAAGAAGAAAGCTAAGATGAGATGCCGTGAAGGATATCACGATCCCAACGCCCCTCACGCGGAGAGTTCATGCTTCCATCTACATCCCAAGATCGCACCTGAGTGGTGGATCCACCAACAAAACGAGTGGAAAAACAAGAGCAAGAAGAATCCAACAATCAACTACCACGCCTTGCTGACTCTATGGATCAATTCAGATAATAACCCTAATTTGCTCTTAGACTCTGGAGCTAACGTACATATTTTTAATGATCTGAAGTTCTTCTCCTCCATAGAGCTACAAGAGGAGCCTGAGGAAATCAAGACCGGAAAACTAGAAGCTAATCTCAAAATACAAGGGATAGGATTGGTCAAACTTGAATGGAACAATTCCGTGATCAAACTTGAAGATTGCGCCTACGTACCCAACATAGTTGTCAACCTGATCAGCCCTGGACTCCCCGCAAAGAAGTGATGTAATCTCACTCAAACCCAAAATACATTCAAGGTGACCAGAGAGGATCAAATTGTACTGAAGGGATCAATAAGAGATAATCTCTTTGTCATTGAAAAACCACGCTCGACTGGCCAAAATAATGCAGTGAAATTCGCCAATCAAACCTCTAAACCATATACTCTATCCAAATTGCACAAGATTTACGGTCACGCGTCTGTCTCCACTCTCAAACCTCTCCTAAAAGACCGCTTCTCAAATGACAAACTCCAGGCCTTTCAATGTGATAACTGCATCAAGAGCAAAATTACTAGATCTCCCTTTTCAAACACCTCCACTCCCGCTAGTAAGCCCTTAGAGCAAATCCATCTTGATTTAGTTGGTCTGATCACTCCTCAGTCAAAGGCCGGCCATCTTTACTTGCTCAATCTGGTTGAAAACTATACTGGCTACCTCGCATCTTTTCCTCTAGCTTCCAAAGACCAAACATCTGAAACAATCATCAATATTCTAGAAACTGAATATAAGCGTTTGAATTACTACCCCACTGAGATCTACTCAGACAAAGGAACGGAATTCTGCAATTCTACGTTAAAAGACTTTGCAAAAAGGAAATTTATCAAACTCCGCACTTCCAAGCCGTATCATCCACAACAAAACAGACGAGTTGAAAGAGCCAATGGGACAATCATCGAATCCGCCTCGTCCACTTTCTCCTCATCCTGCCTTGCTAAGAACTATTGGCATGTAGTGACACGCAGCTGCTGTTTCATGTTAAATCAAATCCCTTGTGAAGGTAACCCATTGTCTCCCTGGGAACTCATGTTTGGCAAGACTCTCCCAGCTAATTACTTACAACACGTAGGTTCCTCTGTGATCTACCTTGCAAACCGTCTTCAGAAAGGAAGAAAATTCGATGAAAAAGGTCTAGAAGGAGTCCTCATCAGATTCAACCCCATCTTCCATTCCTACTTGGTCCTAACCACGCTTGGAACCATTGTGGAAACCAAGCACGTCAAGTTCCTCAAGAATCAGCTCAACAACTTTCCTTTTTACAAGCCACAAGGCTCTTACATCTTCTCTCAACCTGATTCAAATGCCTACGGAACTGACTTCTCAACCAATGAAAAACAATACCTAATTAGAGAGTCTACCCCTGAATGCTCTGACTCAGACTTGGATTGAGAAGACATTCTCCCATCCTCTCCGGAATCTCCACCTCCTCCTTCACATCCTGAACTTGAACAACCTCATCATTGACCCAACCTCCGTCCGGGACACAAACTCCAAAAACCTCAAAGATACGGCTTCCACCACTACTACAAACCTCCATCTTATAAGGCAGCCAGGAAATGTTCCGAGTGGCCTAGGTGGAAAACAGCCTCCAAAGAAGAACTCAAATCAATTGAAATGCAAGAAGTTTGGGAAGAATATTACGGGGAACCAGACAACATACTAAACACGACTTGGGTATTCAAGTTTAAAGAAAACTTCCATGGAGAACCCGTCAAATATAAAATGCGTCTGTGCGTGCAAGGATTCAACCAGGTTCAAGGCATAGATTTTGAAGAGACTTGGGCTCCAACGGGGAAACTTGGATCCCTTTTTCTTGCTTTGATCTACGGCTTGAAAAATCAAATGACTTTTACTCAATTTGATGTAAAGGGAGCTTTTCTTCACGCTCCCTTGAATGAAACCGTAATAATCAGAACTCCCGAAGGATCAAATCGAAAATCTCCTTATCTCAAATTAAAAAAATCGCTCTATGGGCTACGTCAATTGCCTAAAAATTGGTACAACACACTTACCGCTTGGATCAAGTCCCAAGGATTCTGCAAATCCGTCAGCAACCCCTGTTTATATCTCAACTCTAAATCAGGGGAAGTCCTCTACTTCCACGTTGACTATCTAATTCTGGTAGGAAGGTCTGACTCATTTGCAGTCAATTTCTTAGAAAGATTCTCAAATTCTTCCTGTCATTCACCAAATAAAATCCTTGGGATGCTAATGCAATTTGACAGAGACAGTATATTCCTAAGCCAACCAAAACATATTGAGAGGGGCCTTGAAGAACTGGGTCTCACTGACTGCAAAAACATCAATAAGCCTCTCAGTCAAAACTTTCATCTCAAACCGGCTTCAGATGAAGATCACGCGCAGTTCTGTCAACTGAATATCAACTACCGATCTGCAATTGGATTGCTGAATCATTTGTCCCAATATACTTGCCCGGAAATTTCCTTTGCTGTCTCCAGTCTTGCAAGATTCAATGCAAAGCTGGGCCTCAGTCACTGGAAGGAAGTACGGAAAGTATGGAAGTACCTCAAGACCACAAAGGACTTCAAATTGACTCTTAAGTATGACTCAACTAAGGAATCTATCTCAAGCTATAGTGATGCAACGTGGGGAGACAACCCCATTTCTCACAAGTCCCAAACAGGATACATAATCTTACACTACGGTAGTCCGGTCCTTTGGAACTCCTTGAGGCAACAAAACGTTACATATTCCTCCACTGAGTCTGAACTCAATGCCCTGCTTGATTTCTACCTTGAATTGAAGTGGATCACCCATCTAGTTGAAGAAATACATGGCTCTACTTCCAACAAACCAACGATGTACATAGATAATAAAGCTTTAGATGATAAAATAAAGAAATTTGGGTCACACTCCAAGTCACAACACATCGACATTAAAACTAAAGGCCTGTGGGAAGATTTTTCTCTTGCCAAGTTCAACTTACATCTTGTTCCCACCGCTGAAATGATAGCAGATCCTCTGACTAAAGCCACCTCCGTGGGGGCCCTTCATCTCCTTCAAAAAATCATATTCCCCAATCAACCCAGTCAATCCTAAGTCAATTCCATCTTACCAGTCACGAGGGGTGTTGAATATTCCCCAGGTGTCTTTCACCTATCTTCTCCTACCGCGCCTCCGCGCAGACTTCCTTACTATCTATCATTATTTCTGACCGCGCCTCTGGGCGTGGATGCGCACTGAACCTACGACGGGGACCCCAATGCGACTTTCTTGTACATACTTGGACCAACGGCTGCAGTCCAATTGGACAACAATCAAGGATGGACCTGATCCTCTCCTTATCCTCTTGACCTTCTTCAATTCTCTTCTTTCATCTTCTATATTGCCTTTCTACGTATCTCCCGTCTACCTTTCCCATCTATTTCTATTCCCATTCTTCTCTCTCTTCCAATCTTCTCAACATCCATCCTCCCTCCATCAAGTAAACGCCCAAACGGAATTCGCCAATCTCTGACCGGTAAGATGACAACTTCTACAACAAACTCTATTGAAGTCAATCTAACTCTAGAATTCAAATAGTTCTTCTCCAGCGCCTCAAATTCCTTGTTTTCTATTTCTTCTTTCCTTCTCAATTGTCTCATCTTCTAAAGATCTCCTCTAAACTCGAAGCTGTTACCTTGAACAACATTCTTTGATCTATGCTGTAGGACTCTTCATTTCTTTCTCCATGATTCCTATCTCTCTTAAGATTCTGCCTGATATATTTCTTTCTGTCTATTCCTGATCTCTCAGCCCAAGCTGGTTATAGTTCTCAAGGAATAAATCTCCAACTTATTAGCACCAGGCTTTGGTGGCATCTCCCCAGGTGGGGGCAGTGGGGTAGTCCACGCTTTGAGGAGGGGTGGAAAGGCAGTCCCTGGCCTCTGCAACAGGCAACAAGGAGGAAGCGCGGTCTGGCTCCAGATTCCAGTTTTTGGTCTTGATAGGTTTGTCATAATCCGCAACAAAGTTAACCACTGTTCCACAGCAGGGACCAGAGGTAGAGCAGAAACAGGGCAGAGGATGATGTTAAACTTTGAGATTTGATTATCAAGAACTAAGAACCAACAAGGCTGAACAACATAGGATAGGTAAGAACATAAAAAGACACAAGATAGATAAAGAGAAAGAGATCCTACAGGTCTGATTGATCACAAGAGTTGAGTTAAGTAGCATGGATGAGGAGACGTCTTTGAGATAAGTAGGATGAGTTGGGCGAAAGCTGATGTTTGAGGAACTGAGGGTTAGTTGACCCGGATGATCTTCTGAGAAGTTCGAGATCTTACCAGGCAGAGATTGTAAGCAGTTCAGTATTGACTTGGAGATATGTATTGGTTGTTGATAGCAGAAAGGAGGAATTTGAATGAAGAATAAAAGGAATGGAATAAAATAAAGAATAGAAGAAAGAATGAAATAAATGATATGAAAATAGAAATAAGGAAATAAGAAAATAGAGACGGGTTTCATTTGATCTTGATGAGCTTCAAAGTTGATTCATTTGGTAGAGGATGAGGAAGAAGGTAATTCATTGCCAGACCAATGAGGAAGAGGGGAGGCACGGAAGAGTTAAGTTGGGGGACCGTTGGGGTCGCGTGGAGCTTTGGGTGGGTGCACTGTAGAGAAAGTAGAGAAGTTTTGCGGAAGTGCTTCATGTCTTAACAGATGAGTCTTCAAGGATACAGGGGTTGGAGCAACAAATAAACACCTGCGGTGGCCTAGACGGCAGGAATTGCAGGCTGGGAAACTTGCGGTTTGTGTGCACGTCCTCCCCATTTTTGTGCAGTAATTGCACGTTTCCGTGGCGGGGGGATTCTTTCTTTCTTTTGGAATTTGGAGTGTGACTAGGAGCTGGGGGTTGAGGGTTTTGGCGGATGTTCTTGCTTTGTGGAGCGCAGGAATCCTGGGGACAGAATTCAAGTTGTGGGGGGATGTGGTGGTAATTTATAGACATGGAGGCAAGTAGGCTCAGCACTGGAAATTTTACTTGGAGCGGCTCAGCTGTGGTTGGAAGTCCGCAGAACAAAAGGATCAGAAAAGCAAATTGGCAGAATTTCTATTACGGAGTGCATTAGCTAAAGGCTCAGCATTGGTGCGGTGTGCACTTTTTTCAGGCAAAATGACAAGAATGGGCTGGGATTTGGCCTTTTTCCAAAATTGTGTGGTCAAACATAACTTTCCCTCTGAAGCTGTGGGTTTACTAATGTGGAAGCAAGTGATCAAAGCTAAGTAGTACGGATTAGTAAAATTATGGGATATGCACTGAGTTTGCAGATATATGGGGCAATGCAGGCTAAAGTTCAGGAGGAGCAATGCAGATTTTTGGGGATTTGTAGTTAAGCCCATGCAGGATTGGGAGTGATGTGCTAGGGCATATCAACAAGGATCTGTTGTTAGTTAAGCATTGGTGCGACTCAAATGTTAAGGGGGATTGAAAACAGGATCACCAAATCTACTTCAAATCATTGGATTGGTTAAGGATCAGAATATTAGTAAGGAAGATCAGTGCGGATTGCACGGAGGAGGTGGGAAAAGGATTCCTTCAATTTACGTTCCTTTGTTATTTGTTATATATATAAGGAAGGTTTTCTTTTGTTGGAGAGGCAGGGGATATGAAAATTATTAGGGGGGATATTATCACATCATCATTATTGGGGAATTGAAAAAAAAATTTCACCGCAAATTATGGTTATATGCTTTTCTTGTGTTACTTTGGAGTTTAATTACCAGCAAGATTTTTTGATGGTCATATTTAGGAAAATATTTCAAGTGAAAAGCTTTTTGGGGAGTCTTTCTTGTTTGTTTACTATTATTTCATTGCAAGTTAGCTTTTTTTGTTTCCAGCTTGGGTGCGGAAGTGGATTTCAATGAAGAATTGGGGAGGAACAGGAGTGTGACTCAAGGGCTAGTGGAATTTCCGGAACTTGGAGCAGCATTGTGGCAGAAAATTTTACCAAACACACAATCTGTTTGCACAAATCTCTGTACGTTCCTAGTATCACCTATAACCTAATATAGCTGGGAAAGATTTGGAAGAAGGGCAGAAAACCTTTTAACCACCAGAATAAGTAGTTTAGCATCCAGAAAGACAAGAACACAATATTTAAACAAAAGATAGAAAGTAACTTACTATATGTGTATCAAAAAGTTGAACACACAGCTCAAATTTCTGATAAAGAGAACTTGGGTGATCCTGGGAGATCAAATGGGTGTAAAACCTGCATGGAAGAAAAGATGGCCAGACCAAATTTTAGGCACCAGATCAAACAAACAAGCAATTTTTTGGAGTAGATTGGTGTTTTCTGTTCATATTTTTGAACTGACAAATTTTGTCAGCTTTATCTCCATCTTACTGCTTTCATTATCATATTTTCCCTGACCAGGCCCCTCTTGGGTCTCTCTAGTTTTCTTAATCCTACTACCTTAGGCCCCTTTTGGGGTTCTCCAGTTTTCCATAAATAGTGGTCCTTCCCTTAGAACATGAATGAAAGTCATCTGATTACCAGAAAAATGAACTGGAGTATCCCTTGCTCCTCTTCAGATGAGTTCCACTTTACTGTAAAAGTAATTTACCTCTTCCCTTGGCTCTTTGCAGCCTTATCATTACCTCCCATTTGGTTCTTCAGCAGATCAATGTACTCCTTCCTTCTCCAAACAGCCTTATCATTAACTCCCAGCTCAATATACTCCTTCCTTGTCCAAATAACCTAGCCCCTCATTTTAAACTCTTCAGAGATATTGGTCAACTTGATGGGCCTAATCACCCCCAAATCACTTGAAGGAGCCAAGTATGCTCTAGTAGTTGTAGATATTGCGACTTGTTTTGTATGGACTTCTGTATTACCATCAAAGGACCAGGAACTTGAACAGATAAAACAAATTATCCAACTCGCGGAAAACCAAGTAGAGAAGAATTTCAAAAGAATAATTTGCAATGGAGGAGGGGAGTTTTTAAATGGAAAATTAAAGGAATGGTGCATCTTACAAGGATTAGAAACTATTGTTACCACCCCATACACACCAAATCTGTTGAGAGATGACTGACTTCCCTGAGTGACATCCACGCTCTGCCAGCTCTGACCTCAAATGAGGACACTTCAAATCTAGACATAAGCTTCATTCAATCACTCACATACATTCCAATAGACAACCCTTTGATCCTTCTCTCTCCAATCCCATTTCAATTAGATACTTACATCCTGTCAATCCTTCCCTTTCCCCAATATCACTCACCATTTATTTCTCATCCATCCTCCTTCCATTCCATCTCCTATCTCCTCCTCCTCATCCATCATCCTCTGATCCTATCTCCTCTCTTCTCCTCCTCATCCATCCATATCTTACTTCCTCTCTCATTCATTCCCTTCATTCTTGATCCCCAACTCATTGTCCTTGATCCTATTAACTCATCAACCCTTACTTAAACCATCCAAATCTCCTTGTCCTCAACTCATCAATCCAACCATCAACTTTCAATCACTCTAGTCATCACTCATCTCTAGCTCTGTCTAGCAGTGAGGTATCTTCTCAATCTAAATCATATGTTCTCTTTCAACTTTTCATTTCCTAACTCTCATTTCATCTCCCCATTCTATTCTTGTAATTCCATATCAGAAAAATCCTGTGCTTCTTCATCTATTGGTCTTTGTTGCAATCAGATCATTCAAATCTTCACGGTTAAAAGCCAAAAAGCAGAATGACAACCCCAAGACCAATAGACTCATCCTCCTTGCTTCTGAAGACTCTGACAGACTCAATTCCTAATCTCAACAACTCAAATTTTTCTCTCTGGCAATCTAAAATCCTCACCATCTTTTCACTTAAAGGCATATCTCACTGGCTGACCTTCTCTGAACCAAGCAAATGCCCGGCTGAATTAAATCTTGAGATTTTCAGTTACATCCTGGAAAAATGTGACAACCAAACCTATGTAAATTGTGTTAAGGAAAATAATTTGGCCAATGGGATTGCTCTCTGGAATTCAATTAATGAATTCTTTGCCTCTTTGCAAAAGCTAATTGATCTTGGGTTTTCTTCCACTTTCTGAATCTTCAATTTGACCCCAAGAACATTGAGAAGTTCATTACAGAAGTCCAAGCCTGTTAGCTCCAAATTGCCAAAATTGGGATAAAAATGGACAACGACATAGTAGCATACCTCATTCTCTATAAATTCCCGCCTCAACTGGATCATCTTAAGACCACCATTACCTACTCACTAGGAGAGAATAAAATCAACTGCAATCTTGTACTACGTCACCTTAACCCAATCAAGCAAGAGGTTGCCACTGGATCTCAGGCCTCAGCCTTACTTGCTCACCAACAGATTCTCTGATGCAAATCCAACTTGCATAACCCCAAAGCAACCCATCCCAAAGATTGCTGCTTCTGGCTTTACCCCCATCTTTGACCTAATTACGCCTCCTTGACAAACACCAGCTCTGGTTAAAAACCCAATCATTCTAATAAGGCCACCGCATATATGGCATTCAGTTTTGCCATGACTCACTCCCTCAGATTGTCAAGAGACCAAGTGATTCTTGAATCAGGCCCATCTCAGAGCATGTTCAACAGTTCCTGCTTCATCGACTCCTTAGAAAACAATCAGACCAAAATCCAAGCTGGAAAATTGGGATCCTCAATAAAATTAAATGGGATAGGCTCTGCCTCTATCATCACCGCTCACTCCACTCTCACTCTCACTGACTTTCTTTACGTTCCCAAAATTGCTGTTAACCTGATTTCCCTAGGTCAACTGATCATGGGAGGTTGCTTGCTGATAAGAACTGCTCCAAACTTGTTCAAGGTCACTCTTGGAAACCTAACCGTGCTGGAAGTTCAAATCCAAGACAATCTGCTGATCATAGAGGAATTGACACATCCCACAACTCCTGAGGCCTTCTCTTTTCTGACTCTTTCCACTCTCCACAAACGCTTTGCCCATTCCCATCCTGAATCCACCAAACTCCTTTCCCGCAAATTTCCCAAACTTCACTGGGACAATACCTGCTGCATCTTGTGCTCTCTAAATTCCAATCTCTCCAACCTATACAGCAGACGTCTAGAACAGGAAATTGGTATTTAATGATCCTAACCAATAGCCACTCTTGTTTCAAGACATGCATCCCACTCAAACTCAAATCAGAAGCAACCGACAAGATCATCAAGTTCATTTGCATTCAATCCAATCTTTTTTCCAAAAAACTCAAACAATTCCACTCTGACAATGGTGGCGAATTTGTCAACTCTAGACTCCGCTCCTTCTTCAATGAGGAGGGGATTCTCTATTCTAAATCCAAACCTTACACGCCTCAACACAATCCTATAGCAGAACAAGCAAATTGGAAACTCATCAAAGCCACTCGCAAAACCATGCTTGACATGAAAATTCCCTTGGATCTCTGGGACAAAATCATATCTGGTTGTTATACTCTACAAAATCTCATCCCCTCACCAAAAACTCAAACATCTCCATTTGAATTGTGGAACAGGTAATCTCCTAATCTCAATATCATTTGCATCCTCGGATCAAAAACAATAGTTCTTAATCACCGTCATCCACCATCATCTAAATTCAAAGAGAAAGGAATTGAAGGAATACTGGTAGGATTTGACTTACAACTACTATCCTATTGCGTCTTCTGTCCCTCCATCAACAATGTCATCTGATCCAAACAATTTCAAATCTTTTAAAACCATACTCTTCTACCTTCCTCCAACTCTCAAAAATCTCCCTTTGATCCCTTACTTTCCCTTAATGAAATGCTAAATGAAATTCTCAACTCTCCAAATTCAATTTCCTCATCCTCCTCCACTTCCCCTTCAAATCCAAAGTCCATTCCCATCTTGTCTAACTCCCTTCCTGATCAAGCTGAGAGTTTCTCCAATCCTGGTAAACCAGCCCTCATCCCAACCTCTGTCAATATGTCAAGTAACTCCAATAATTCCTCCTCATCAGACTCCAAAGGTGAATTCATTTCCGGAAAACTCACCAATCCCTCATCTCAAAGTCTCAGAGATCAATCAACTCTCTAACCCCTTGCACGCTATGGATTTCTTGCTAGGGCTATTCCTTGAAACTACTCAGAAGTCCTTGCTTCCCCTGACTGTCCTCACTGGCTGAAATCCATGAAGGTTGAAACCAACGGCATCAAACAACTAGAGGTTTGGGAGGGGTGTCACTCTCTTCCTTTAGGGAAAAGAGCGCTCTCAACCACCTGGGTCTTCCAGCTTAAGGAAAATCCTTCTGGCAAAGGAGTGATTTCAAAATCTTGTCTCTGTGTCCAGGGATTCAAACAGCTGGAATTTATTGATTATGGTGAAAAATTTGCTCCAACTGGACTCATCACTACTCTGCAACCTCTCCTTGTTTATGCCTTTAACCAAGATCTTCCAACTGTTCAAATGGATATCAAAGCCGCTATCCCCCACGCTCCTCTGGAGGAAGAAACCTACATTAAATGTCCCAAAGGGTACTCCTCTAAATTTCCCTATCTTTGACTAAAAAAGCACTCTATGGACTTAAGCAAGCCCCCAAGAGTTGGTTGGACATCTTTCAATCCTGGATCCTCAAGCAAGGCTTTGTCACATCAATATCTGATCCATTCCTCTTCATAAAAAGATCCTCATCCACCTATGTCTTTGTCTACGTCAATTATCTTGTTGTTGTTGGCAAATCAAATGAATTTTGCCTCAATTTAAAGAAAGAATTCAACATCTCTCACAAGGGGCCTATAAAGAAGATTCTAGGCAATCATCTCATCCAGGACACATCCTTCAAACTCCTTCACCAACCTAACCACATCAAAAACACTCTTTCCAAACAAGGACTCTCCAACGCCAAACCAATATCAACTCCACTGACCCCCAATGTAAAGCTCAGGGGCGCCTCTGGTTTCAAACACAACAAATTCATTAACTTGGGGAATAACTTTTGCTCGGCCACCGGCTACCTAAACTCCATTGCAAGTTGCACTTGCCCTGATCTCTCCTACCCTGTGTCCAACCTCTCCTGCTTCAACTCCAAACCTGTAACAATTCACTGGAATGAAATGAAACACGCTTGGCGCTATCTCAAGTCTACGCAGTCTCTGGCTCTAAGTCTCAATTCCACCTCCTTCAAGTACAACCTTGAGTGTTTCAGCGACTCCGATGGCGCCAACAACCCTTCTACTCGCAGAATTTGAAGAAATAGAGGATGAAACTAAAGGTTCATTTCAATAAGAGTGAGAAACTCAATAGATATTTACAAAGGGGTGACGTGAGGAAGAGGATTAGGAAAATACCTAAAGGAATCGTTGACCACGTGATAGGATGAGGAATCAGAGGTTGAAGTTGGATTGAGAGGGAGGTAATAGAGATATGGAAAGATAAGCAGCGTGAAGATTCACAATTGATGAGGTGGGAATTGGTCGTAATCAGGGATTTGGATGTTGAGAGTTGGAGGTGAGTCAGTTGAGAGTTGGAGGTGCGTGAGAGTATGGTTGGAGATGAGTCGAGTGAGGAATGTGTCCGGATATTAGATTTGTGTTGTGAGGACTGTTGAGGGGCGCTTTGAGGTTTCACATTTGGGAGCGCAGTTCACAGTCGGGAGCGCAGTTGCAGGGGAGTTTGTTGTGAGATTAGTGAGTGCGCGCATGTCAGGATGATGAAAAAGAGACACAGAGAGAAAGAAAGGAGACAACGTGTGATAGAGAAGAAAGAACAAACAGGTGAAATAAAGAAAAGGAAAAATGAAGAAAGTGAAACAGCAGCAAAGAAGAAAGAAATCTGAAGATGAAGAATATAAGATTAATGGGAAATTTCAACAGCCCCGCTTGCTCTCAGGCTTCAGATTGAGAGCAAACAAGATTGACAGCCTTGCGCGAGCAAATGATTGAGGTACGCCCCACAGCTTTGGTGAGGAAATCAGCCACCATGGTGATGGATGGAGTGAAGCGGAGAGAGACAATGCCGTTGGAGATCGCCTCGCAAATGAAGTGAAACTTTAAGGACATATGTTTGGTGCGGAAGCTGGAGTGATTGAGCTTGTTCTTGGCAAGATCAATTGCACCTTTGTTATTTTTAAAGAGGGTGGAAATTGGATTATTGTGATTGAAGAAGTTGGTCAGAAGGGTTCGTAGCCATGTGATCTCCTTCGTGGCGTCTGGCAAGGACTTATATTCCGCTTCAGTGGTTGAGAGAGAGACTGTGGGTTGTTTTTTTGAGCGCCAGGAGATGAGATGAGAGTTCCAAAACACGCAGTTACCAGAGTAGGAGCAACGGGAGAAGGGGCAGTTGCCCAATTGGCGTCCGCGTAAGCAACAATGGAGGAGGTTGGCAAGGGTGACTTGGAGAATGTAAGTGAGTAGCTCAGAGTTCCTTTTAGATACCAAAATACTTGCTTAGCAGCCTCATAGTGTTTTAGGCCTGGATTCTTGAGGAATTGGGATAAGGAGCTGACAGCAAAGGTGATGTCGGGGCAAGTGGTGCAGCTTAAGAAGTTAAGAGCTCCCACAATTGATCAATAGTTGACATTCATGGATTTTAGAGCATTGATGTTGGAGCTGGAGGCTGGGGTCAGAGAGGACTTTGGATTGAGTGGAGTTTTGGAGGGATGATTGTTGGCCAGGCCAAATTCATCCAGACATTGGGTGATGTAGTGAGATTGGCAAAGAGAGACACCATTGGGAGTGATAGAAACGTTCATACCCAGGAGGAGCTTAGCTTCCCCAAGGTCCTTGCAAGGGAAACGGGCGGAGAGAAGACGTATGAAGACATGAGGATTCTTGCTGAAGACAGAAATGTCATCCACGTGTACAAAGAGCCAGGTGTCCGAGGATCAAAAGACGCACGGTTTGGAAGCGGAGTGTTTGAATCCGACTGAGATGAGCCATGATGATAGTGTGTCGTGCCAGGCTTGAGGAGCCTGTTTGAGACCGTAGAGTGCCCTCAGGAGCTGGAGACTTTTCCCTTCCGGTAAGGGAAGCCCAGGTGGAGGATTGATATATATCAATTCTTGCAAGGGTGCGTTTAGGAAGGCAGATTTGATGTCTACCTGATGAAAGAGAAGATCGTGCTGCACAGCATAGGAGATGAGTAGTCGCAGAGAGTTCAGCCAGCCAGTGGGAGAATATGTGGAGTGATAATTCACTCCCTCAATTTGTCGGAAACCTTGTACACAGAGACGGGCTTTGTACTCCATGCTCTGATTCTTTTTGTCTTTTTTTATTTTGAACACCCAGGTACAGTCAAGAGGTTTGATGCCCTTGGGCGTGTCTACCATCATTCAGAATTGATGATCGCCCATGTTTTTGAACTCCTTATTGATGGCTTCTATCCACTTGGCAAATTTGGGTGATCAAAGAGCCTCTCCGTAGGTGGTTGGCACTTGCTCGAGGGAGGTATAGAATATTTGAGAGGATGGAGTCAAATCAGGATGTGATTTTATGGGTAAGATCAGAAAGGCAAGTGGGAAACGTCTATGGTGTATTATGTTGGCAGGGTTGACTTCTTTGAGAAGTCGTGGAGTCTTATGGATGGCAATTTTGGAGGGAGAAGACAGGAGAGATTTGTCAGCAGGGGATGGAGCCAAAGGAGGAAGATCAGGGAGCGAAATGGAAGAAGAAGAATCAGGGAGTGGAACAGGAGATATTGCAGAGGAAGTGGAGGAAGAACAGTTGAGAGGATTGGGAGAGAAAAGGGAGTCAGAAGGGGAGAAGGACGGAGCAGAGGAATTGAGACCAGGAAAGGAGTGTTCAATGAAGCAAACATTTTTCATGGAATAGACCTTTTTAGAAGTGAGATCCATGACTTTAAAGGAGGAGAAATTGTTAAGGAAACCAAGAACGAGGTAGGGTAGTGCTCTTTTGCTGAACTTGGAAATTTGGTAGGGTTTGGGAAGGTGATAATAGCCCAGGAATCCGAATGGTTTCAGGCGTGTGTAGTCAAAGTCTTTGTTGTTCCACACCTTGAAGGGAGCAACAGATCCATTGGATCTGCTAGGGAGGCAGTTGCTGAGATCAACAGCAGTCTTGATTGCTTTGGGCCAGTAGGTAAGCGGAAGTTTTGACTCAACTAGTAAACAGCGTTCCTTGTCTATTAATGCTTGGTTACTCCTTTTGGATATTCCATTGTTCTGTGGAGTGTAGGGTGGAGAGAAGTTGTGGACGATTCCCTTTTCCTTGCAGAATTTTTTGAAGTCTTTATTCAGAAACTCGGTTCCATTGTCAGAAATTATCCTCAGGAGTCGCACCTGTAGTTGATTTTTGGCTTCAGCCACAATATCTCGGAAGGCGTTGAAGGTGTTGCTCTTCTTCTTGAGAAATTTCACAAGCTTGAAGGAGGTGAATTGATCAGTGACCAAGAGAAAGAATTGACTCCCTTTTTCGGATGCTGCAGCAATAGGACCTACTAAATCGAGATGGAGTGTTTCAAGAGGTCTGGAGACAGGGGCAAAGCTGCTGAGGAAAGGAATACGAGTAGTCTTGCATCTCAGGCACACGTTGCCGTCTGATCACAGAGAGGTTTTAGGGAACAGCTTGGATTGGTACTGGAAGCTAGGATGTCCGAGACGCAAGTGCCAGAAAGAGGAGTCGTCCAAAGCTTGGGTGACAAGGCAATTGAGAGTGGGAACCAGAGATGAGATTTTGGAGTTAGTTACCTCAAGCAGACTGTTGGACATAGTCCCAGTGAGGGTGAAAGAAGAGTTTTGGAAGTGAGCGGTGAATCCACTGTGTCCGGTGCGACTGATTGTAACGCCTGAGTTCAGCAGTTTGGGGAGCAATAATAGACAGCCTGAGATGGATGGGATGAGAAGAACGTTGTCTAAGACAATACTTGAGCCATTGGAGAGAGTGAGTTGAGCCTTCCCGATACCTTTGGCTTTGAGTCCTTGGTCCGGGTTTCCAGTACCAACCAATATGTCAATGGGTTTGAGCTTGTAGAGTTGACTTGGGTTGTTGACTATGTGATGCAATGCTCCAGAGTCCAGGACCATGTTGTTGGATGCAGTTGGTGATGAGAGGTAAAGTTTGGCTAGTAAATGAGAAGAAGGTTCCCCGGAGGTGGGCTGACTAGGTTGTTGGGTGGTTGAATTGGTTGGTTCAGAGGAGTGTTGCAGGTTCACTTGGGGTTTCTTGTTGTAGAATTGATTGCAAAGATGAGGATATAGTCTAAAGCAGCGGTTTTCAGGTTGATTTGAAAGAGGATTGTGGTACCCAGGTCTGCAGGGATGCTCGGGAAGGGAATTGGTGAGACGATTTTGACCAGGATGAGGATTATTTTTTTGGTTGCCAGGAGCCTTAAGGACAGCGGTTCCAGAGGGTGGCATGGAGGAAGAAGTGTTTTTCCTGGATTTCTCAAGATGAAAAATTTTGTGCAGCTTTTTGATGACAAGAGAGGGCTTGGTGGTGATGTCGTCATTGAGGAGAATGGTGTCCACTACGTGCCAGAGTTCGGATGGGAGTTTGGCCAGAATGGAGTAGCTCATGATGTTGTCAGGAATGCTTAGGTTCACAATAGCGAGTTTGTTGGCAATCTTTTTACATTCTGTGAGATAAGTGTCCAAATCCCCAGGGTACTCTAGTCTCATGAATTCTACCCAAACTTGGCCCTTATTATTGGCCGATTGACTTCCGAACCTTTCGAGGATAGCCTTCCAGAGCTCGTAGGGTTTGTCTGAGTTGGAGGGGGTGACGATTGAATCAAAGGCAATGGTCCCAAGGTGTTGAAGAATGAGGTTGGCAGCATTGTTGATCTTTTGAGTTTGCGTTGGAGTGGGAGTTTTGGGAGGGGGATTGGTACAGTAGAGAAACAGCTTCTTCTTTCTGAGATAGGATTTGATTTGGATGGACCATTGGATGTAATTAGATTTGTTCAACCTGGGGATGCCTCTGGTTTTCTGTTCCTCTTCTGAGTCAGACATATCCAAGATTGCTGATTCCTTTAGTGCAAGGTTTGATGATTTGTTTTTGGGACTGTAAATCTGAAGAAATAGAGGATGAAACTAAAGGTTCATTTCAATAAGAGTGAGAAACTCAATAGATATTTATAAAGGGGTGACGTGAGGAAGAGGATTAGGAAAATACCTAAAGGAATCATTGACCACGTGATAGGATGAGGAAGCAGAGGTTGAAGTTGGATTGAGAGGGAGGTAATAGAGATATGGAAAGATAAGCAGCGTGAAGATTCACAATTGATGAGGTGGGAATTGGTTGTAATCAGGGATTTGGATTTTGAGAGTTGGAGGTGAGTGAGTTGAGAGTTGGAGGTGAGTGAGTTGAGAGTTGGAGGTGAGTGAGAGTATGGTTGGAGATGAGTCAAGTGAGGAATGTGTCCAGAGATTAGATTTGTGTTGTGACAACTGTTGAGGGGCGTGTTGAGGTTTCACAGTCGGGAGCGCAGTTCACAGTTGGGAGCGCAGTCGCAGGGGTGTTTGTTGTGAGATTAGTGAGTGCGCGCACGTCAGGATGATGAAAAAGAGACACAGAGAGAAAGAAAGGAGACAACGTGTGATAGAGAAGAAAGAAAAAACAGGTGAAAGAAAGAAAAGAAAAAATGAAGAAAGTGAAACAGCAGCAAAGAAGAAAGAAATCTGAAGATGAAGAATATAAGATTAATGTGAAATGTCAACAGAAGTCACAAGGGATTTATAATCTTTCTCTACGGATGTCCTGTAGCCTGGCATAGCAAGCTACACCCAAATGTGTCACTGTCATCCACGGAAGGAGAGCTCAAAGCCCTGGTTCTTGCCACTCAAGAGAAAATCTGGTTCACCAATCTTCTTCTTGACCTAAATCCTAATCTCAAAATTTCTCATTGCACAAATATAGACAACGAGGCCGTGCAAAACATTGTCAATCATGACTCTCACCATGTTGCGCTGAAACATGTTGATACTCAAATACAATGGCTACGTGACTAGAAAGACAACAGACGCCTCATAACCAATCTCATTCCCTCCGGCCACATGATAGCTGACTGCCTCACCAAGCTTGTGATCAAACCCTCAGTTACTTTACTCACATCCGCAATCCTACACACTCTCACTCCTAGACACAACGGCGTGTTGAGAGATGACTGACTTCCCTGAGTGACATCCGCGCTCTTCCCACTCTGACCTCAAATGAGGACACTTCAAATCTAGACATAAGCTCCATTCAATCACTCACATACATTCCAATAGACAACACTTTGATCCTTCTCTCTCCAATCCCATTTCAATTAGATACTTAAATCCTCTCAATCCTTCCCTTTCCCTAATATCACTCACCATTTATTTCTCATCCATCCTCCTTCCATTCCATCTTCTATCTCCTCCTCCTCATCCATCATCCTCCAATCCTATCTCCTCTCTTCTCCTCCTCATCCATCCATATCTTACTTCCTCTCTCATTCATTCCATTCATTCTTGATCCCCAACTTGTTTTCCTCAATCCTATTAACTCATCAACCCTTACTTCAACCATTGGAATCTCCTTGTCCTCAACTTGTCAATCCAACCATCAACTTTCAATCACTTGAGTCATCACTCATCTCCAGCTCTGTCTAGCAGTGAGGTATCTTCTCAATCTAACTCATACGTTCTCTTTCAACTTCTAATTTCCTGAATCTCATTTCATCTCCTCATTCTATTCTTGTAATTACAATTTCAGCAAACTCCTGTGCTTCTTCATCTATTGGTCTTGGTTGCAATCAGATCATTCAAATCTTCAAAATCATAATGAAATTGCCAAAAGAATGAATTGCAATCTAGTTGAGAAGGCAAGATTCCTTTGGATTGACTCTGGACTACCAAAGGAATTCCGGGAGGAATTAGTTTCAGCAGCCACCTATCTAAGAAATGGGACAAATGAGCTAAGAGGAAAGATGTCTTATGAACTATTTTTTGGAAAACCACCCACACTCAATGATGTTAAAAGAAATTGAATCACAATTTTTCTTGCTGAAATTGCCAATGAAAGGAAAGTTGGAGCCTATGAGTGAAGAGGGAATCATGGTAGGGTATGAAGAGAATTTTGGAGGGTATTGGTTATACGTACCTGAAGCTAGGAAGGTAATTCAATCAAGAGAGGTTAGATTCAGCAAGGAAAAACTACCAATGAATTCTGACTGTACAGAGTATAAGAAACCAGTGGACTATCCACTAGTACCAATTGAACCAACAATTAATATTCATCCTCTCAAAACCAAGAATCATTCAAAAACCCCACTACACACACCACCTTCAGAATTAACTCATGAACCCTCCAACCAATCAGAGAAACTGCAGAAAGTAAGACCTGGAACAACCCCTTTTACTACTAACAAGGGGGGAAGATAATCTAAAATAATGGGACTGGATCCCCAGATAAGTAGCACCAAGGAATATTAGTAGTAACATTGATTAGGGGGCAATTGTAAATAAATGCCTCCAAAATTGAGCAAAGTTGGCTGAAGAACCAGAAGGATTATTTGACTCACTCAATTATCTAATACACATAGAATTAAGCGTTGTAGCAAAGGAAAATAGAAATGTTCCAAACAGTGTAAAAGATGCCAAGAAAACCTCAGAATGGAACCAATGGAAGAAGGCAGTCTTTGAAGAAAGTGATTTGATAATTGACAGAGGTGTATTTGAAGTAATAGAAATAACCAACTTACCTAAGAATAAAACACTCATTAACACTCAGTGGGTGTTAACCAAAAAGTTTTATGAGGATGGGAATCTTAAAAAATACAAAGGACGTGGCTTAGCGACAGGATTTTGACAAAGAGAAAGAATAGATTACAAGGAAACCTTTTCCCCCACTGGAATATTTTCAACCCCAAGATACTTATTCAATTATGCCACCCAAACTGGGCAGAAAGTAAGACAAGCCAAATTTTTGACTGCCTACCTTAGTTCAGATTTTAGCAAAGAAGAAGCAGTATAAATTGAACTACCAGAAGGATTAATTTAATGGAGCCAAGAGACAAAACCTGAATAATAAAAGCTAGAGTAATGCAGAAATCTTTTCAGTCAAACCAACAAGTTCATCATCAAACTCAAGAAGTCGCTCTATGGACTCAAGAAAGCTGCCTGCAGCTGGTACAAGACCTTAAAAACATGTTTAGTTAGTAAATAATTTACCATGAGTGATGCAGACCAGTGCCTATTCATCAAATCAGACGTAGAACTCTTTATTTGGGTGGAAAATATCAACCTAAATGGACAAATTTAAGAAAGAGCAGTACAATATATGGAAAATTAATTCAAAGTCAAGGACTTGGGGCTAGCCAGCCATTTCCTAGGAATAAAATTACCCAAAAACCGAAATCAATCACTCTCAGCCAACAAAACTATGTCATTGAGCTATTGGAAGAATATGGAATCAAAGAATTTAAGTTATTATTAACATCAACTCAAAGCAATCTCAAACTTGAAATTACAACACAAGATGAACATAATATCTTTGAATCCACTGAATTTGATTATAAATCAGCAGCAGGGTCTCTCAATTACCTCTACCAGTGAACTCAACCAATTTAGCTTATATAGTGGGAACATTGTCTCAATTCCTTGAAAAACCCAGTATGTCACACTGGGAAGCTTTTAAAGGTGTTCTTTGTTATCTAAAAGGAACAAGGAGTTATGGAATAACTTATGGAAAAATTGATGACCCACTTCTGGTAGGTTATTTGGACTCAAGTTGGTCAGAAGATATTTGACAAAAATAATGCTATGGAAACTTCTTGAATCCTGGTGCAGCAGCTGTCAGCTGGAAAATCAAACGTTTAGGAGCAGTAAGCATATCATCCACTAAGGTGGAATTTTGCTCCTTACTGGCAACTTTTCAAGAAGCAAAATGGTTAAAGTTCCTAAAATCAGGATTAAATTGCAAGGAACTCAAAACAATCTTGATTTATAGCAACAACAAAGGAGCAATCAAGCACCCAAAGAATCCAGTATATCATTCAAGAAAAAAGTATATTGATGTGAATTATAGCTTTGTGAAAAAGTTGATTGAAAAAAAGGAATCAATTTTCAATATCTTATAACATCAGAAATGTTATCCAATTGTTTAAAAAATTCACTCAATTGTCTCAAGAACAACAAATTCCAAAAATTGATGGGAATTTTTGAAATAATAGAAACCCAAGAAAACTTAGCTGTAATAGATCACAAATCAAGGGGGCGTGTTGGAGTAACAATTTGCAAAAATTTCAGACGCTGTAGAGACTCCTGTGAAATTTTATAAATAAAGTAGTAAATAGCTTGCTGGAATTCCTTGAAGGGGAATGTTGTATTACTTCTAATCATTTATGGTATTAGTAAGACTAAGGTTGGTTTTGAATTGCCTTCCCTTCTAGTACTATAGTAATTCTGCATAATAATTTATTTAAATTAATGGCTTGTTTCTTTGAGACTTAAAATAGGTCTCAGATCAGGCCTAGATTAATTATTAACTGTTATTGGTGGATTTTGTTGAAGAAAAGACCAGATATATTGGATGATTGATCAGTTAATGATCCAATATATTTGATATTAACTAATATCCCAATATTAAAGCGTTCAAGGTTTTATCAAAGGGGTGGTTTGGGAGAGGACCCAAGGAGGTGTTTTGTCAGCTTGCTACTATTGCAGAGCAAGCTGAAAAAGTAACAAAAATACCATTAAAATAATAATAATATAATTAAACTAAGAAGGAGTAGGAAAACCAAAAATATTATTACTGAAATGAGTTCTCCACCCAAAATGAGGTCTGGTCACTCACTGACCCCACCCTTGAAATCCAACTCCTTATTTTTTAAATAATTAAGGGAAGAAAAAACAAAATACTACAGCTCCATTATTGAGCTTTTTGGACAATTAAATATTTCACACACATTGTCACGTTTAGGTTTCACACCTGAAATTCAGTCAGAATTGAGGTGTTGTGTATGTTTTAGGAGTTACGGGCGGAAATGTGTTTTGTCACAATTCCCGCACGCAGCCACAGCAGACAATGCACCTGCGCATGGCTGAGAGACAGCCTTGTCATTCCGTCGAGGTTGTGTATGCAGCCCCGGGCCTCTGAAAAGTACGCAGCCGGGGACTACGGGTTGACAGAGTGACAGGTGGCCTGAGAGGCTCAGGTACCGCGTAAACATGCTACAGCCTACACAGGAACATTCTAAATATGTAATAAATGTTTCTGTGGATAGTAGACAGTCTTAAAAT
Source organism: Puccinia polysora (assembly GCA_025617555.3). NCBI lineage: Eukaryota > Fungi > Basidiomycota > Pucciniomycetes > Pucciniales > Pucciniaceae > Puccinia > Puccinia polysora. The sequence goes on from CM062631.1 coordinate 16,536,879, forward strand.
ACATAATATGATATAAAAATACATAAATAATCCTTATACGTATTTTTTATTTAATATAATTCAAATTAACAAGAATGTCAAAAATAAGACAATGACAACTTCTAAAGATATATTAAAATACTTTAATATTCTTTTATGAGAATTGCTAGACATTAATATCTTTGTGACATACTAAGAAATTTAATGATGTAAAAATATTACATGAATTCACATGACTTATATTTTTAAGTAATTATCTTAGTAAATTAACTTGAACTCAAAAATAAGGAGTAAAATCAATATTATGAATTTTACTCCAGTTATATAATACACAATTAGAGCTTACCGGACATCAAGATTTCGGTAGAAATTTCTATTTATATAATTATTACATTACTGCAAACATTTACTAAGGATAATTAATTAAATAATACAGAAATAGGACAGATTAGTGTTATTCACACGTCCTAATGTCTATTATAAAGTGGAATAATTCCCATACCCTGAGGAATCAGATGCTACCTGTGCTATAGCACCAAAAACACATGACAGGCAACCCTTGGTTACCCTGCTAGCCTTAGTGTCTGTCCCTTTGAGCACCTACAACCCTCAGAAGGACAATATTGGGACTCCAAAAGCTATAAATAGAGAGCTCTTTTGAGGATATTGATGGGCAGAGACCCAGTTATATTCATATCCAGACACCGTGCCAAGGTAATCAAGTACTTATAAGAGATAAGTAAGTGATTTATGGCAATGTCCGATCAGTAATATCCGTCCTCAACCTCTTTTTATCAATTAAAACTGCTGAACAACCTTATAACCCCAGTATACAGGTTTAACCCATCAGTACACGTCTCAAACAGATACCCAAAGGATTTAATAATATACCAGGAAGTTTTATTATCCTTTATCTGTCCTGGTAGCTTGGCTGCAAGGCCCTGCCACTCCACCTTGTATTTTATATACATATTATCTTTGGGTAAAATATTCTTTAAACTAAAGAGCCCAAAGTAACCAGGACCACATGTTTTCATACTGAAATCCCTGAAGAGAGGTGTTACAGATCTCCAATATAATCGCGGCCCCTCTACAAAAATATTTAATAATCAATTTATTCATATTGATTTAAAACAATAAACAATAACCAACTCACTTAACCTTGCAATAAGCGTATTCCAAATATTTTACAGATTTTTGCTGCATTTATTAAATAATATATTTATTATTTAATCTATCACCTCTGGTAGCTAAAGTATAGCAAGGTTCGTGGCATCCAGGAGGCTGACAATCTATCCCTTGGTCCTACTTGCCCCCAGACCCCATGCCATCACCTGCTGTTTCATCAAACAAAGTGGAACTGCGCGCAAAGAAACTCTTCACGTGCAAGGCCATGGCGTCCCGTCCAATTCCTCAAGCTGGTAACTGCGGTCCAAGAACTTAGAAGCCACGCAATATGGAACGTCCCACCTGTTGGCAAAAAGCCCACCCCACTGGGACTCCAGACTCCAATTATACAGCAGGACCAAGTCCCCCTTCCGCAGCAGGTCCTGGAGCCAATGGGAACAGGGCTTGTCCCAATAGGGGAAGGACGCTGTCCAGTTCTCTTTCAACAATTCCGTGGCCTTTGTTAAGGTCCCTTCACGCCTAAGAAGCTGTTTGGCCCATGCCTCAATTAGATCTGCGGGTGTCTTGACCTTCCACCAGTCCACGCCCAAGAACGTGCTCAACTCAATGTCTACCAGAAGCATGGGCCGCTTCCTGTAGAGGAGCTTGTAAGGTAAGTAACCCTTCAAACGCTTGACAGAGATCCAATTGACAAAAAGAACTTCTGGGAGCGCCTCCTGCCACTTCTTGCCGTCCTCAGCGCACATCTTCACCAGAGCGTCCTTGATGGGCTGATGTCCCTGTTCAATCATTCCTGCACCCTCTGGGTAGTACTCCGTCAGGCGCCAAAACTTTGCCCCACAGCTCTGCACCAGCGTCATCAGGCGGCCCCAAAACTCTGCGCCCCTGTTGACTGTGACCAAGCAAAGCAATCTGTAGCGCGCCAACCAGTCTTCCTCCAGGAACTGAGCAACCTTTTCTGCCAATAACTTTGCCAGAGGCCATGCTTCTAGTCATCCTGACAGATTGTCACATGCAACCAGAAAGTACGTGAATTTTCCTGCCTTGATGTGAATGACATCCAGCAAAAGGTGCCCTAACAGCGCATCTTTGCCCGTGGGGTCACCAAATTCCTTATCAAACTCAAGCTTTGCCGCTGACAGGCCTATCACAATTTCACCCAATCACGTGACGTGCGTACAATCCCAGGCCACCAAAACCTTGCCTTTACCCTCCTATGTATCTTGACCCCACCACGGAGACCAAGGGTGTTGTGCAGACCCCCCAGGATCACTTCTTGGTTTTCCCAAGAAGTTGCCACGACAACAGGCACAGAAAAACTTTGCCGCCACAACTGGCCATCCTGTAGGCAGAAGTTCAAACATTTTTCCCTCACCCACCGGACAACCGGGCCTGCTGTGCCCTCAGGAAACTGGAGATCCTGAAAATAAGAGTAAAAGACTGTGTTGTAAGACTCCAAACGCCGCAGGGCGTTGGCAGTTCTGTGGAGGGGATAGGTACTTTTTTAGGCTGCCCTCCTGAGTGTTACCAAAATATTCAAATTTAACCAAGATCAAAGTCCAGAACCTGGTAAACGGGGAACCAAATGTAAGGGGATAAAGATTATAGTAGTCGGTAGCTGGGAGACAACACTATCTGAGGCAAGATGATGTTGGGGAAAGACTTGAATAGAAGGAGTTGAGTATTGTTCAGAGTTCAACAAGACAAGTAAATTGTGAGTGACAACGCCCACAAGCTAATACCTCTGGTTGTCAGCAGAAGCTTAGGAAAGATCAACTCAATCCCAAACAACCTCCAGGTTCTCAATGAACCTGCCCAACTCTCCGCAATCAAGCGCTTGAAGGGTACCAGATAACTGTGGTTGGCTGCACAAGACAAAGCTAATTGTTTGAAGAAGCTCTAGGAGCAAAACAATAACTGATTCAAACAAGAATAACCCAACACTATTCAAGGGAATCAAGAGTAGCGTGGCGGAATTCAACTTCAAAAAAAGTGAAGGGAGGTTTAACACTCCAGGTTTTAAGCTTAATAAAACCTCTTCAGTCAAACGTAACTGGGTCCAGAAAGATAATCAAAGGAGGATTGAGACAAGTATGGTTGGATAAAAGGATCAGGAGTGGTGTAACACACTCAAGAATTCAATTAGTCAAATTATTCTTCAACCAGCAAAGCTATTGGTTGGTGATAAGGATCAAGGATCAAGGGGTTTGAGCACGGAGGCTCAAGGATCAAGGGGAAATCATAGATATCTGATGTGATGATAGGATGTGCTGATCTTATGTGTTCCAAAAGGCAGGGGAGAGCCCCTCCTTATATGGGAAGGAGGCCCTGTTAGAAGATGTACAACGGATTCTACAAATAGAGCAAGAAAAGAAAGAAAATCAGGTCATCTCTTGCGTCCGTCCGTGGATGTGCGCGTGCGACAAGACCGGAATCACCCACCCCTTGCCCAAAGGCCGAAAGGGGTGGGAAAGGAAAATTAACCAGACCGCCGTGGATTTCTGCGCGCGGTAGTCAAAACTCTCCACCCCTCACCCAAAGGTGGAAAGGGGTGGGAAAGGAAAATGAAACAGACTGCCGCAGATGTCCGTGCACGGTAGTCGACACTCTCCACCCCTCGGCCAAAAGGGGAAGAGGGTGGGAGATTCCCAGGAAGGGTGATGGATTGGATGATGGCAGGCAGGACTCGACGGCTCAAGGCAATTGAGTAAATCCTGACGGGATTGAGATTGGCGACTGATAGATTGATTTAGGTGGGAGATTGATGGATCAAAGGATTGGACAAGCGCTTGGAGGTGGGGTTGGGATGGGTTTGGTAAGTCATGGATGAGCAACGCGCAACGATGACAATGAGGATGAGCGACGTGCAACAATGAGGATGAGGAGCAATGCGCAAGGATGAGGATTGACGCGGGGGGATGACAATGAGGATGAGCGACAAGCGAGGAGGAGGATGAGGATGAGTGACGCGCAAGGATGACAATGAGGATGAGCAACAGGGGAGGATGACAATCAGGATGAGTGACGCGCGAGGATGACAATGAGGATGAGCAATGCGTGAGGATGACAATGAGGATGAGCAACGCGCAAGGATGAAGGTGAGGATGAGCGACGCACAAGGATGACAATGAGGATGAGGATGAAAAAGGATGAGGATTGACGCGCGGGGATGAGAAGGATGCAAAGCGCGAATTTTTTTTTTTCCAAGGTGTCCCAAATGGTTCACCACAGCGTAACACCTTGACTGACGCAACAGAAGACAAACCTCTGCCTCCACCACTCTTACCCAAACAACCAGAGCTTCCACTTCCAGATGTTCTTCCCCTTCATATGGGTCCCCCTGCGGGTACTGCAATAGCGCATCCCCCATTGTCAAAGCCTTCCCTGGAATGTGCACCACACTAAAGGAAAATAACTGAAGAAACGTCACCCACCTGGTCATGGGCGTGTTTCGCAACTTTGGTGAGTTGAGCATTTGCGCCAAAGCCTCCGCATCCACCAAGAGCTCAAAATGCACGCCCCACAAAAGGTGCTGCAGCCTCTGCACAATCTTGGTGATGCCACACAGCTCCAGCTTTGGCTGAGAATAGCGGCTCTTGGTCACGGTAAAGGTGACCAACTTGTAGAGCACTGGATTATCTTTCCCATCCTCCTCCTGCGTCAGGACCCCCTGGCACCAAATTTTCTAGAGTCAACCGCCATGCATATTTCCCCTGCGTTGTAATCAAGATCCCAAAGAACAATGTTGCGCCCCAAAATTTCCTTGATCTTTTCAAATGCAACATCACACTCTGTGGTCCAATTTCACTGAGCACCCTTCCGCGTTAGGGCCCGCATAGGGCTTGCTTAGATGAACATACAGATGTAGCTGCACAACCCCAGAAACTGAAGAATATGCAACACCGTCTGGGGAGTCGGCCATTTGAGAACCTTTTTCTGCTTCCCCTCCACTATCTGCCTACTTTCAAAGGCTACAACCTGTCCCAGCACCTTGAGCGCTGGAACGCAGACCGCTCACTTCTTTCCAGACACAGTAAGGCCCGCCTCTTCAATCGGAAACAGGATCTGTTCCAGAGTCACCGCGTATTCCCAAACAAATTGACGGATTGCAGGGGCCTCTGTCAGAACCGCACCTTTGTAGTCCGTTCTGGGGCCTTTGATGCCAGCGTTGTCAATGATGATTTGCACACCCTCAGGAAGATTTTTGTGCAGTATCCAAGTCATTTGAGCTTGATACACTGCCACTGAGTTGGTTGCACCTTGCAGTAGCCGCTTCAGTTGCATCCTCCCTAGCCTGGTTTCAAAGGCCATAAGGGGCCGCAAGTCAGGGTGGAGTTCTTGCTGATGGTATCCTCCCATCACATCCACCAGACCGTAACAAGCGCACCCAGCCATTGAGTCCAGGAATTCTTCCACGCGTGGAGGAAGCCCCGCATTGCAAATAGTGAACAAGTTGAGCCTCTGAAGATCATGAATCCTCAGCAACTTCCTATCCTGCTTGACAAATGCAAAAATAGGACTTGAATAACTTGATTTAGACAGCTTTTAATTTTGCCTTTTCTCACAACTGTGGCACAATGATAGGGTTTTCAAAGCGTAGAACCTTCCAGAAATGCACACTGAGGAATTGAACTTACTTCTGGCACCTGCACCCTAGGCCCGCCCTCCTCTGCTTTTTTCCTTACCGTTGGCTGCCCGCACTGATCCAGAGCTTGATCCATGCGGTAACACCAGCCAACTAGCTAGGAAAAATCCTCCGCGGGGTAGCCCTTATGGTTGGCCCCCATGTTGGACTCCTTGCTGCCGCCAGCCACTTGCCCCCGCACCCATCTCCCTCTCCCGTGATTGCAGATTGTTGTCTTGAATGTCGCGCTGAGTGAATCCTCAACCGTCAGAGCCTCCGTTTCTTCCTTGGCATTGAAGGCCATTTGAGCTTGGAACCCAAGCATGAACGGTTGACCCAATATCAAGTCACTGCATTATACTGAGAGAAACAATAGGGGCTTACAAAACTTTGCAACTTCAACCTCCTCCGCCTCCACTACCCCATCCACGCAGCATTTGCCGCCATTTAACGCCCAGAGACCCATTGCGCACTTCCTCCGCACCAAGCCAAGCTTGTCCACCAACCTGGACGGAAGCAAGATGACCATTGACCCGCTGTCTACCTTTTCCCACAACTTCCATCCCGCAATAGACATTGCAACATAAGCAAGCGGGACCAATACCAACTTTGACCGGCTGGCTTGCAATCCATCTCCTCCTCTGCCACCTTCACCTGCTTAATTGTTGTTGGTACCTGGTTCTGACTTCATTCTTTCAAGGCCTGGACCATCTCATCAACAACCACTTGGGACACCACCGCTAAATCTTGTAGGTTCTGGGGTATTGGTAAGTTGTTCCCCATTACCCTTTGGACAATGTCTGCAGCCTTCTTCTTCCCCACGGGATTAGCGGAGGGTCCGTCTGTTTCCTGAAAGCTTTTGAATGAAAACCTATGAATTTCCAAGACCAGCAGAACTAACAGAAACAATAAAATGTAACTTTCAGCAAAATTATACAATAGAAAAGTTAATTAAAGAATATCACCAGATCTTACTCAATGAGAGAGAGTTGTTGAAATATAGGTGTTATAGAGAATTAATCAAAAATAAAAGGATAAAAAAAGAAGGATAAACTGAGATCATAAAAGAAAGAAAACAAGATAAGCGTCATAATGAATGAATTGAGTTGATTTGATATCTCACAGCTAGACCAGAACTGATAGAGTAGAATATTGAGGTTGAGCTTGATTATAGAAGGTATTTGAGGATTGGTTGACTTGGTGAAGAGGAGACGGAGGCAACAATGAGTAAAATTGAAGTCAGATTGATTGGGAAGTTTGAATTGAATTGGGAAATTTTGGATGAGTTTGAAAAAGGAGGTTTGATGATTGGATTTTATGCAATGGAGAGAGATGAGAAGAGGAAGAGAGGAGGAGATTGGAAGGATTGGAAGAAAAGAATGAAGATGGGAAAGAAATAGGAAAGGAGGAAGAATGAAGTCAAAGAAGGAAGGGATGAAGGATGAGAGGGTGGAAAGACAAGAAGGAAGAGAAGGGAAGATGATGAATGGTAGGATGAAGAATTGTCCCAGAGTCCGGAGAACGTGAGAGCGGAAGTTGAAGCTGAAAGAGGAAGGCGGAGGGTTGGGATTGAAGTGTCTTCACTGGAGGGTAGTTGCGCAAGTGCGCGAGTTGAATAAAAATGAGAAAGAATTGAAAAGAAATGAGAAAGAAAATGATTGGAGAGAACTATTAAAGGGAAAAATTATGAAACACCGCCATGTCTAGATGTGAGAAAGGACATCTGATGTGATATTGATAACAGAGGCTTTACAAACAGGTTTAGTAAGGGAATAAGCTATCATATTTGAGGAAGTTAGGAGATGAGTGATTAAATTTTTATTTTTATTTTGTTCACGAAGCCATTTGATTTGGTGTCCGCATGTTTGAGAGCACTGTGGTGAGATTCTAAATTTACAAGATTGTGAAGGGCTTTGTTGTCAATAAAGGAACAGTAAAATAACTGAATTTGAGGATTTAGTTCAAGCAAGAGATTTTGAATCCACATTTTTTCTTGAGTGGCCAGTACTAGAGCTTTTAGTTCTCCTTTGGTTGAAGAGAGGGAAATGCTACTTTGAAGTTTGCTGTGCCAAGCCACGGCACAACCGTACATTTGATAATAAATCCAGTGTGACTTCTTCTGGTGATAGGATTGTTGCCACCATCAGAGTCGCTATAGCATTTGAGATTGTATTTGAAGGAATTTGATTTGAGTTTGAGTCCTAGATTGTGAGTGTTTTTAACACATTGCCAGGTGTGTTTTGCTTCAATCCAATGGGAGGTTCCTGGTTTTTTATTGAATAAAGAAAGAGATTAAACTGCGTAATAGATATCTGGCAAAGTACAAGAGTCAATTTAATTTAGAAATCCAATGGCGGAGAGGTAGTTTATATTAAGTTCATTGAATTTTGCAGCTTCATTGTCCAAGGCAGGGGTCAATTTGATGTTAGGGGTTAATGGAGTAGTGATTGGTTTAGCTTTGGTTAGTCCTAATTCCTCAAGAGCAGTATTGATATGAGAGGGTTGGTGAAGATGTGGTGTATTGTTGGAGTAAATGATTTGATTTCCAAGGATTTTGGAGACTGTTCCTTGATGAGACAATTTAAATTTTTTCTTTATTTGACTACAGAAGTCTCCTGAATTTCCTATGACAAGTAAATCATCAACATAAACAAATACAAATAAAGAAATAGGGAGATTGATGTAGAGACAAGGGTCAGAAGAAGATACAGAGAATCCAGATAAGAGCAACCATTTTTTTAAGTTATCATACCAACTCTTTGGCGCTTGTTTAAGACCATAGAGGGCCTTACAAATCTTAAAGAAGTTGTAATTTGAGTTTATTCCTTCAGGGCACTTAATATAGATTTCTTCTTCAAGAGGGGCGTGCAGGAAGGCCAATTTAATTTTCAGCTGAGTTATAGAAAGATCATGATGGAAAGCGTAAATCAAGAGAGTGCAAAGAGTGTTGATAAGGCCAGTAGGGGCATAAGTTTCACCATAGTCGTAGAATTCCTGTTGTCAAAATCCTTGAACACAAAGACAAGACTTGTATATAATTCCATCACCATTTGGATCATCCTTAATTTGATAAACCCACACAGTGGTTAGGGAACGTTTGCCATCAGAAAGTGAGAAAACACCTTCCCAAACGTTCAAGGATTCAATTCCTTCTTCTTCAACTTTCATCGACTCAATCCATTTGGTTTTTTTGAAAGACTTGAGCACATTGTTGTAATTCTTGGGGAATATTCTGGTTAGGAATCCATAGCAAAGAGGTTTTTGAAGGGTAGTTTGATCTATCAGATTTCTTCCTTCAGTTTGAGTTAAGTTGGAGGAGATGAGTCCAGCTGATTGATTTGAATCTGATTCTTCATCATGGTTGGAAGAGTTTGATGAGTTTGAGTTAAGATGATTGGAAGAAGCCCAAGAGTCAGAAAGAGAGGAATTATGGGTATTATGAATAGGAGAAGGTGGAGTAGAAGGATCAATATTTGGATTCAAGTTTTTGGAGTTTAAGATCTCTATTAACGGTTCAACATGATTGAGATAGTTATCAAATGGGGAGGAAGACAAAGTGAAATCAAGAGAGTCACAAAATTTGAGTGATTCAAAAATTTTAACATGCTTGGTACAAACAGTTTGAAAAAGATCAGGGCAGTATAGCCTATAGGAATTCAGTTTGGGATCAAATCCAACAAGAATGCCTTTGATTCCTTTTTTGGAAAACTTGATGGGGTTGGATTGTTGATTGAGTATAATGGTTTTAGATCCCAAAACTCAAATGAGTTCCAATTTGGGTTGTCTTCCAGTCCACAAGAAGAAAGGAGAGATTTTTGAGAATTTTTTTGGAAAGAAATTGAGAATGAGACAGCAGCCAATAAGGATTTCATCCCAAAGATGATTGGGGATATTCATATCAATGATGGCAGTGCGAGCCATTTCTATGATAGTTTGATTAGCTCTTTTGCTGATGGTGTTGTGTTGAGGTGTATAGGGTTCTGAGGTGCTATGATGGATCCCAGATTCAGAAAAGAAATTTTCAAGCTTGCTGTTGACAAACTCCCCTCCATTATTGCAGTGGAAATTCTTCAGCATTTGACCAAATTTATTGGAGTGAATATTGATGAATTTAATGATTTCATCCGCAATGTCGGACTTGAAGCAAATTGGAATGCAAGTTTTAAATCTTGAGAAATCTTTAGTAAGAAGAAGGAAGTAGCAACATCCTGACTTTGATCTGGGTTAAATGGGACCACAGACGTTGGCATGAATCAATTCAAAAGGGAATGAAGTTTTAGTAAATTTTTTGTCAAACGGTAGTTTATGTATCTTCCCAAGGGCACAGGAAGTACAGTTTAAATCTTCCCAGCGTATGTGATTGAAGCTTTGAGAAATCAGTTTAGTTTGCTCAAGATGGGGATGGCCAAAGCTTTTGTGAATGGTGGAAAACAATAGGAAGGTTTTTTCTGGCCTGTTGTTGTTGGTTTTGTCTACTTCAACAACAAATAGGTTTTCAATGATTTTGCCATTCATGATTGGGTTTTTATTGTAGGAGATTTTGAATTCATTCATGTTGGTCAATGACAAAGTGCAACCTTGTAGAATCAGTTGTCCTAAAGAAATGAGGTTTTCTGCTAGATTGGGAATGTAGAGGGAATTTGTTAGGTTTATAGAAGCCTGCCTGGTGTTCAACGTCGCGGTTCCTCTCCCTTTGGAAAATAGTGTTGATTTTATTTGTCCTGTTCCTATTACCGTGTGATTGGGAAAAAGTTGGTTAAAGAAATGTGGATTGTTGAACATACAGCAGGAGGCTCCACAGTCAAGGAGAATATGATTTGGATGTAGAGATGGAGAATGAGTCATAGCAAAAGTGAAGGAAAGTTGAGCGGTTGCAAAAGGGGCACTTGAGCTGTTGGATTGAGCGGAAGAGAAATACCCGGGTCTTATGTGAGGAAAGAGCCACCAGAATTTTTCTTTAGTATGGGAGGCCTTTGGATTATGCCAGTTAGGCTTACCTTGAATCACTTCTTGTTTGGAGATCTTTGCCAAGGCCTGTGAACCAGTAGCAATTTTTTTTATAATTTGATTGAGGTGCCGTAGCACCGTAACAGCATCAATTTGAGTGTTTCCAAGTGAGTGAGTTATGGTGGTTTTGAGGTGATTGAGCTGAGAAGGAAATTTATAGAGAATGAGATAGGCTATGATGTTGTCATCCATTTTTATTCCAATTTCCAATATTTGCATGAGACAAGCCTTGACGGTGGTTATGAATTTGTCCACAAATTTGGGATCAAATTGGAGGTTTAGTAAGTTGAAGAAGACTCAAGATTGGTTTTCTGTGAGGGATGAGGCATAGTATTGGTTTATCAATCCCCAGAGTTTGATACCATTTCTCAAGAAGTCTTCTTTTACACAATTTATATAAGTTTTATGGTCTAGATTAGCTAAAATGTAACCTACAATCTCCAGATTTATATCAATTGGAAATTTTTTGGAATCTTTGGTATGTAGCCAATGATTTAATCCTTTCAAAGATAAGATGTTGAGAATTTTTGAACGCCAGAGGGAAAAATTTGAGTTGGAAAGATGGGGAATAGATTTGGTAAGGGTTTTGATGAGAAACGCCTTTGATTTGGCTGGTCCAGTGTTGTCCATGTTGAAATTGCCCGGTAAGCTCAGTTGGTAGAGCATTTGGCTTTTAACTGTGAAAGCTTTTGAATAAAAACCTATGAATTTCCAAGACGAGAAGAGCTAACAGAAACAATAAAATGTAACTTTCAGCAAAATTATAAAATAGAAAAGTTAATTATAGAATATCACAAGATCTTACTCAATGAGAGAGATTTGTTGAAATATAGGCGTTATAGAGAATTAATCAAAAATAAAAGGATAAAAAAGAAGGATAAACTGAGCACATAAAATAAAGAAAACAAGGTAAGCGTCATAATGAATGAATTGAGTTGATTTTATATCTCACAGATATACAGGAACTGATAGAGTAGAATATTGAGGTTGAGCTTGATTATAGAAGGTATTTGAGGATTGGTTGAATTAGTGAAGAGGAGACGGAGGCTACAATGAGTAAAATTGAAGTCAGATTGATTGGGAAGATTGAATTGAATTGGGAAATTTGAGATGAGTTTGAAAAAGGTGGCTTGATAATTGGATTTTATGCAATAGAGAGAGATGAGAAGAGGAAGAGAGGAGGAGATTGGAAGGATTGGAAGAAAAGAATGAATATGGGAAAGAAATAGGAAAGGAGGAAGAATGAAGTCAAAGAAGGAAGGTATGAAGGATGAGAGGGTTGAAAGACAAGAAGGAAGAGAGGGGTAGATGATGAGTGGTAGGATGAAGAATTGTCCCGGAGTCCGGAGAACATGAGAGCGGAAGTTGAAGCTGAACGAGGAAGGCGGAGGGTTGGGATTGAAGTTTCTTCACTGGAGGGTAGTTGCGCAAGTGCGTGAGTTGAAAAGAAATGAGAAAGAATTGAGAAGAAAGAGAAAGAAAATTATGGGAGAAAACTATTAAAGGGAAAAATGATGACATTTCTGGTATGCGTGCATTTGGCTTTGGGGCTGTTGGTTGCTTGTCAACATCCATTGCAATTTGTTTGTTTGTTTCCAATTCTCTGACTTTGGCCTCCACCCTTGGCGCTACCCAGGTCCCAGGAGCGGTGTCAATTCCAGGCAAAAACCAGACTGTCTCGGCCTGAGCCTTTGCTCACTCCCACATTTGCACCATTGGCGGTGGCTGGTCCTTGGTCAAATCCACCAACTCTCCCAACAGGAATATGTAAGTCATCACGGATTTGCTAACCAGCCCCTTGTTCATTTCTTGAGTGAGGCCTTCACACATTGACTTCCAGTGCCCCTTTTCCCTGCAATATGTACAATTGCGCACCCCAAACAACCCAGATGGTGCGCTGGGGGGCTGGAACCCTTTTACAATGTGAGGTGGTGTTGCGCGTAGTTGATCAAAAGCCACTGGAGACATAGGCGCCGTCAGAGCCACAGAAGCCAATGTTTGGTTGAGGAAAACCCTTAGGTTCCGCAGAATCTCTGTTATCTCATCAACTGGTGGTGCCAAAGCTTGTTGGGAAGGTCCAGAATGAGAGGGAATCGGCGGCCGCGCAGTCAAGGTTTGATTAGGAGCCAGCGCCAAGATCATGATTGATTTCTTGGAGGAAGTTGGGTACGTTTGTGCTGTGTCCAAGATGAGCTTTTCCAAATCAATTTTGCTCTCCACGGCCTGGCGGATAAACAAGAGATTGGGAAGAATTGCCACGCTCCCATCCAGGAACCTCTTAACCAGGCCGTGGTCATACAGGTACTGCTGCACCCTGGAACAGAGCTGGGGCGCAAGACCCACCAGAAATTCCCACTTCATAGCACCCATCTGACCCGCAAGGACCTTGTTCTTTGCCAAGTAGCCATAGATACGCTCAAACTTTGATGTATATTCTACCAGTCCTTTGCATGATTGCAACCCCCCACACTTTCTTGCTTCCTCCGCGGCTTGTTCAAAATTGCCATCTTGGAACAGGTGTTTGTGCTTTCCCCACCTTGCCAACATCTTGCTTTCCAACTTCCCCCAATCTTGCCTCTTGTAACCAACCATTTCCTCCATGTCCCGCAGCTTCTCCTCCTTCGTAATGAAGAGCAAGATATTCCAAACCTTGTCTGCGCCCGTCGCGCCTTCCAAATCAGGAATGCCTCTGAACCTGGAAATGAACCATTCCACGTCCAAGGTACTCAACCAAAGATGAGGAAAGTCCCTTGATCTTAGCCACAGGCGTCAAGGGACCTCCACCCCTATGTCTGACAACCCCTCCAAGGGAGGAGCAAAACTGCTAGCTCTAGGAGCTTGGGCAGATGGCGGCAGGGGGGTTTAGTAGCAGAAACGGGAGTCAAGCACAGAGGATAGGAAGGGGGAACGTTGGATCCCGGAGCAGTTGTTGGAAGCATACTGCATTGTCTTCAAGAGACTGAGAACGTATCAAAGGTTCCGGGCCAGACCCCCAGATGTGGAAACTTTTGAGGTTGTCCCTCACAAAGTTGTCCCTGATTGCGGAGTCAATGGTTCTAGCATCTGTGAGATTTGAGGATGCTCCTTTTCTTCTCTTCTTCCCCCACGCACTGTTTTCCTCCTCCCTCCGCCCTGTGCTGAGGGGAGAGGCCTTTTAAATCCCCTCCCCTCAGCCCTAACCTAGGTACAAGCACAAGAACAACCTGACAACAATTTGAAGAAGAATCCCTAGACCCAGAACCCTAACCCATACCCTAACCCATACCCTAACCCATACCCTATCCCTTCAGCACACCTGCCATTAAACTCATCCGGTTTGTCCTCCCATGGCGCGGCCCTCTGCTGCACGCTACTCAAGGTTCACTGCGCCTGCCCATGTCCACCCAATGCGCCATAGTGAATTTCCCAGTCCTGTGGCCAGCTTGCCCTTGCGCGCGGCCGTCCACAAACATAGCCCCGCAATTGCCCCGCTCTTCCCTCCCGGAACTAGCTGCCCAAGAGCATGATTGGCCCGGGTCCATTCCTAAGTTGGATATCCAAACAGGTTGTGGCCCTTCCCCCCCTAGTCAGGCCCAACCCACATCCGCTTGCTGGTCCTGCTGCACCTACCACTGAGCCTTGCAGCAACTGCTGCTGAGCCCTCAGTGGCCACTGCTGAGAACGCGCGCTCCCCAACTGCTGAGCCTGACCCACCAAAGTCTGAGCGCGCAGGCCGCCACCAGTTCCCAATCCAAGGATATATAATGACACCACAATGGTACGGGAAGGAAAGGAAAGGAAGGAAATTCATCTCTCTCTCTCTAAACAGAAGCATCCTCATCCTTACAGATGCTAGGACCATTTTTTTGGGAACATAGGGATAACTAGGGGATTTCCACTCTCTTACTTTCCACATCTGGGGGTCTGGCCAGGAAACTGTTTTTTCTCAATTCTCTCAAAGGAACTCAGGGCGCTGCCAGCAGTCACTTCTCATTTTTCTTCCTCCTCCCACTCTCTCTGCATTGAGCCAAAGGATTTCACTCACATTTTATTCAACACTGCGAATGTGGAGCAATTTATCTCACAAAATGAAGTGATTGCAAACTCCAAAGGCACACCATGTTTTCCCTTTCATCATGGACAAGGAAGAACTTTTAAACGTGAAAGAGATGGAAGGCTATGAAAAACTTGATTGGCCAAAACTGAAGGGGAACATTCTGGCAAGGTGGGGGGAGCGCAACCCTTGTTTCCAGAAAGGCAATTTTGAACAAGCCCCGGTGGAGGCAAGCACCCATGGTGGGGTCCAATTTCAAGAAAATAGGATGACATGACAGCATGTGCTCTGGCCCCACCACCAGCAACCATCCCTTGGGCTAGTTAACTTGCACAGTTGGCAAGGGACTTCAAGATCCATATGAGCCACATGTTGCAGCACTGGTGTGGTTTTACACCTTGCGCGGCAGAGGAATTTCAGCTACCTAGTGCGCCGGCGCCCCGCATGTGCATTTATGTTGAAAATAACATAAATTTGAGGTTGGGACCCATAATGGGACAATGGATTTCAATGCAAGATTGGTTTCCCCAGCGGAGACAGGATACTTGTTGGGAAAGCCGGTCATAGCCGAGTTGGATCATCCCATTGCTATAAAGCTAGTGAGGAAGAGGGGACTTTCAGACTCCTGGATGCCAAGAGCCTTTCTATCCTTGAGATACCAGAGGTTATGGAATATATAATAAATATATTATTCAATAAATGCAGCAAAAATCTGTAAAATATTTGGATAAAGCTATTGCAAGGTTGATTGGTTTGGTTATGGTTTAATATTATTAATCAATATTGATAAATTGATTATTAAATAATTAAAGGGAGGGGCCACAATAATATTGGGGATCTTTAAGAGTTCTCTTCATGGAATTCACTTTGAAAAAACATATACCTGGTTACTTTGGAACTTTTTATTTATATTCTTAAAGGAGATATTGCCCAAAGATGATAAATATATAAAATATATGTTGGTGTGGCAGGGCCTTGTATGCAAGCTTCCACAACAGAAAAAAGGATAATAATACAAACTGGTATATTATTGAATCCTTTAGGTACCTGTTTGGAATATGCACTGATGGTTTAAACCTACTACTTGGGTCAAAAAGTTTTTTCAGAAGTTTAAATTGATAAAAAGGGTTTGGGGATGGATATTATTAATCAGACTAAAGCCATATCTCACTTACTTCTCTCTTATAAGTATTTGATTAGATTGGCAAAGTTTCTGGATTTAAATTTAATTGGGTCTCTGGGTATCAATATCCTCAAAAGAGCTCTATATTTTTAGCTTTTTGATTCCCAATTCTGTCCTTCTGAGGGATACAGGGGCTCAAAGGGATGGTTTCTGAGGCTAACAGGGTAACCAGTTCTAGCCTGGAACGTTCTCTTGGTGCTGTAGCGCAGGTAAAATCCAATTCCAGAGGGTATGTGAATTATTCTACCTTTTGATTGATGTTTTGACATGTAAATAACACTAATCTATCCACATTATCATCATTTTATTAATTATCCTTAGTAAATATTCCCAGGATTTTAATAATTTTTCTTAGTAGACATTCCCACGAGTAATCTGTTGTCAGATGTGTTCTCATTATGTATATGATGATGGGAGTAAAATCATAATATTGATTTTGCTCCTTATTTTAAAAATTCTATTGATTTCCTTGAAATAATTAATTAAAAATATCAGCTATGGGAATACATGTAATATTTTTACATAATCAGTTTTCTTGGTATGTAACGGACACACTTATGTGTTGAAGTTTTTTCAATTGTTTATTTAAAGTATTTTAAGGTATTGTTAAAATAGCAGTTATCTTATTTTCAACATATTTGGTATTTTTATCATAATTTATATAAGTTTTTTAGAAATTTTATTTAATTATTTCTATATAATTTTATTTATTTTTAGACTATCTAATTTTAACCGAGACATTTATTACATATGTAATATGTCCCCGTGTAGTTTGTAGCACCTTTACGTGGTACCTAGGCTTCTCAAGCCATCTGTCACTCTGGCAGTCCATAGTCCGGCCGCTGCGTACCTGTCAGATGCCTGGGGCTGCTTTCACAGCTTGTCAAGCTACGCGTACAGGTTGGCATTCCTGCTGATCAGACGCGCACGGATGTTTTGGTTGCCGTGGCTGTGTGCGGGAACTGTGACAAATAAAATTTTGGCCTCTAACTCCTCCAAATCACAGACTTCTTGCATTCCGACACAAAATTGAATGTGAAACATATACGTGGGTTTTCATATGAACTATTAAAATGGAAAAAATACCAAGGCAATGTCTCTTTTCAAATCTTCATAAATTATATAAAAATATCAGCAGTAGGAAGTTGAGGTAGGTGTCAGTTAGTGACCCTACCTTAATTTCTATATAGAATCAGAATTTGAAATAATATTGTAAATATTATTTCTCCTTTAATCAGATTTTTATTTATTTATTTTTATTTATGTTATTTTGTTACTTTTGCGGATTGCTCTCCAATAGTAGCAAGCTGAAATTCCCCCACTCCAAGATATGGCCATATCTGAAAAAAATCTGGAGTTTGTTCGGAAAAAAATTTAATTTCATATGTATTTCAGTTCCTTTTACTGGCTCTGTAGTTTCTAAGGTGTATTTGTCCATCAGGTATATTACTATTTGGTTAATATTTATTTTTTTCTGCAGATTCTTCTTTGTATCTTGAAAGTATACTCTAACATCTTTACCTTGCCCTCTTTCCTTCTGGTCTCTCAATATCCTGCTTACTTTTCCTTTTTTTCATGGGGTCAGGTTCTATTGAGATTATTACTGAGGGAGGTTGCTACCTTCTCTTGGTTGAAAGTGCTTTTCTAAGCTAACAGGGAATACTGGGTGCTTTCTTGACAATTCTTCACTCAAGAATACTTCCACAGAATTCTTGCCGTCCATTTTCTTGATAACAAATGGCCCTAAAAAAGCTTTTTTCAACTTTCTGTTCCCTGCTAAGTTTTTGAAGTTAGAAGTATATATCAAGATCCAATCTCCTATCTTAAATTCAGGTTCTCTGTGTGATTTATCCCGTCTTTTTTTGTTGTATTCTACTTCTTCTTCTACACATTTTTGACCATGATTATTTGCCAGTTCTATCATTTTCTTAAATTCAAGAGATGTGGGGTGGATGGTGGCTAAGCTTTGGTTCAGGGTATTCCTGGGAGTTTTGGAACCCATCCTCTTTCCAGTATAGAAGGGGCTTCTTTGGTGTTAGATTTTCTAATGCTATTATAAGCCATATCCAGGGCTGGGAGTAGGCTTACCCAGTCATGGCAATATCCATCTGAGTTCTTGTATTTTAGACCAAAGCTAAAAAACCTTCTTAACATATCTTCCATGGTCTGCATCATCCTTTCATCTAATCCATCAGTCTGGGGATTTTATTCTGTAGAAAAGGCTAAAGTAGTACCCAGTATATCATGTAGATTGCCCCAGAATTCAGAAGTGAGTTTTGGGTCTCTGTCACTAGTTATAGTTTTTGGTATACCTAAATCAGCTATAATCCTGTTCCAAAATAACAAATCCACATCCATAGCATTGTCTTCTTTGTGGTTAGGTAAGAACTTTGCCTTCTTAGAGTATCTTTATACTATAACCAGGACAGAGTTATAGGAGTGCATTCCTCCAGGGGTGAGGCCTGTGAAAAAATCCATATTAATGATTTCCTACCTATCTTTGGGTTCAGAGATCTTTTGTAGGATTCCAAACCTTCTTCCAGTAGTTTTATTAGATTTTTGGCAATTCTCACAGCTAGCAACATACTTAATAACAATCTCTTTCCAATCTATCCACCAAGAAGTCTGCTTCACTTTCCCCAAGTTCCTTTCAGTGGATAGATGCCCTTATCAACAGTTGTCATGGAATTTCTGAATTATGTGTTGTATATTCTCTTTGTTGCTCAGTATCAACACACCGGAATGTTGTTTTATGTAGTATAGAAGCCCATCCCAAATGTTTAAGCTTCCTCCTTTATATGGTTTGAGTGATGAGTCTGGTAAACTATTTATTAGGGCTGCTTCTGTGGATTCACATTCCATAATGGTAAGCAGCAGCTTGAGTTCAGAGAAATTGTTTTCTCTTACTAGATTAAACAAAGCAGTATCTAATTTGCATAGGTGGATCCCCATAATTGGAGCATCTAATGTAAAAAGATTGATGTTTAAGATAGAAAAGATATCCTGATCTTGAGGTTCATATTCTGGATCGCTAGGGTCATGAGGCAAAGAATTTCTACTTAAACTGTCAGAAGTCTTCTGTTTAGTTCCAGCTTTATGCACTATAGTCATCTGGCCTCTATACTGTTTTAGAGAAATTTTCCACCTGAGCATATGTCTACTAGGGGTCTTCATGTTCATGGGAGTTCTTACAGCATTACAATCTGTAATTACTTGTAAAGTGATGCTTTCTAAGTAGTAGTGTAACTTCTCTAGAGCCCATACTAGAGCCAAGCATTCCATCTGACTTGCTCCATATCTTTTCTCAGGGTCTTTGATGTCTCTAGATATAAAAAGTACTTGTTTCTCCACTTGTTTGTCTTCTTCTATGCTTTCTTGGTTTAAGGAAGCTCCTAAAACTTCCATACAACTGTCAATGTAAAGCTTAAAGGGCTTAGAGTAGCCTGGTTGGATTAGTAGAGGAGTGGAGGTCATAGCTATTTTCATTTCTTCATAGTTTTTCAACCTCTCATGTGCCATTTCAAAGAAATTGTTATTTTTGCATATTTCATACAGACTTTTAGTTTTCATAGCAATCTTTGGGATGTATTTCTGTGGAAACTGTGAAAAATAATATATGATAGCAACTTTATTTTATTCTGAGGCATGGGTCTGTTCATCACAGCAGCTATTGTATTCTGGTCAGCAGCTAGAGTTAGACCAGAGACTATGTGCCCGAGAGCTTTGATTTCTCCATATCCAAAGTTGCATTTCTTCATGGATACTTTCAATCCTGCTTTGTAAATATTTTGGAGGACTAATCTTACTTGATTTATATGGGTATTCCAATCATTGGAATATATGATGACATTGTCTATATAAACCATCATCCATCCTTGTCTGATTTAAGCACCAAGAACTGTATCCATTGTTCTCTGGAAGTGTGATTGGGCATTCTTTATACCAAAGGGCATCCTGAGGTATTCATATATTCCTATATGGCAGATTATTCTCATGATTATTCTACTTTCAGGGCTTATAGGGATTTGGCGGAACCCTTTAAGCATATCCAGAGTAGTGATGTATTTAGCTTTAGACATGTTATGCAGAGCATGATCAATCTTGGGGATGGGATAATAATCTGCTTGAGTATAGTTATTTGGCATTCTGAAGTCTCCTACCATTCTTGACTTATCATTATGCCAAGCTATGATTACAGGGGTGGTAAAATCCACTTGTTCATTATGCCCAACTTTCCTCAACACTTGTACTTTTATAAGTTCTTGGATTTGTTCCTCAAGAGCTATATTAGATTTGGGACTAGAGGAATAAGCTGGTCTTCTTAGGTTAGGAGGATAAGGACGCTTAATAGTCAAGGTCAATACCATTTTATGTCCTTTGATATCACAAATGGGATTATCTCTAGTACAGAAATCATTTTGATTCTCAAAACAGACTGTCAATGTTTCTTTCTTCTGTTCCTCAGGAATTTTCTCATTTAGAGCCGCTTGAGAGAAGTATTCCACGTTAAATTCTTCTAAGTGATTTGGATAAGTAGGAGAGGGGAATTCAGTTTGGATAGTGCATATATTAAACTTCTTTTCCCAGTTACCAACCATAGTGAAATACCTTCCTTTTCTTTGGAACACATCTATGCCATATAGACATAAAGCATCATTTCCTATTATCAGTTAATCACATAATCAGTTGAGCAATACCACAAATTACACTTGAATCCTCAAAGATCCTTTAGTATGGGGCAGTATTATAGGGACAGTCCATACTCCAATAGCATTCATAGTGGAGTTGCAAGAGCTAAACTTAGACTTTGGGATGGGCAGAAGGGGTTCTTTCCAGTTGGGATCCCATTTGTTCAATAATTCAGTGCAAACACCTGAACAGAAAGCCCCACTCTCAAGTAATAAACTTATGGGTTTTTCTTTATACAGTCCTCTTGCATAACAAGTTTTACCAGTAATATAACTCTTACCACTCATGGGTTTAAATGTTAGTGGTTTAACATCAGTGAAATGTCTAGAAATGATGGAAGGGTCCCATTGTTGGGGAAAACTAGTGTAACCATGGATGTTATTGATTTCTATAGAAGTTTCTATATCTCTTTCTATTAAATTGATAGGGTTAGTCAGGATCAATTCACATTCAGAAATTGATCCTTCAGTATCAGCTGTTTCTTAATAGTTCTGATTCCCTTCACTCTCTGGTTCTCCTTCCACTAATTCTATCTTTGTCTTTGGTAATGGGCAGTCTTTTCTGATATGCCCTGCTTTGTTACAGTTCCAACAAGTTCAAGGTATTCTTTCTCTATCCTTGTTCTCATTAGATTTCTTATTATAAGTGACATTTATCAGAGAAGGTTTTTCCCAGGTTTTCTTAGTATTGAAGCTATCTTTGGGTCTAGAAGGAGCCTTCTTGTCTAACCCATTCATTTCTATTACTTCTTCCAACACATTGATTAGATTTGGTAAGTCAGCATCCATACTCATTCTGCATCTCACACTATGGTTAAGGTTTCCAGGGCGCAGGTTGAGAATTATTTCATTAACTTCCTCTTTATCAGCATCTTGACAAAATCAGTCTAGTCTCCTATTCTGTTCTAAGCACCATTTGTGAGGCTTATCCTTAGAGGGGTCAAATGAGGAATTTTAAAAATTTTTCATCATTTTCCTTTTCCACATCCTAGAACCAAATTGTTCTTTAATTAAGATTTTCCAAGAATTCCATGGTAAGGATTTTACTTCTTATGTTTTACTGATAAACCAATCTAATTCTACTCCTTCAAAGATTTTAGGGAGTCTGACTATGGCTATAGCTTCTGGCAGGTCATAGGAATTTATGGTATAGTAAATAAATTTGATGAAATTTATATGGTTGTATTCTCCTTCATCAGAGAACTTAGGCCATTCAGAGATAGGGGGTAAAAGTTTGAGGGCTTGTTCCATCTCAGGCATAGGACTTGGCCTGAAATTGTCACTCCTATGAATTCCTATTTGGGGTGATGCATAAGGGGTAGCTGTTTGTCTGGGAGGTTTCGGTTCCTCTGTGGTACTCCCCAAGGGGGTGGTCAGACAGAATTTTAAGTCTCTAAGATCATTCTTGATAAGATTAAGTTGCCATTCCACTTTATTATTAAGCAGATCCAATTTTTCACTTAGGGGAATAATGGAGTTGTTAGTAGTATTCATTAATTCTTCTTTTAATGGCTGGAGGGAAATAATAAAATCTTCTTGAATACCTGATAACAGGTTCTCAATGATTTGATTTTGACTGGTTTTACCTTGGTTTACTGTTTCCAATAATTTTGCTGTATTTTCCTTTATTTCTTCTATCCCTACAGCATTTTATTGATTACAAATCAATCTGGCCACTACTGAGGTCAACATATCCAATTGGGTGTAAACACCATCCAAATTTCCACACATAATCTTGAAATTATGGCGCATATCATTAGAAAAGGAAGTAATCACATCAGAGGTTGGTTTAGACAAGTTACTGGTTTCAGAATTAGAGGCTAATTGTGGTACACATTTTCCACTTTTAAGCTAAGGATATTATCTGGTCCCAATCCTTCTTTCCCTTTGGCTTTGGATGGGAAGAAGATCTCTTCTTTCCTGATTCTCTACCTTTCAGTTGAGCTAATTGGTCCCATGGATTCCACTTTTCTTCATAGGATTCTACCTCTTTCCTTGAAATCATTTTCTGAAGAGCTATGTGGGTAGCCTTTTCATGGGATATTATCTTTTTCATAGATACTACATCCCCCTTGCCCTGGGATTCTTTGAATTCTTCCCAATATTTCATGTGCCTTTTGAATAAGTATTTGATCCTGGCTTCCTTGGACAGATTCTGCTGCGGTGGCTGCAGGTAACCTCCTTGTGATGGAGGGGTGCTTGATTCTAATACCTTCTCTGGCTCTATTTTGGGGGAGGGAAAAAGTATCTGGTTCCGTTCCTTTTCCCCAACATTTCATTCACGGGTTCCAGCCCCCTCATGGTTGTCATTAATTGTTTACTCACAGTTGCTGGGGGCTCCTGGAAGAGATCCATAAGAGGGAACACTTCCTGAGGCCCTTGGGTTATGTCAATTCATGTTGAATAAAATATTTGTAAGTATTTTTCTAAAGAAAAATCCGTGATAATAAGTTTATTAAAACTTAATTAAGTTGATGTTCAAAGGTACTAAGACTTTATTGGGATTATATTGGTCCTTAAAAGGTAATCCAATGTGTTCTTGGTGTCTTCCAATGAGATCTTTTCAAGTCCAGTCAATATTTTCAGGATTTACAGAAATTTCTGGTACTTCTTGATCCAATAGATCAATTTCTGTCTTGGTGGTGTCTGGGATAGGAGGGTTAACTGATAGTATGAGAAAGATATTTTATTGTTTAATAAAATATATTAATATTATTTTAATAAAATAATTTGGTAATACAAGGTTTTTTCTTAATTTTATATTTTAAAAAGTAATTTATGCGGTTTCTTTTCCAATATTTATGTTGTCTTCATAGAGCTTGGAAGTTGATACTCCTCTCAAGATCTTTGTGTTCAAGGACTTTATCTAATTGTTTACAGACAGAAGAGATATTAAGTTGTTCAGCTTTATTTAAAGCTTCCAAATTAGTAGTTTTATAATTTTTAATGTATTCTCCTTTTCTTATTTTCAAAAGATTTAAATAGTATATCATTAATTCTCACTTGGTTTTTAAACTTACTGAAAAAGAAATTAATGATAAATCACTGTTAAAAAAATTCAGATAAATCATCTTTCATTAATTTTTATGTGAAATGTCTGGTCCCTGGTATTAAAAATAATATAATGGAATATTTCCCATCCAGACCCCCAATTGTCAGCCTCCTGGATGCAAAGACCCTTGCTATCCTTTAGCTACCAGAGGTGATGGAATAAATAATAAATATATTATTCAATAACTGCAGCAAAAATCTGTAAAATATTTGGATAGAGCTATTGCAAGGTTGATTGGTTTGGTTATGGTTTAATATTATTAACCAAAATAAATAAATTGATTCTTAAATAATTTGATAGAGGGGGAACAATAATATTGGGGATCTTTAAGACCTATCTTCAGGGAATTCACTTTGAAAAAACATATACCTGGTTACTTTGGAACCTTTAATTTATATTCTTAAAGGAAATATTGCCCAAATATAATATATATATAAAATATATGGTGATGTGGCAGGGCCTTGTAGCCAAGCTTCCACTACAGAAAAAGGATAAAAAGACTCACTGGTATATTATTGAATCCTTTAGGTAACTGTTTGGGACGTGCATTGATGGTTTAAACCTATTACTGGGGTTAAAAAGGTTGTTTCAGCAGTTGAAATTGATAAAAACAGTTTTGGGACGGATATGATTAATCAGACTAAAGCCATAAATCACTTAATTACCTCTTATAAGTATTTGATTAGCTTGGCACGATTTCAGGATTTAAATATAACTGGGTCTCTGGGTATCAAAATCCTCAAAAGAAATTTATATTTATAGCTTTTGGAGTCCCAATCCTGTCCTTCTGAGGGATAAAGGGGCTCAGAGGGACGGGTTCTGAGGCTAGCAGGGTAACCAGTGGTAGCCTTTCAGGTTTTTGTGGTGCTGTAGCACAGGTAAAATCTAATGTCAGAGGGCATGGGAATTATTCTACCTTTTGATTGATGTTTTGAGGGGTAAATAACACTAATAGGGTGTATCAAAGTTAGCAAACCCGCCATTAGAAACCTGCCATTTTTTTGACCAAACCCACCATTTTTAATGGCGGGTTTCTGAAATACACATACTCCCTAACTGGTGTATTTCAAAATGGAGGGTTTCATGAAAATGGCCGATTTCAAACATCAAACCCGCCATTAAACCCGCCATTAAACCCACCATTTTTGCATCATCATCCATCCACCATCCATCACATCTAAAACACCCATCCACATCAGCTAATCCATACCAGTTGCATTTCCATTTTATCACACACATCTCATTTCCATTGCTTCAAATCTCTATTAATTTTCACATCTCAATCTCCACACAAATCCCATCATCTCATCGCCCCACATCACATCACCATCTTTCTCAACATTTCCAATCAAAATTCCCTTTTGCTACTGTTTGACTCCCATTCAGACTCTGATTCAGACTCTGATTTGGAATCAACTTGGTTGCCTTTTAATTCTCTGTTGAAAAAGCAATACATGGTTCCAAGAATACACACCCTCCACAACCCTATATATGAAAGGCAAAAGCTTCATCTCATCCCCAACTTAAGCTTCCAGCAACTATTGCAAACTTTGTTGCCTTCATTCATGAAACTTTTGGAGATGATTGAAGACCACCAAATCTTCCAGAACAATTCTTGGAATCCTCAACGCAATCCATCCATCCAGCTTGCTGTTGCTCTTTTTAGATTGGGATCAAATGGAAATGGAGCAGCAATCCATCAATTGGAAAATATATTCTCAGTCAGTTATGGAAGCATTGACTTATACACCAAAAGAGTCATGATTTCTATCCTATCTTTCTGTTTCTCAGTTTTTTTTGGCCAACCAAAGAAGAAAGCAAGGAGATATCTCAAGTAATGGAGACCAAAGGCTTTCCTGGTTGCATTGGGTTTGTTGATGGAACCACCATCCCCTTGAGTCAAAAACCCAAGCTAGATGGCAACCACTATTTTGATTGCAAAAAAAAGGAAACTGATTCATTCCTTTTCCAATAACTTTGATAACACCTTTGATCACACCATTCACCAAATATGTTTCATCTTTTTGCTTAGATAATCTGTGGCCCTACAACTTGTTTTTGATAACAACAAGAAGTTCATATCCCTCCATGCTGGCCCTCCAGGTTCATTTCATGATTCATATGTGTTCAATTGGATGTGGATTACCCAACAACCAGAGTACTACTTTGACCACAATCAATACCTTCTGGTCAATTAAGCTTATGCTAGTGGAAAATACGTGGTTACAGCATACCAGAATGTTTCATCTAACAATCAAGGAAAAGCCAATTTTAACTATCATCTTGCCCAATCACAGGTTCAAATTGCATATGCCATAGGATTCCTGAAAGGAAGTTGGAAATTCAAAAACAATTTCAAAACCCCAAAAATGTGAAGATCCTTATCAACTGGATTATAAATTGTGTAATCCTTCACAATCTTTTGGCCAATATCAAAGATGAATGGAACAACATATTTGAAGATGATATTCCTGACCCACCTCCAGTCATCCCTGTCCAATCTTGTCCCTCATCTTGTTCTATGAGAGAGCAGATTCTTCCTCTCACCCTTGCTTGCTTTGATGAGTAATGTTTGATTTTTAAATAGGTGAAAAATAACTTCACAGTAAGTTTTTTTTGGTTGTTCCCCCAAGTATCCAGGCTCATTTGGTTTTTTTTTTCTTGGTTGACTTAGAAAAAATCAAAAAAAACCTCCAACTCATTCCCCACCACTTGCCAGCCCATCCACCTCTCCCCTCCAACTCAACACTCCAACACTTCCACCTCACCCCACTCACAAACCATTCACCTTCCTCCTCCTCCTCATAAAAACACCTCCTTCACCTTTGCAACCATTCCAACCTCACCAGCCTCATCAATCTCACCAAGCTCCCCAAAAAATCCATCATCCAACTCACCAACAGAATCAGTGAGTCCCCTTCCCTCTTTCTTTCCACTCACTAATCCACTATCTCTTACCTCTCCTTTGAAATCCCCCCAGGTCTTCTCTCTCAGCTCCACCTCATCTCAATTTCATCCCCCTCCTCATCTGGTAAGCCCCTCCATTCTCTTTCTCCCCCCTTCTTTCTCGTCCTCTTGCCTTGCTTGACCAACCCCCTCCAATTGATCAATTTTGCTTTGATCAATCAATGGGTTGATTGATTTGCAATCAATCAATGGGTTGATTGATTTGCAATCAATCAATGGGTTGATTGATTTGCAATCAATCAATGGGTTGATTGATTTTCAATCAATCAATTGATTGTTTTGCAATCAATTGATTGATCATTTTGCAAGCAATCAAGCTATCAATCAAGTCTTCTCCTCCACCATTTTTTGGATTTTTATTGGGTGCTGACCTCCCCTTTTTTTTTGTTTTTAGGTGTATCTGGACTGCACTGGAAGCCAACAGGGTCTTTTTTGATTATTACAGGTGTTCTTTGCCATGGAATTTATGTTTTTTTTAATTTTTTTTTGATAAATTTGCTTGTTGGTGTGTTGAATGGTTCACTCATGCCAGTTTTGCTGAGGGTGATTCAGCTTCTGGTTTCCCTGGGTTCAAGTCAAGGTTTGGTTGCTTTTTTTTTATTCAATCATGTTTCACCAACAATGCCTATTGGGCTGACATTTTTATTTGGAAAACATTTGACTTCTTTTAGGGAACATCCTATTCTTCTCCCACACCCTCAAAATTTTACACAAACATTTGAATCTATTCTTGTTCCTCACCCCAATCTAATTATAGGATTGGGAGGGAACAAGATGGAAGGAGATGGCTTGGAAAACATACAGAGAGTTGGGAAGAGTAGGGCTACTTGCCCAAAGAGGAATGAAATAAGAGATTCAAAAATATCTTTGGAGGTTTCTGATGAAGGTATGAATGAAACGGTGGTCTGGTCTGGTTGGAAACTCTATCCTTTGGATCTGTACCCTTCAATTTTTGCAGAAAAGAAAAATAATAGTCAAAAAAGAACCCAGGAAGAGTTTTGGCAATAAAAACAAACAATCAAACCATTCCATTTCTTCTACTGTGGAAAAGTAATTTTCCTTGATCAATCTAATCACCAAGCCCTGGTTCCAATAATCCAGTTTGTCCCATTGGAGAAAATTTCTGACCAAGACAAGAAGGACATCAACTTTGTGACAACTTTCTTTCACAAGTCAAAAAAATTTGTCAACCTGGTTGGTCCTTCAAGATCTTGGGGTGGAAAAATATGGGCAGTTGGATGGCAAAAATTGATAAAAAGTTCAGAGTTATTTGGTTGTTATGTGACGAAATCATCCATTAGATCTTCTCCTAAATATTATGCTTTCCTCAAGCTTAAGGCCAACAAATTATCCCAAATTCTAGGACAAATGTTTTGCAATTTGGCCAAACTTTCCTTTGAAGAAAACCGTGATGCCATGAAGGACAACAACATCCCCTCTTTCTCTTTTCTGGAATTTGGTTCCAAGCCTACACCTTTTTATTGCTCCCCACACATCACTTTCACCTCCAATTCTTTTTACGAATCTCCTCATATCAACAAAGGCAACATCTCTGGCTACTCCTTTTTACTTGTGGTTCAAACCAAGAAATCATATGGTTTACTTATTGAAAATACGTAAAAATATCAAGTATTGGATGGCCAATTTGTTTTTGCTGACCTTGGCTTTGGAATGGATTTCAAGAAAAAATTTATAGTCAAAATGGTTTGGGCAGCAAATAAGTACAAGCACTGTACCTTTCCTGCTGTGGACACAGCAACCCATACCAGAATGGCCATCTCACTTCAAATTAATAAAACAACTAGAAACACTTGTAGGAACTTGAATAATGGCCAAATTTACTCTAGAACAAAAATAAAAACAAAAAAGATTTGTATGTTGGTGGGGTTATGAATACTCTCAAACCTGGTAATCAATTTTTTTTTTCTTTCACTCATGCAAATATGTTTACAAGCCCAGCATTCAAGTTATCTGCTGTATCTCATCTACTGTTCTACTGCTACCAATGCAAGCCAAGGCTACTGATAGCTTATCATTTTTTTGGTTGCAAGTTGTTCCCTCTCCTTTTCCAGTTGTGCTTGCTGTCAATCCTTCTCCTTTTCCTCATTTTGAAACTCTAGCTCAGCCTGTTTCAACTTCCACTCAGCATCCCATTTTTTTCAATGAGCCAAACTCTTGGCTTTCTGCTTTTGAAAATTCATGGCCAGTTGAAAATCCCACTTTTGCTTTTCAAAGTCAAGTTTTTCAGATTCAATTTGTGCTTTGACTGTGTTTTGCAGGGGAAAAGCAATGAGCGTGGTTTTGAAAGCAAGGATATTCAACCCATGGAATCACATAAATCTTGCTTTTCCATGATTTCTTCAAAGGCTGAAAAACCAGAAGTGTTTCTCCTCTTTTGATGAGTTTTGGGGTTGATATTGATGGAATTGGAGGCCTTTTTCTTACCCTTGGCAGAGGATTTTTGAGTCTGAAAGTTGTCACTGGTGTTCAAAGTCAATGTGGGAGGCCCCATTGGCTTGAGTTTTTGGCCATTCTGGAATGGATGAGCCTTTTTTTTAAAATCTAAATCATTCAGGATTAAATAGACAGAAGAGAAAAGAGCTTGGTTCCTTACTTGAACGGATTTTGAGGGTAATGACGACTGAGTAGTATCTTGTTCCGCATCAGCAAGGTTGATGAGATCTGCTAACCCAGGAAGAGAACAATCCAAAGAAGGAGGGGAGGGGTCCAAGGTATGGTTTGACACATCAATCAATGCAGAAGTAGAAGTGATTGGAGCTGATTGCATTTTAATATTCTCCTTGGCATCAGATGGGGGCCACTCCAAGGAAAAGTTTTCTTCAGGATCACCATGCCAGGCTGAGCATCCCCAGCCAAGTCCTCAGTGTTGACTGAATTGGATTTTTGGGCATCAAAAGTGGCTAAAGGGGTGATTTTGGCCTTCTTTCAAAAGATTTCATCCATTTCAATATAAAAAGGACAAATGGAGTCCAACTTATCAAACAATGAGTTGATTCCCTTGGATTTTCCAGAGTTTCTGATACCAAAGGCAGTGGAGATTGACATGAAGTGGGCCTTTTTTTACTTGGCTCAATAATTCTTGAATTGCTCCCTCATCTGTTGGATGACAGATCCAGCCTACCTTTTGTTTTGTTCTTGAGTTCATTGGCCATGAGGAGATAACCATTGACCTTAAAAGATGGAGGTTGGCCAACATGTGCTTCATTGTTGGATCCAAAGCAGGCATCATAGTTGGAGAGATTTTGAGCCAGTTGAACAGGATGATGTGATCAGCTCTCTTGAGATGACTTGAGCCCTTGGAAGCTGATGGGGGAGGATGGTTTGAGCCCTTGGAAGCTGATGGGGGAGGATTGTTTTTTGCGTAGTTCCTTGGTGATTTTTGCTTGGGTGTGTTGGAATTTTGTGTGGACTTGTGGGGGGAGGTTTGCTGAGGGGCCATTTGGAAAGATTAAGGGCAATAAGGTGATGCTAGGGATAAAGTGACAAGAAACATAAATTGATGAGAGATATGAAGTGATGAGAGAAATAAAGTGACAAGAGCAATAAAATAATGATTGGTTTCTTTGGATGAGGTTGGAGGTAGAGTGATTAGAGCAATGAAGCAATGACAGAAATGAAGCATTAGAGCAATGAAGCAATGAGAGCAATGAAGCAATGAGAGAAATGAAGCAATGAGAGCAATGAAGCAATGAGAGAAATGAAGCAATGAGATCAATGAAGCAGTGAGAGAGATGAAGCAATGAAAGCAATAAAGTGGTGACTTATCAAGTGATGAGGGTGATAAATTGATTAGAGTGGTGATGAGAGTTATAAAGTGATGAGAGTGGTGAATCTTTTCATGATGAGGCTTGAGGTAAAAAAATTTGCAATGAAGTCAGAGGTAGAAGGAGGTGGGAAGCCAGGGTTTTATGACGTGGAAAGGTGGCGGAAGCCTTTAAATACTTTATTTGAAAAAACCCCCTTATTTCATGTTAACTTTGACACATCTGATGTGAAGTAAGTGGTTTTTTTTGATTTTTAATTCTGGGTTTGAAATGGTGGATTTGGTTTGAAAACCGCCATTAAAAATGGCGGGTTTGGTTAACTTTGATACAACCTAATCTATCCACATGATCATCATTTAATTAATTATCCTTAGTAAATATTCACAGGATTTCAATAATTTTTCTTAGTATACATTCCTATGGGTAATCTTTTTTCAGATGGGTTCTCATTATGTATTAGCTGATGGGAGTAAAATCATAATATTTATTTTGCTCCTTATCTTTGAAATTCTGTTTATTTCCTTGAAATAATTAATTAAAAATATAAGCTATGGGAATACATATAATATTTTGACATAATCAGTTTCCTTAGTATGTCACAGACATACTGATGTCTTGAAGTTCCCACAATTGTATATTTCAAGTATTTTAAGATATTTTACAAATATAAGTTATCTCATTTTTGACATATTTGGTATTTTTATTTTATTTTATATAAAATATTTCAAAAGTTTATTTAATTATTTTTACATAATTTTATGTATTTTTAGACTATTTACTATCCGCGGGGACATTTATTACATATGCAGTATGTCCCTGTCTAGGTTGTAGCACCTTTACATGGTACCTAGGCTTCTCAAGCCATCTGTCACTCTGTCAGTTGGTAGTCCCGCGGCTGCGTACCTGTCAGATTCCTGGGTCAGCGTACACGGCTTGTCAGGGTAAACGGGCAGGGTGAAATTGCTGCTCCTCAGATGCGCAGGGATGTGTTGATTGCTGCGGCTGCGTGTGAAAATTGTGAAAAATCACATTTCCGCCTGTAACTCCTGAAAATCACAGAATTCTTGGCTTCTGACACAAAGTTCATTTTGAAACCTATAAATGGGGTTTCATGTGAAATATTAAAATGGCAAAAATCCCAAGTCCATGTCTCTTTGCAAATCTTCATCAATTATTTAAAAATATAAGCAGTAGGAATTTGAGGTAGGTTTCAGTCAACAACCCTACCTTAATTTCTATATAGAATATGAATTTGAAATAGTATTTTTAATATTATATCTACTTTAATAAGATTTTTATTTATTTATTTTTATTTATTTTATTTTGTTGCTTTTGCAGCTTTCTCTGCCATAGTAACAAGCTGACAGGGATAAGAAGTGGAACTAATGGTGGCGGAGGGAAGGGGAGCTTTGGGGGAAGGGATGGGAGCAGATTTGGACCAGAAAGCGCAGCTGGCTGCTCCTAGGCCCTTTGTGCACAATTTGGGAACCAATGAGAGGCTGGCAAGTCTTGCGGAGAAGAAAGCAGAAGATATTGCGGGCAATTTGGGAAGCAATGAATGGTGTATGGGTTTTGCAGAGAAGAAGAAAGCAACTGATATTGCGCGCAGCTTGGGAACCAATGAAAGGTGGATGTGTCTTATGGAGAGGAGAGGAGTGGTGGTGGAAGGAATGGACCAGGCTTTGCAGGATTGCAACCAAACTCAGACCCCTTCAACAGCGGGGAGAATGCATGCAGAATAGAAGGACATGGAGCGTGGGGAGTGTGGGATGGATGGGTCAACGGGGTGCCCGTTGCCATCACAGCTAGCGGAGATTTTGCTTTGTTGCAAGAGAAACACACAGTGGGGCTTCAGAAGCAGAATGGGAAGGGATTGGGGGTCAACGGTATGGCTGGGGAGAAGGAGGTTGGGTTTGCAAGGGCTTTGACAATGTAAGGCGCGCCTGGAAGGAAGTTTGGGACAACAGCCTGTGGACACAACCAATGTGGGATTGAATGAGGTGGTGTGAATCTCTCCCTGTAGAGCGGAAGGTTTCTAACCACTGGGAACAGCATCTAAGTGTGGGGGGAACTAACAGAAGGGATATTTTTTTGAAGGAATGTGGGAGCAGCACAAGGCCGGGTCCGTAAATGCAAGGAAAAAAGGTGGAGCAGAAAGCGGGACAAGGAGCGCTGCAAAAAAAAATCTCTCTTTCCTTTCTTTTTCCTTTTGTTGTCTGGGTTTGTTTCTCTGTTTCTATTTATATATTTCTTTCTTCTCTACGGCTGGGTGTAATGTGTAATTGGTGCAGAAGTATGGTTGGGACACACGCGGGATAAGCTTTATTTGGTCAGCCGGTGTCCTAGCCCATTCACAGCCAGAATGACTAGGCACCCCAGAAAGTCCCTTTCCCTTATTGTCTTTCTTTCTCCGGTGGTTGTGCGTGCGCGCTGACGGCTGTTCCGTTTTATATTGTAGTACAGGTATGGGGTAACTTTTTGGCATTTTGTCTGGGGCGGTCCAGGTACCTCATGGAATTCTTGGTCACTCACAAAGACGCAGGCTCAAATCTTGTTGGCAGGACTTGTGGTCACACAATTGCACATGGGGCAAAGTGGGACTCAGGTTTTCTCACTGACTCACTCAGGGAATGGTGTTGTTCTGACAGGAACACTAGCTTAAAAAGGAATTTTTGAGCAGGAAATGTGTATTTCTTTAAGAAGTTAAGACAGGCGTTGATAAAAAGAATGGAGAGAAGAGGAAAGGGGTGGGAAAGGGGTCTAATCCATTTTCATCATTTCCTCCTTTTGCACCCGCAAAAACGCTGAAAGGACCCAGAATGACTCCAGGAGCTTGCTTTG
Source organism: Puccinia polysora (assembly GCA_025617555.3). Lineage (NCBI taxonomy): Eukaryota > Fungi > Basidiomycota > Pucciniomycetes > Pucciniales > Pucciniaceae > Puccinia > Puccinia polysora. The sequence goes on from CM062631.1 coordinate 16,570,166, forward strand.
CAATTCCAAGGATTCAGCGCCGGGAGCTGAAAGGAAATGTGGCAACGTTGAGGTTGACTGTTGAGAAAAGTTCTGAAAGTTGGCTGCCAAGAGGGCCATGACAGTGGGGATCTCCAGGATCTCAGGCGGGGTTGGTGGAGGGGAGGCAGACTGCAAGAAGGGGACTTCTGGAGGGCAGCTTGGGGGGCTTGAATGTTGAGAGATGACTGATCTCCATTCTCAACCTAGTCAAACATTCCCCACCTCATCCTACAGTGATGATACTTCAAATCCAGAGATCCTCTCCAAATCTTCTTCACCGCTCATTCAGTCCTCCATCTGGTTCCTCATCACTCTCAACCACTTCTTCAATTCTTCCCTCCTTGATCATCCTTCTGAATCTCTCCGGCTTCCCCTGTGATCCTTCTCTCCCATTCAAAATTAATCTCCTATATCAATCTCTACCAATTTAACATCTCAATCTCCTCCATCCCTTCCATGATTTCCCTCCAACGCACTACCGCCTTCACTCAAGCCTGAAACAAGGCCTAATTCAAAACTCATTCATCAACATTATCAATAGCATCCCCAAACCTCTAAATCATAAATTTCCATCTCCTCCAAACAATAGCTCTCAAGCCTAACAGTCATCTCCAGGTTCTTTCTAGCAGTGAGACTTCCAACCTTGACCAACTGTCCTCTCTCTTTTCCATTACATTGCTTCTGACTCCTCAGTCTCAACCCTCTTCTCTTGGATTGTAATCACAGCACTATCCCCGTGTTTTGTTCTCTTTTGGTCCTTTGGAAGAAATAAATTTATTAACTCTTCATGGTTAAAAGCCAAATAGCAACACGTCAACCTCAGGACCAATAGACTCATCATCCTCACTCCTGAAGAATCTGACACACTCAATTCTGAATCTTAACAATTCAAACTCCTCCCTCTGGTGGTCAAAAAATACTCACCATATTCTCCTTCAAAAGCATTGCTCACTGGCTAACTTTCTCTCATCCTACCCAGTGCCCTGCGGAGGTGAACCTTGAAATTATTCAATATATTCTGGCAAAGTTGGACAACCAAACCTACGTGAATTGCATCAAGGAACATCCCCTAGCCAATGGAATTTCCCCCTGGAATTGAATAAACAAATTTTTTGCCTCCTCACAAACTTATAACCAATCCTGAGTCTTCTTTCACTTCTTAAATCTTCAATTTGACCCCAGGAATATTGAGAAGTTTATGATGGAAGTCAAAGCATGCCTACTCCAGATATGATAAATCAGAATGAAGATGGAAAAATAAAGTGGCCTACCTCATTCTTTCCAAATTCCCCCCCCAACTTGATCACCTCAAGACCACCATCACCCCCTTGCTAGGAGAGAACAAAAAAGACATTGATCTTTTTCTTTGACACCTCAACCAAGTCAAGCATGAGTTTGCCACTGGATACCAGGCTTCAGCCATTCTCACTCACCAACAGATCCTGCAATGCAAGTCCAACTGGCACAACCGTGAAGCAAACCATCCAAACGACCACTGCTTCTGGCTATATCACCATCTTCACCCCAATTATTCCTCCTTTTCAAACTCCTCCAGCTCCACTCAGAAGATCAATTTGACCAACAAGGCCACCACAAATTAGCATTCAGCTTTTCCATGACCCATTTGCCCCACCTCTCAAGAGACCAGACAATCCTTGACTCTGGTGCTTCCCAGACCATGTTCAACAGTTCTTGATTCTTCAACTTCCTGGAGAAAAATACCACCAAGATACAAACTGGTAAACTGGGATCCTCCATTCAATCTACTGGGATAGGCCCCACCTCAATAATCACCTCCCATTCTGTTCTCACTCTCTCCAACTGCTTGCTTTTCCCCTAAATTGAAGTGAACCTCATCTCCCTGGGCAAGCTGATCATGGGAGGCTGCTACCTGAGAAAAAAAGCTCCCAAATTCTTCAAATTCACTCTTGGCAATGAGACTGTGCTTCAAGGAAAAATTCAGGATAATTTTCTGATTGTAGACAAATCAACGCACCCCACCACTCCTAAGGCCTTTTTCTTTCTCTCCCTATCCAATCTTCATAAAGGCTTTGTGCATCCCCACACTAAGTCCACTAAGCCCCTTTCTCATAACTTTCCCAAACTCCGCTGGGATGATCCCTACTGCTCTTTGTGTGCCAAGGGCAAGATCCACCAGTCCCCTTTCAAAGGCACCTTTCCCAAAAGGGAAGACTACTTTGAAAAACTGCATGCCAATCTCTGCGGACAAATACAACCTCCATCCAGAACTGGAAATAGATACTTCATGGTCCTAACCAACAATTAATCCCAATTCAAAACCTGCATTCCCCTTAAAATCAAATCCAATGCCGCCGAAAAAATCATAAACTTTATCTGCTTTCACTCTAACCTATTCTCCAAGAGAATCACACAATTGCACTCTGAAAACAGCAGAGAATTCATAAACTCAAAACTCAGCTCCTTTTTTACCAAGGAAGCACTCCTTCAATCCACCTCCAAACCTCACATGCCTCAGCCCAATCCCATTGCCAAACACGCAAACCGCACCCTCATCAAATCTGCTTGCATGTCAATGCTTGAGATGAACATCCCCTTAGAGCTTTGAGATTAGATTATCTGCAGCTGCTGTCTTCTCAGAAATCTTATTCCCTCCCAAAAAACAAAAAAATCCTTGTTTGAGCTCTGGAATGGCTCACCCCCAAACCTCAACCATATCTGTGTTCTGGGATCAAAAAACCATGGTCCTCAATCTACACCATCCACCTTCCTCAAAGTTTGAAAAAAAAGGAATCAAAGGAATCCTGGTATAATTTGATCTACAGCTTTTTTCTTATCTTGTTCTCTGCCCCTCCATCAAAGACATCATTTTCTTCAAACATGTTAAAATATTCAAAAATCTCATTCTGCTACACTCTTCTCACTCTCTCAAATGCCCTTTTGATCCCTTTCTTTCCCTCAAAAAAACACTGACTTAAATCCTGAACTCTCCTGACTCTGTGTCTCCCTCTTCCACCATATATCCTCCTTTGCCACCACCATCCTCTCCCTCTTCTAGGCCTTTTCTGGAACAGCCTGAACAAGAGACCCTTCCTGGTGATCTGGTAAAAGCTCTGCCTACCATTTAAATAACAAGCTCCCCCTACGCATCCTCATCTTCCAATGCCAAGGACAAACTAATTTCTTGCAAACTCACTGGTTACTCCTCAAGAATACTCAGAGATCAGACTTTTCTCAAATCTCCCATTTGCTATGGCTTCCTTTCCAGAGTAATTGCTTGGCGTTAATCCAAAGTTCTCAATTCCCCTGAATGTCCTTACTGGCTCAACTCCATGAAGTTTGAAACCAATGGGATTGAACAATTTTTTTTCTGGGAGGGATGTCACTCCCTTCCTCCAGGGAAACAAGCTCTGTCCGCCACGTGGGTGTTCAGAATCAAGGACAACCCCACCAATAATGGCATGATCTACAAGTCTTTCCTATGTGCCCAGGGCTTCAAACAACTGGAATTCTTTGACTACAGCAAGAAATTTGCTCCCAACGGTCTGTTTACTACCTTTCAAACCCTCCTTGTCTACGCCAATCACCACAACCTTCTGAATTTTCAGATAGGCATCAAGGCCACATTCTTGCACGCTCCCTTTGATGAGGAAACTTAAATCAAATGTCCCAAAGTATATCCATCATAATTCCCCTATCTCTGACTAAAAAAGGCTCTCTATGGATTTAAACAGACCACCAAAAGCTGGTCCAACACACTTTGTTCATGGATCCTTAAACAAGCCTTTTCCACCTCTATTGCTGATCCTTATCTCTTTTTCAATAGCTCCTCCTGCACCTATGTCATTTTCTATGTTGATAACCTCCTGATTGTTTGGAACTCCAATCAATTTTGACACAACCTAAAGAAAGAGTTTGATATCTCTCGAAAGGGACCACTTACCACAATCCTGCAAAATCATAATTCGATGCAAATTCTCAAGACTTCTTCACCAACCTAAACAAATCCACACCGCCATTTCCAATTTGTGACTCTGCAATGCCAAGCCCATATTGACCCTGATGACCCCTAATGTAAACCTTAGAGGGGCCTCTGACTCAAAAATTGACAAATTTCTGAAGCTGGGAATTAACTACTGGTCAGCTACCCGTTATCTCAATTTTATTGCAAGCCTCATTCTTCCATATCTATCTTATGCCGTCTCCAATCTTGTTTGCTTCAACAAAAAGCCAGGGTTGAACCACTGGGAGGATATGAAACAAGCATGGCGCTACATCAGATTGGCCCAACACCTGGCTCTTTGTCTCAAATCAGATAACCTCAAATATAATCTCAAATGCTTCAGCAACTCTGATGGTGCTGACAATCCCACAAATTGCAAAAGCCACACTTGCTTTCTCATCCTCCTCTATGGCTGCCCAGTGGCCTGGCATACCAAGCTCCAACCCACAGTCTCCCTTGCTTCCTCCAAGGGTCAACTCAAGTTTCTAGTGCTTACAACATAAGAAAAATCTGGATTACCAACCTTCTGCTTGACCTCAATGCCAAAATCCACTTCATCCACTGCGCTAATATTGAAAAAAAAGCTCTACACAAAATTTTAAATCAAGAATCTCACCACAGTTCCCTGGAACTGTCACGCTTTGCACTTAAGGATTATTGTCTTCACCACTTCCACATGTCCTCTCCTCAGTACCATATACCTCAGTCTAAAAGCGTGACACAAATAAAAGCACAACATCAATGGTGCAATCCGCTATTTCCTCTGGCTTGTGCTGACCTTCCAATCTTGGTGACCAACTCAGTATATACTTGCGAACTTTGCGGTTAACTCCATACCGGTCAACCATCCATTATGAGATCCAATCTCCTTCCCTGGTCAATCAACAGCCTTGGACTTCAATATTTGGTCATGCATTGTTTGTTAGTTCGCATCTACGTCTAACCAAGCCATCACTACTTCATAGTTTGCAATTGGACTAGTCCTTACCCTGAATACACTTTTACCTTTGATTTGCATTACCTTCAATGTCACTCGCTCCTATCCCAATTCTTCATGCAATTGTACGCTCAGATTCTATTGTCTTGCAATTATGCTAAGACCTTGGATCTATACCAATGCTTCATTTCCTATTCCGTTCCTGTCATTCATTGCCTCACCGCTTCACCTGTAGTTAGCTCATCACCAGGTTGTATCTATTCACTTTAGATTACCTTATAAGGGCTATCCCCTTGCCTGATGATTGTCTCCTCAGTTATTTAATTTCATATGTTCTTGCATTTTGCTGCAACCTAGTTATCAACATTCGACTCAGGTTGAGTTTCCTTGTTTGGAACACCTTCCATTCATCTCGCCGTTTGTTGAGTGGCATAAGCAAGTTTGCACTTTGCAACTGGGTCTTGCTATCTGCACTTGCCCTCGCACTTGGTATTCCTTTGCGCTCACAATCATCTAAGAATTGCCCTATAGTACGTGGGGTGGTCGTGTGACAGTAAATTAACTAACTCAAATCATCTATTGTAGCCTGCAAACCTATAGTATACTTCTTCTTTTTGATGTCTCGTACTCGCTCAACCGGGAACGCTTCCCTTGCCCCTTACAATGATGAGATCCATCAGGTAGGGAGAACCAGCGCTCCTTGGGCCCAACAACCCTTAGATCCAGTTCCTCCTTCCAAATTGCCATCTGTGGAACCTCTTGATGATCCTTGGGCTCCTCCAAGGGATGCTCCAATGGACCCTCTTGCGGAATTAGCAGACTCCAAAGATTCTTCCAATGAAACCTTGACTGGTGGTAGACCAGGGGTTTGCACTACTGCTCTCAAGCCCAATGCTCCAATCCTGCTTTCAACATTGATCCAGGCCCTCACTCATGGTGCCCAGCAATCCAGTCCAGGCACTCCTAGTTTTCGCACTCCGGGAATGAAACAACCTGATCACTTTACAGGAGAACACCCTCATAAGCTTAGATCCTACCTACAGTCTTGTAAAATGATCTTTTCAAACAACTCCAACAATTTCCCTTCCAATAGAAATAAAGTTATGTATGCTTTGTCCTTCTTAGGAGGAAGAGCCTCACAGTGGTTCAAACCGTATCTCAAACTTTTGTCCAACAACAGGCCCACTTGTATTCTCAACAACTGGGACAAGTTCAAGCAACCATTGTTCACCCTGTTCGGCAATCCCAGTGAAGTTCAAAATGCTGAATACAAACTTAATAGTTGAGTTATGAAGGAGAATAGTAGAGCTTCCATTTATATTTCTCATTTTCAAACCTTGCAGTCTTGTTGAGAGGAAATCTGCTTCCTACACCGCTCCCACCTGCTTCTCACACTGCTCCAGCTCCCTGCACCAACCTAGCGTCTCACACCGCTCCCGCTCCCCGCTCAAGTTTACCTAAACCCCGCTCCCGCTCCCGTACTTCCTCATTCACCATCCACTCACCCGCTTCTCCTCATTCATCATCCACTCACCCGCTTCTCCTCACTCATTGTCTGCCCCTCTACCACTCCAAAATCCGCTCCTCAACCGCCTTAACATCTTCTCCTCCATCATCGCCATCCGCTCATTCATCCCTTCATCCGCCTCTCCGCTCCTACATTACTCCATCTCTCTTGTTGTCATTGTCATTTGAGCATCTTCATTTTGTTCGTGTCGGCACTGATTGAGAATCTTCAGCTTTCTTCTACATTCTTTCTTACGCTTCTCCCTCAATGTTTTTTAATTTCTATTTCTTAGTCTGTTGGTTCATGTAATCAAATATCTTTAGCTCTTCACGTTTAAAAGCCAAAACGCCACAACTCCGAAGTCTACCACGAGCTACAGAATGGAACCCCTATCTGAACCAACAGATCTCAACTCCCCACTTCTCAAGACCCTCACGGACTCAATCCCCACCTTGACGGAATCAAACTTCTCACTTTGGCGCTCCAAACTTATGACAATCTTTGCCCTTAAAGGTATTGCCAGATGGCTCCTGACCTCCAAACCCAAGAAATGCCCTCCCAACACCAATCTCAAATTGGTCGGATACATTCTAGCCAAGCTTGACAATTGAACATATATCAACTGTGTCAAGGACTATCACCTTACTAATGGTATAGAACTCTGGAAGTTGATAAATGAATTCTATGCGTCATCTCAAACGGCAAACAGGTCTTGAGTTTTCTTCAATTTTCTCAACCTCAAATTTGATACAAAACACGTCAACAAATTCATTACCAATGTCAAAGCTTGTCTAATCCAAATCTCAGAAATTGGAATCAAGATGGACGACGATATAATTGCTTACCTCATACTTTACAAGTTTCCTCCCAAACTTGAACATATCAAGACCACCATCACCCACTTGTTGGGAGAATCTAAACTTGATGGCGATCTGATACTCCAACATCTAAGTCAAATCAAGAATGAAGTTGCTGCCGGCACCTATGCCTCAGCTATGCTGAACAAAGGTACAAAGCAGGACGCCATCAAGTGTCAAGCCACCTGGCACAACCCACAATCCTCCCATCCTAAGCACGCATGCTGGTGGCTATACCCTCACCTCCTTCCAAATCCCAACAACAATCCCAAATCAAACAAAAATAAACCCGCCTCCCCCAATCTGTCCTATACCTCGTACAACTTTGCTATGATCAACTCTTGGCTTCTCTCCAAGCAAGCCATCATACTAGACTCTGGAGCGTCCCAATCTATGTTCAACTCACCAGAATTTTTTTAAGCCCTTACAGAAGACAACACACAGATTCAAACTGGAAAAGAGAACTTGTCACTCTACGCCAAAGGCATTGGAACGGCTAAAATCCTCTCAGAATCCTGCAGTGTTCTTCTAAGCCAGTCACTCTTTGTTCCTCAGCTGGTGGTGAATTTGGTGTCATTAGGACAACTATTGAACAAGGGATGCTCCCTCCATCTATCAGGATCAAATAACTTCGTTGTGAAGTTCAAACACGAGGAAATTCTGTTCGGATCTATAGACGACAATCTCTTAGTCCTCAAAGATCTTTCTTTCTCTCAATCTGAATCAATCCACGCCTTTGTCACACTCACCACTCTCCACAAACGATTTGGCCACCCCCGTTTGGACCAAACCAAACTCCTGTCCAGAGACTTCCCGAAGATCAAATGGAGTGAGCTGTCGTTGTGGTGACCAATCCGGTACACCACGGTAAAAAAAAAAAAAAAAAAAAAAAAAAAAAAAAAAAAAAAAAAAAGAAAAGAAAAAAAAAAAAAATATTTTTTTTGGTTGTACCCCTATGGGTACCTTCATTTCCCCCCATCTCTCAACTTCTCCCTGTCCTAGCGGTCTAGGACAGGCCTCTTACCTGTCTCTCCGTTTCGATCCCCCCCTCCTATGTTCAACTCCTACTTGTTGCGCTCACGGCCCTCACTTTTGGCGATGCGAGCAATTGTCGAACCACCTTTGACGATCCCTTTGATCGGATCCTCCTCATCATCACATCATCATTGATCTCACCATCAATGATAATCCATCTCCATCACCATCACCTTCAAAACTTCATTCAATCCTTCGCCTCGGTCACTTCTTGTACAATCCCATTTGCATCCCCCGTTATCCTATCGTCCTCTGTCATGGCCTATATGGTTTTGCCGTTTGGGGTCCCAGTTCATTCCCCAGGTTTCAGATACACTATTGGGGTAAACTCTTAGAGATCCTTTGGAATTGATTCGGAGCCAAGGTGATCATCGGAAAGGTACCCCCAACCGGAACGATCGAGGAACGAGCGACACGTCTTGACAAGCTACTCCAACTTGAATCCAATCCAAACCATCATCATTCAGTCTTCAACTCGGTCGCTCATTCAATGGGTGGCTTGGATGCTAGGCATCTCATCACTCACATCGATCCCAAGATTTACTCTACCATCAATCACCACAACCACAACCGTTCATCATCATCATCCTCAATTGATCCATCTCCTCTCCTCCTCCAATCTCATTCCTTAGGGTCTCAAGCCTACAACCTATCCTCCTCCGTCACGGTCATGCTTCCACTCAGTATCCTGAACCATCCCAAACAACGGTCCATCTCGCCCATCATCTGATCCAACCGACAACCGCGAGCAACCGCTCGCGGCCGTTGGAACCTTCACCCTGTTGTTGCCGCCAATTTGACGACGACAGCCGTTGTCAACACCCGTGACCGCTGTTGCGGGTGTCCATCTGGTTGCCCGCGGTCATTCTCGACGCGGGCGACATTTCTTTTTTTTCCCTCATGTCATCTTTTTTTTTTTTTTTTATGTTTTCATTTTCCCGCACCTATTCGTAGTATCACTTGTACATAGTATACAGGGCCTCATGTCTATAAAAGAAGGGGCTCTCCCCTGCCTTTTGGCCCAGCATCCTATGAGAGCATCATCATAATCAAATTTATCCGTGGGCATCCTTCCCCACTTATCTGAACAATTTATCCGGGTATATCCATGATTGCCCCTTGATCCTTTGAGCCTCCATACTCAAACTCTGTTCCTTGTGACCTTGATCCTTATCACCAACCAATAGCCTTGCTGGTTGAAGAAGAATTCCTGTCTGAATTCTTGGGTGTGTTATACCACCCTGATCCCTTTTTCCGACCATACTGGTCTTGATCTCTCCTTGATCATCTTTCTGGAGCCAATCACGTTTGATTGAAGAGGTTTTATTAAGCTTAAAACCTGGAGTGTTATACCTCCCTTCTTCTTTAGGGTTGAATTTTGCCACGCTATTCTTGAGTCCCTTGAGAAGTGTTGGGATATTCTTGCTTGAATTCGTTATTGATTTGCTTCTAGAGCTTCATAAACAAATTGCTTTTGTTTTTTTCAGCCTCCCACAGTTATCTGGTACCCTTCAAGCGCTTGATTGCGGAGAGTTGGGCAGGTTCATTGAGAACCTGGAGGTTGGTTGGGATTGAGTTGATATTTCCTAATCAGCTGCTGACGACCAGAGTTATTAGCTTGTGGGCATTGTTACTTACAACTGCCTTGTTCTATTGAACTCTGAACAAATCTTGACTTATTTGTTCAAGTCTTTACCTGCACCATCTTGCCTCAGATAGTGTTGTTTCCATCGCTACCAACAACTCTTATCCTCTTCCCTTACTTTGATTTCTCATCCATAAGGTTCTGGACCTTGATTCCGGTTACATTTAAATATTATTGTAACTCCTAGGAGGGCAGCCTAAACAGCACCTTTCCCCTCCACAGAACTGCCACGGCTTAGCACCGTTTGGAGTCTTACATTGTGTGAATCGTGCGCACTTGGAAAAATTCACAAATCATTGTTCAAGGGTCATATACCAAACTGCACCAAACTGTTTGTTAGGCTGCATGCTGATGTATGTGGACCGATCAATCCAGTGTCCAAGACTGGAAATAGATATTTCTTATTACTCACCAACAAATTCTCTTGTTTCAAAACCTGTCTTCCCATAAAGCTTAAATCTGACGTCACGGATGAAATAATCAAATTCATCAAAGTACATTCAAATCAGTTTGTATATCAACTCAAGTTGCTCCATTTGGATAATGGCTGCAAATTTGTTAATTGCAAACTCACCAACTTCCTCCTGGACTCGGGAATCATACACACAACATCCAAACTTTACACTCCCCAAGACAACCCCATCGCGGAGCGTGGAAATTGAACAATAGTTGAAGCTGCAAGGACCACTCTTATTGACATGTCCATTCCTGTCGAGCTCTGGGACCAAATCCTGGTGGGAAGCTGTGAAACACTCAACCTTCTGCCAGCAAAAGAATCAAAGCTAAGCCCCTTGGAGATGTGGAACGGACTCAAACCCAAACTCAACTTGATCAGAACTCTGGGATCCAAAACCATTGTTCTCAATCTTCGCCACAGTGTTGGAAAGTTTGAAAAAAAGGCTGGGAAGGAATCCTTGTGGGTCATGACCTGCAGTTTAACTCCTACCAAATCTTTGTCCCAGAACTTGGGGAAACAATCCGCTCTAAGCATGTTAAGATTTTTGAAAACATAAAGCTGACTGAACTCCCCTCTTCCCATGAACACCCATTTGAAACCCTTCTTCAAATCGACTCTGATCTTCTGGATACCCTTGGTTTGAGGAATCAAAATCAGTCACCACCCTCTGACCAAAGCTCTAACGATCCCAAACATACGGAACCATCACCAGCTACCAAACCCATGGCGGACCCCGAAGCTCCAAAGGAAACTCCTCAGATCACCCAATCCAACTCCAACTCCTCGGACAACAAGGATCTGGTATCCCAACTCACTCCCTCCGGTATAACTCTCAGAGACTGCTCCTCCCTTCAACGGCCCCAGTGCTATGGATTTCTCACCCAGACCGTTCCCAGAAACTATGAAGAGGCCAAACGCTCACCCAATAGTCCCAATTGGACTCTTGGCATGAACAAGGAACTAACTGGAATCAAATCCATGGGTGTCTGGACCGGCTGCTACTCATTGCCAGAAGGCATAAAGCTCTGTCCACCGTGTGGGTATATTGGCTTAAAATCGACCCCAAAAACAATGGTCTCATCTTTAAAGCAAGATTATGTGTCCAAGGATTTTGACAACTAGAATTCCTCGACTATGGGGAAACTTACGCTCCCACTGGCCAAATCACTACACTTCGCACGTTGCTGGTGTACGCCTTCCATCACAACTTGCCAATAACGCAAATGGACATCAAGTCTGCGTTCCTGCACGCCAAACTTGACAAAGACATCTACATCAAGGCCCCCTCTGGATACAAGACCCCCTTTCCTTATCTCAAGCTAAACAAAGCCCTATATGGCCTGAAACAAGCCCCTAAAAGCTGGTTTGACACACTCAAACAGTGGTTCCTGGATCAAAACTTTGTTGCATCTGCTGCTGACCCGTGTCTATTCATTAATCAATCCCTTCAACTTTTCATCTTCTGCTACGTTGACGACCTGGTTATCATCGGAAATTCACAAGAATTACAAGCAAATCTAAAAACTGAATTTTCCATCTTTCACAAAGGTCCTCTCACCAGAATCCTTGGGAACTACATTATTGAGTCGCCGGAGGGACCCTGCCTACATCAACCTGATCACATCAATACTGGACTGACCAAACTCGGACTCTCAGAATCCAAACCAATCAACACACTGATTACTCCTGGCATCGCCCTCAAACCTGATACCGACAAAGATGCTTCCAACTTCTCCAAACTCAATGTCAACTACCGCTCCTGTACAGGCTACCTCAACTTCATCGCCACTCGAACTCAACCAGATCTCTCCTACCCTGTCTCCTCCCTATCTTGATTCAATGCAAAGCCTGGTCTTTCTCACTGGACCAAAGCCAAGCATGCCTGGCGCTACGTCAAAACAACTCAACGTCTTGCTGTTCGCCTTAAAAATAGTTCCTTCAAATTCGACCTCGAGTCGTGGAGCAACTCCGATGGAGGTAATGATCCCGTCTCAGGAAGAAGCCACACTGGATACTTGATATTGCTCTACAGCTGTGCTGTTTCCTGGAACAGCAAGCTTCAACCCACGGTTTTGCTGTCCTCAACCAAAGGTGAACTCAAATCTCTAGTTCTGGCCACTCAAGAGAAAATCTGGATCCTGAACCTCCTGAAAGAATTGAATCCCTCTCTATCTCTCACCCACTGCTCACACATTGACAAAAAAGCCCTAAACAATCTTATCAACTTCAAATCTCACCACAGCGCGCTCAAGCACGTTGACACTCAAATCAAATGGCTTTGGGAGAAAAAAGACGCCAAACTCCTCATCACCAATCTTGTCCCTTCGGAATCAATGCTAGCCAACCCTTTGACAAAATCTGCAATAAAACCCTCAGTCAAATGCCTCACCAATACGATTCTGCAACCTCTCATCTGAACACGGCGGCGTGTTGAGAGGAAATCTGCTTCCTACACCGCTCCCGCCTGCTTCTCACACTGCTCACGCTCCCCGCACCAACCTAGCCTCTCACACCGCTCCTGCTCCCCGCTCAAGTTTACCTAAACCCCGCTCCCGCTCCCGTACTTCCTCATTCACCATCCACTCACCCGCTTCTCCTCATTCATCATCCACTCACTCGCTTCTCCTCACTCATTGTCCGCTCCTCTACCACTCCAACATCCGCTCCTCGACCACCTTAACATCTGCTCCTCCATCATCGCCATCCGCTCTTTCATCCCTTCATCCGCCTCTCCGCTCCTACATTACTCCATCACCCGCTCCCCTTCATCTATCCTCCGCCTTCTCCTTTGTCATCTTCCCTCAAGCCTCATCAGCTCCCATCCATCGCTCAACCTGCCATCCTCAAAAATCAACTCTTGCCTCAACATCTCAACCACTCAATCCTTCTCGCCCATTTCCTTTCCTGTTCATATGTGAGGTTGACTTACTTCAGATCCCATGACAACAGCTGACCAACCTCGAATTATTTCTATTCATCTCCGTCTATTTCATTTCTCCATCTCTCTTGTTGTCATTGTCATTTGAGCATCTTCATTTTGTTCGTGTCCACACTGAGTGAGAATCTTCAGCTTTCTTCTACATTCTTTCTTACGCTTCTCCCTCAATGTTTGTTAATTTCTATTTCTTAGTCTTTTGGTTCAGGTAATCAAATATCTTTAGCTCTTCAAGTCTTGCATCCAGTGGAACAAGGCCGCTCTTCTATTCCATTTCTTAAAGGGTTTACCGGAAAGCTTAATCAAACAGCTCGCAGTTGGGGGTCATAAGACAACCTTGCTTCAGCAGCTAATTGATTGAGTGATTGAGCTTGATAATGGCTATCATGACAAGAATTGCACTCGGAAAAACAATCATGGACCATCCACCTCGGCTCCAAGGGTGGAAGAATCCTCAAAGCAAAACACGAGGAACCCAAAACCATCCAAACCAACCCCAACTTTCAACTCCAACTCAAAAGGGAAAGCCGTTGCCAAAAATCCAAAGTTCTTGGACAAGGAAACTGGGATGCTTCAAAGTGAGGAACGACTGCAAAGGGAAAAGAACGGTCTGTGTATGTATTGTGAAGGTAAACATGATGTTGACAGCTGTGCAAAGGGGTTAGCGCGTGAAGCGGCTAAGCAGTCAAAAAATTATCTTGTAGTTTTTCTGATACTCGCAAGGAAAACTACACATTATCTAAATCACCGCGAGTAAATCTTTGCACTTGCGAGTCACTAGGTGCTCTGAGTTTAAGATTTATCCTATTTCATTCCGACAAAACTCCTTATCACGTATTACTTGATTCAGGCGCTAATGGTTCCTTCATCAGTGAATCTTTTGCCACTTCCAAAAATCTTACGCATTCCAAGATAGATAAATTTCCCATCTAGCTAGTAAGTAGTGCAACTGAACCATCTTATTGGGTTTCCCAAAAGGCAAAATGGACCTTTGCATTTTCCAATTTCCCCAGATTCAAATGGGATTTATTTTTCTTGGCTATACCCGGAATGGATGATACCATTCTAGGCCATGATTTCCTAGTTTACTGGAATCCGGATGTGAATTGGCAAGAAGGATTAATTAACCTTCAAACCTCGCACCCCCAGAACGCTAATCTTTCCGTCAATCAGGAATTAAACAGCCTACCTGACACTGTCATTGAGTTGGATGACACTTTTCTGCCAGGAGATTTGCAATATCCTGACCTTCATTCTCAAATTCCCTCTTCAGATTTAGGAGTTATTGCTTACCTATCCAGCTTACCTCTTTCCTGTTCCTTTGAAGAGAAACAGACACCAACCAAAAGGTGTATTTTGAGCTCCCTAATCCTCTGGCACCATGCGAGAACCTCAAACCCGGTGCTAAAAGATGACAAGATTGAAGATTTGGAAATCATTCAAGAGTCTTTACCTTTGGTTTATCATGACTTTGCTGAAGTCTTTTCAGCTGCAAAAGCAGATAAACTGCCTCCATCCCGTCCTTACAATCACAAGATCAAACTTACTGGCCCACCTCCAGAACCAGGACCAGTTTACTCTCTCTTGACGCAAGAATCAATTGCGCTTCAAGACTACATTGCGGAAAATGTAGCAAAAGGATTTCTTCAACCAAGCAATTCAAACACCAGTTCCCCTGTCCTATTTGTACCAAAAAAAGAACGGCAGAATTTGCCTTTGTGTTGACTACAGGAAACTGAACCAGGTAACCCGGAAGAATGCCTATCCATTACTGCCTATGTCACATCTTCTTACCCTCTTCCATGGAGCTACTTATTTCTTGAAGTTAGACCTTCGAGGTGCCTATAACCTAATTTGCATTAAGGAAGGTCATGAGTATTTGACTGCAATGAGAACCCAGTTCTGCAGTTATGAGTATACCTTCATGCCTTTTGGCCTCTGCAAAACTCCTTCCACTTTTCAACATTTTGTCAACAACATTTTCTCCAATCTCGTAGGTAAATACCTTGTGGTATATCTGGATGATATACTAGTCTACTCAAGAAACCTCCAAGATCACATCGCACATGTGCAAGAGGTGCTACAGAAACTTTGCAAGAATGACCTGTTTGCAAAAGCCTCTAAGTGCGAGTTCCATTCCTATTCTCTTCATTTTTTAGGTGTGGTAGTCTTGCAGCAAGGACTATCAATGGACCCAGCCAAGAGCAAACACATATTGGACTGGCCCCCACCTTCTTTGAATAAATCTCTTCAAGTTTTCCTTGTTTTCAGTAATTTCTATAGAAGGTTTATTGCGCGTTATGCCAAAAAAAAGGTCAATCTTACTAACCTTCTTCAAAAAGACACTCCTTTTATTTTTACCAAACTGGCTGCTTTGAAGTTCAAAGCTCTGAAGAAAGCATTCACCACTGCTCCAATACTTGCTCACTTCAACAAGCTAGCTCGCACTATTGTCAAAACAGACGCAAGCAACTATGCAATTGCAGGAGTCATCTCGCAGTTTTCTCCTTCCACTTCTCTCTTTCACCCCGTAGCTTTTGAGTCTTGCAAGTTGCTCGCTGCGGAGCTTAACTATGAGATTCATGACAAGGAAATTCTTGCAATTGTTTATTGCTTAAAGAAATGGCGTTCATACCTTTTGAGTCTTAGGGAATCCTTTGAGGTTTTAACTGATCATAATTCTTTGAAGTATTTCATGAGCTCAAAAGTCCTCACAAGTAGACAGGCGCGATGGGCCTTGTCAGCCTGCTACTTAGCACAGAGCAACCTGACAAAGCAACAACAATAATAATATTAACAAAATTAAAAGGAACAAAGATAAATGAATAAATAAAATTATTATAAAATAAAGGAGTAGGAAATCCATAAATATTATTGCAGAAATGAATTCCCCACAAAAAATAAGGTAGGGTCACTCACTGACCCCACCCTTGAATTCTTACTCCTTATATTTTTTAATTAATTTAATAGAAAATGGTAAATGACCACGGCACCAGTATGGCAACTTTTAGCCATTTTAATATTTCACATGATATGTCATGTATAGGTTTCACACCTAAATTTCAGTCAAAATCCAGGTGTTGTGTGTAGTTTAGGAGTTACACAGGAAATTGTGTTTTGTCACAATTCCCGCATGCAGCCCCGCGTCCCTACAGCGCTGGTCTCCCGCGTACCCAAACTCCCGCATGCAGCCCCGCGTCCCCACAGCGTTGGACTCCCGCATAAGCCAACTCCCGCACGCAGCCCCGCGTCCCTACAGCGTTGGACTCCCGCGTACGCCAACTCCCGCACGCAGCCCCGCGTCCCTACAGCGCTGAACTCCTGCGCAACTGCAGCGTTGGAATCCCGCGTACGCCAACTCCCGCACGCAGCCCCGCGTCCCTACAGCGCTGGTCTCCCGCGTACGCAAACTCCCGCACGCAGCCCCGCGTCCCCACAGCGCTGGTCTCCCGCGTACGCAAACTCCCGCATGCAGCCCCACGTCCCTACAGCGTTGGACTCCCGCGTACGCCAACTCCGCACGCAGCCCCGCGTCCCTACAGCGCTGGACTCCCGCGCAACAGAATTCCCGCCCAGTTAATCCCGTGACCTAGTCACGCGCGCAGCGGTACAGTCCCCCGCGCGCATCAGAGCAGCGGATCAGTCCCCGCGCACATTTGAATGGACTGATCCCCGCGCCTCCTGCCGTGATCAGTTTGACATCCAGGTACTGCTCAGAGGAGCTACAATATAGTAGGATCTACACTTCATATGTAAAGATACCACACAAGCATGGATTATAGTTCAAAAACCTTAAAAATCAATTAAAATTAGTTATTAACCAATTTTTAGTATTTTTTATTACTTAAATAAAGATCCAGACTTACCACAAAATAAGTTGATCAGAACCTTCAAAGACCACAAAACTACATAAGGAGTGGTTGTAAAAATTATTACAAATTACATACAGAATCAGCAGAGGATGGAGAATCAATAAACATCCACGTCTGCTCACTTTGGACCAGTACTTACTGTACAAATTGAGGATCAGTGCAGGATCAGCAAAATGACTAATCTATTGATTAACAGATCCTGCAGCTAAAAAGGAGCTGTTCCTTGACATATCTAAGGCCAGCAGGCTAACAGCACCTTGAGGAAGTTCCAATCTTGCCCTGATTGCCCCCCTAGCCTCAGCCCATGGCTAGTACCCTTTCTAGAGGCCCTCAAGCACCCAAAAAAGAATATTTAAACAGGCTCTTTTTGCCCTTCGTTCCCAATCAGTTATCAGTTATCAGTTATCAGGAATTATTTATTATCAATCAGAAACAGTTTCATTGTTAATCAAGTGCTTATATGAAGATAAGCAAGTGATTTGTGACTTAGTCTGTAGTAGTATTATTTACCTTTATTAACCAATCAACCACTGAAGTTTAGTCGAGCAATCTACCCCATCTGCTCTGAAACCCTTCCAATTATTCGAGGATTTTCGTGTTCAAGTGCTCAGAGTGAGTGTTTCCCTTCCTGCTCTGGGTTTGTGTGCTGTTTTGCCCGCCCAAATTAGTGGATAAGGCCTTAGAAGGCACCCATCTTCATTCCAAGGTTAGAAACTGCCTAAGGAGGCCCCTTGAGGAGAGGTTTCCAAGTCTGTAAAGACCCCCAGTAGTATATGACTGTGGCCCCTCTTTTTATATTATATTTAAAATATTTATAACCAAACCAATTAAACCTTGCACTTGCTCTTACCATACCATTATTGGAGCTGTAAAGTGTTTATTCTTTGGAATATTATTGCTCCAAATTCTTTTATCACTCTCTGTAGCTAAAGGACTGCAAGCTTCCTGGTATCAGAGAGCTGACAACTGGGGGTCTGGCCAGGAAATATCCTTAATAATTAATTGTTTAATTAATTATCTCCTGGACCAGTTATTTATATTTTAAAAAATTTATATATATAAGTAGAAATACTTATTATTTTTCTTTATCTTTTGATTTATCCAGTGGATTTAATAACCAACGGAGAATTGATCAGTTATTATTTGAATCTTCTTAAACAGAAAAAAGAAGAAAAATTACGTAACTTTGTGCCTGTTGTTATAACTCCTGAACAAAAACAAGAGAGACTTCTTTATTATAGACAAAAAATCTTAAAAGAAAAGGAACAAGAGTTAGAAAGAATTATTAATTTTAACTCCTTGTTAAGACAGCAAAAAGAGTGGAAAATCTATCAAAGAAAGCTTTCTGCTTTTAAGAGACGGTATCCAAATTATAAAAGTGAGCTTTGATCTCCTTTTCATTATTTTTTTTATAAAAAAATCACAAAAAACTCGAAAATTATAAAAAAATTATTATAAAATAAATAAATATATAACTTATATTTTTTTATTATTTTATCCTTTCTAGTGGACTTTGTCTTTGGTGATCTTATTGACCAAGACCCTCTTAGAGGACGTCCCAGACTGTGGACCCTTGGATTTGTCCCATGATTTGATTGGAACCCACTCAGATCCCGTTGGAATACCCTCCAAGGACGGTCCTGACCCCAACAAGGACGTAGTACCTTTAAAACTTCATATAAGTAAGACATATTTTTTTTAAAAAAAAAACCAAAACTACTCAAAAATTATTTTTTTTGATTTTTTTTACAAATTTTTGACAAAAACTTACATAATCCTTAACATGCATCAAAAAAGACGCAACACCCGCGCCAGTGGACGCGCCCCGTTGTAGTGACCAATCCGGGACACCACGGAAAAAAAAAAAAAAAAAAAAAAATTTTGGTTGTACCCCTATGGGTACCTTCATTTCCCCCCATCTCTCAACTTCTCCCTGTCCCAGCGGTTTAGGAAAGGTTTCTTGCCTGTCTCTCCGCTTCGATCCTCCCGTTCTATGTTCAACTCCCACTTGTCGCGCTCGCGGCCCTGACTTTTGGCAACGCGAGCAATCGTCAAACCACCTTTGACGATCCCTGCTTGCCGCCCCAACTCACAATCGATCCATCACATCACTCCTCGATCTCTTACTCAGCAGCACAGCATGACTTCTTCCCTCTCAGGCTTGAGCTCAACTTCAAACTACCAAGACTTCATCTTCCTCAAGTCACCCCACATCATCCCTACGCTCAAAACCACCACCGATCCAGACAACCCATCAAACTCAAAGATCGATCCTAGGAGACCCTATCCAGCTCATCTCGATCTCAATCTCATCTCATCCTCTGGATTCTCTAACTCAATCAAATCCAACCAACTCAAACCTGATATGATCTCATACTCCCATCTATCCCAATTGATCCTAGATCATCTTGATCTTCCAAATCAATCATTCCAGTCAATTCAAGATCTAGCTTGTTTGATCTCAAACCTCATCTCTCGAACCTTGCTCTATTCCCCTCCAATCCTACTCCAATCGTTCATCCTATCCTACTCGGTCATCAGGCCGATTTTCAAGGGATCCGAAGACAATCTCAGACTCCCAGCCTACACTGCTCAAACCCGTCATCTCTGCCCATCATCTGATCCGACCAACAACCGCGAGCAACCGCTCGCGGCTGTCGGAAACTTCACCCTGTTGTCGCTGCCAATTGGGCGATGACAGCCGTTGTCAACACCCGCGACCGCTGTCGCGGGTGTCCATCTGGTTTCCCGCGGTCATTCTTGACGCGGGCGACATTTCTTTTTTTCCTCTCATGTTATTTTTTTTTTTTTTATTATTTTATTTTTTTATGTTTTCATTTTTCCGCACCTATTTGTAGTATCACTTGTACATAGTATACAGGGCCTCATGTCTATAAAAGGAGGGGCTCTCCCCTGCCTTTTGATCCAAGCAATCCATCATCACATCCCCTCATCATCATAATCAAATTTATCCGTGGGCATCCTTCCCACTTATCTGAGCAAATTATCCGGGTATATCCATGATTGCCCCCTGATCCTTTGAACCTCCATACTCAAACTCTGTCCTTTGTGACCTTGATCCTTATCACCAACCAATAGCCTTGCTGGTTGAAGAAGAATTCCTGTCTGAATTCTTGGGTGTGTTATACCACTCTGATCCCTTTTTCCAACCATACTGGTCTTGATCTCTCCTTGATCATCTTTCTGGAGCCAATCACGTTTGATTGAAGAGGTTTTATTAAGCTTAAAACCTGGAGTGTTATACCTCCCTTCTTCTTTAAGGTTGAATTTCGCCACACTATTCTTGAGTCCCTTGAGAAGTGTTGGGATATTCTTGCTCGAATTTGTTATTGATTTGCTTCTAGAGCTTCATAAACAAATTGCTTTTGTTTTGTTCATCCTCCCACAGTTATCTGGTACCCTTCAAGCGCTTGATTGCGGAGAGTTGGGCAGGTTCATTGAGAACCTGGAGGTTGGTTGGGATTGAGTTGATCTTTCCTAATCAGCTGCTGATGACCAGAGTTATTAGCTTGTGGGCGTTGTTACTTACAACTGCCTTGTTCTATTGAACTCTGAACAAACCTTGACTTATTTTTTCAAGTCTTTACCTGCACCATCTTGCCTCAGATAGTGTTGTTTCCATTGCTACCAACAACTCTTATCCTCTTCCCTTACTTTGATTCCTCATCCATAAGGTTCTGGACCTTGATTCCGGTTACATTTAAATATTATTGTAACTCCTAGGAGGGCAGCCTAAACAGCACCTTTCCCCTCCACAGAACTGCCACAGCTTAGCACCGTTTGGAGTCTTACATTTGGTCCCCCGGGCCAGGATCAAACCAGCAACCTTGGGATTTACAGTCCCAAGACATTTAAAATCAACCTCGAAAACCAATCTTTTTTTTCTTTTTTTTTTCTCTCTTCTCAAATCTGATCCGTGGAGGCAACTTATCCTAGAAGTAAGTCCTCCCAATTTGTGCACTGCTTGGGCAAGATACTTGTTGTTTTTGGCAAAACCCTACTCTTGCCACACTCGTGAGCCACTTTTGAAATCTGCTCTTTGGATCCCCAAGGAACTCTGTTATTTGATATGGCATCTTCCGCTGCTCCAACTACCCCTGTCCGACCTAAGATGGTAAAGATCAAACCTCAGAAAAAGAACTTAGGCTTCAACGGAACAAATGTTGAGCGATTCTTGGACTCCTACAAAATGGCTGCTGAAGTGGATGGAGCTAGTGAATTTGATATGGCTTATCAGTTGCAATTCTTTATCTCCTCTGATGAAGTTATGGAGGTAATTGAGTCTTTTGAGGGATTTGAATCCCATAACTGGACGCTTCTCAGGGAGGCTATGTTAGCATACTGGGGAAAAATAGATGTGGCTAGGTTTACTCTGCAGGATTTGGATGCTCTGGTTTCTCAGTGGATCTCCAATGGTGGTATTTCTTCAGCCTCTGACTATCAGATTTTTAGGAAGTCTTGGGATCCCATTCAAAACTATCTTATCCGAAACAATCACATTGACACAGTGACAAAATTCGAGCAAAGTTCTTCCAATCTTTTTCGTTGGCTGTGCAGGAAAGGATTAAAGAAGAACTGTTCAAATCCGGATCCATGATTACCACCAGGGATAATCAATTCAAGCTCCCTGTTTTTCTCACCCTTAGGATTACTGTGGATAAAGTCATGAAAGGTCAAACTTCTCTTACCTTTGAAAAGCCTAGAACTACTGAACCGGTCCATGCTCCTTCTTTTAAAGAGTCAAACGATATTATGATTAAAATGGAGGCAGATTGTAGGCCTAAAGCAGATCCTAATTCCAATCGAGAACCTACCACTATAGATGAAATCACCAAGTTACTTAGGGCCCTCGAGAACAAAATAGATCAAAAGATTTCTTCGCTAGCTACTCCTAAAACTCCTTCTTCTGTCCCCAAATCAACTCTGGTCTGTTACTACTGTCATAGGGAAGGCCATGGAACCGGACGATGCCAAGAACTTCAGAAGGACCTAAAGGAAAATTTGGTAGAGCAGAGGGGAAACAATTACTTCCTCCCTAATGGTGCCCTAATCCCTTTTGACTTGTCTTGTCCTATCCGACATGTGGTGGCCTCTTACCAGCCATCACCTCCTGTGAAAGCATCTCTTGCTTCCTTTGAATTTCGATCATCCTGTGGTACCCTCCAACCTTGGTATCCTCCAGCTATTTCTTCCTCTAGTCTTTCAGGGACTACTTATCAATCTGATCCAGCCAGGAAACAACATGAGGAACATAAACCTCATAAGGCTCCTTCCTTGCCAACTTCAATCCTTCAAAAACCCGTTAAACGTCAATCATCACTTGAGCCTCCTTCCTCTGGTGTAGAAGACATGGAGGTGGAAAAGGAACCACTCATGGAAAGGTTCCCAGATCACCCTGATCCTTCTCCCTCACCTCAACCTTCTAATCCTATCTTAGATTCTGCGTCACCTGAACTTCCTCCCTCCACCCAGCCCAAAGTTTGATTTGAAAGAGGCATCTCCAAGGATCACCGCAATGCTGTGGAGGGAGTATTAAAGAAAATTTCTGATCTCAAAATTCCTGATCTATCTGTGGCTGAACTCCCATCAATCTCTCCATCTGTTGCTGAAGGAATGAAGAAATGGGTCTCTTGTCGACGTGTGGAAATTGGCCCTGAAGAACTCAAAGTCTCCTCTGGCACTTTAATGGAGGACTCTGGTGGAACCAGTCCTTCTTTAGACTCCAACCTTTATTCCTGTCCCCTTGGCTTCCTTCCTTGTTATCTTGGTGACTCAGCTAAAACTGTTTCTCCTCTTGTGGATTCTGATACTCAGCTTAACTTAATCTTGGATGCTATGGCCTGCAAGCTCAAACTTAGTCCTAGGCTCAGCTTCAACTCTGCAGTGTATGGGATAGGGAATCAAGCTTGTAAACTGGTTGGTATTGCTGAAGATGTACCGATCAGGATTGGCCAAAATATCATTGGAACCTGCCATTTTTGGATTACTTGTTTGGACAGTCCTATGATCTTGGGACGACCCTTCTTAATGGACTTTGGTGCAACCTTGATGTTTTCTGATCAATTTGGGGAGAGAATTCTTCTCCCTGATGCTGATGGCAGGAAAATTGAAGTTCCTCTTTGCTCTTTGGATTCTGGTTGTTGGGAAAGAGAGTTTCCTGGTCATTCTCCCAAATCATCTTTTAAGGGAAAGCAGAAGGATAACTCTAGTTCCTCTCATTTTTTAGAGGAATAGTTGATCCTACTAATGGTTGTGGTTCTTTTCAGCCTCAGACTGCAACTCAAGGGTCAACTCCCATCCCTCAGGCTTATTTTTCATTCCTTTCATCATTCTCTTCTGAGCTCAAGAATATTAAAAAAACAAAAAATATCAAAATAGGAAAATCCAAAAATATTTCTTCTCCATCTCCTTCTCTCTCTGGATCTGTTGTGTCTTCTTTCCCTTCTACTTTTGAGTCTGATCAATCTTCTCTCAGTCCCGGTTCAAATCTCCGCAATGAGTCTAAACTAGATCCTAATTTCAATTCCGTTTTTGGTGATTTTGGTATGAAGGAATATGGGCTTCAGTGGAGGCAATTTGGGGTACAAGTAAGTCCTCCCAATTGTGCACTGCCAGGGAAATCTTTTACCGTCATTTTTGAAACCCTACCTTGTGCCACACATGTGAGAAACGTATTATCTCCTGGTTCTCCTTTTATGGAAAAGGCACCCTTCAAGGATATTGCAGAACATCGGACTTGGAAGATGTTGGAACTTGGACTCAGATTTTGTAATCAAGTCTCTCTGGTCAACTCTTGGAGGAAACAAGAACTTCTCTCCTTTGCCACTAAGTATAAACCAGTTTCTAAGAAGATCCAACCAGTCAACCAGCCTATGCCTCTCAACCTCAATCCTCCCCTTATGCATCCTCCTCTATCTCGCGATCCTTACTGTGGTCTTCCTCAGTCTCTTACTGGTCCCTTTGTGCCTAATGGACGGGTCACTGAAGAACTTCTGAAGGTGGTCAACTTTGGTCCAGATGAATGGCTTCTTCCTGATGAGTTAAATTTGATCAAAAATGTTTTATCTCTAAGGGAAAAATCTATTGCTTTCTGTGAAGAAGAGAGAGGTCTCTTGTGGGAATCCTATGGCCTCCCTTATATCATCCCTGTAGTTGAACGTGATCCTTGGCAAAAGAAAAAGATCCCTATCCCTGCTGCTAAAGTTGAAAAATTCATCAAGTTGGTCCGGGAACGAGTTCAAACTGGCCTGTATGAACAGTCAACTTCTAGTTACTCCAGCCCGGTCTTCTGTGTCCTCAAGAGTAATGGTAAACTTAGAATAGTTCATGATCTTCAACCTCTTAATAAAGTTACTATTAAAGACTCTGGTATCCCTCCTGCTACTGAAGAATTTGTTGAATCCTTCGCAGGGAGAGCTTGCTATGGTCTAGGGGATATTATGGGTGGCTATGACGAACAATCCTTACATCCTATTTCTTGTCCTCTCAGTACTTTCAATACTCCTGTTGGTCGATTTCAACTTACTTGATTGCCTCAAGGAGCCACCAACTCGGTTGCAGTCTATCAGGCTCAGATGATGTGGATCCTTCAGGATGAAATCCCTGATCATGCTGGTATCTTTATTGACAATGGAGGAATTAAAGGTCCAGTATCTGACTATGATAATGAGCTCTTACCTTGGCATTCAGGAATTCGTTGTTTTATCTGGGAATATGCTACTACCTTGGAGAGGATTCTGTTTTGAATTGAGGAATCTGGCCTTACTGTCTCTGGATCCAAACTGGCGGCTTTTGTCCCTGCTCTGGAAATTGTTGGTCATGTGGTATGCAAGCAAGGAAGAAGGATGGCACCAGCCAAAGTCAACAAGATCATCTCTTGGCCTACCCCAATCAATCCAACTGAAGTCAGGGGCTTTCTAGGTGTTGTCACTTATGTTAGAATCTTTATCCCATCTTTATCCAAAATCTGTGCACCCTTGCGTCGTCTAACCAGAAAAGATGCTGAATGGATTTGGACCCAAGATTGTGAATGTGCTTTCCAGCTACCCAAAAGGATAGTTGGTAAAGACATAGTTTTTAAAAAGATCTCTTATGGACCTGGAGCTGGCAAGATCAAGCTGGCTGTTGATTCTAGTTATCAATCTGTTGGGGCCGTCCTTACTCAGGAAGATGAAAATGGTTGGGACCGTCCTGCTCTTTATGAATCTTTGTTGTTTTCAGATGTAGAATCTAGATACTCCCAGCCCAAACTGGAACTCTGTGGTGTGGCTCGAATGATGAAGAAACTTCAAACCGTTCTCTGGGGCCAACATTTCAAATTGCAAGTTGATGCTCAATCCATCATTGAAATGATCAACGCTCCCAGTCTTCCCAATGCTCCTATGACTTGTTGGGTGGCCTTTATCCAGCTTTTCTCTTTTGATATTGTTCACAGGCCGGGGAAATCTTTCATCATGCCTGACGGTTTACCTCAACGACCTCTTGGGGACAACAAATCTGATGTTGGAACCAATTTCAATGAAGAGGAACCTTTAATCCAACCTATTTTCTCTTTTTCTTCTCAAAATTATTCTGGCTTTTAACAAGGCTTCTGGCTTAAATTAGAGCAGTACCTTTCAACTCTTCAAAAACCTCCTGATTTTTCTGGTAAGGAATTTTGATCTCTTAAAAAAAAGTCTTCTAATTTTTTTGTTCAAGGCTCTAGACTTCTGAAGAGGGGAAATCCTTGTGCTCTCATTGTTGTTACTATTCCCTCTAAACAAGATTCTATCCTTGAAAGTCTCCATGAAGGCCTTGGTCATTGTGGGGAGACCAAAACTTATCGACAATTATCCGAACGATTCTGGTGGCCATCTTTGAAGAAATCTGTCTCCCAATGGTGCATGAGTTGTGAAGTTTTTCAAAAAAGTGATCTTAGGCGCCCAGCTGAAATTCGTTATCCTACTGGGGAGTCCACTGTCTTTGGAAGGATTGCTATGGATGTGGTTCATATTAAGGCAGGTGGTGCTAAGTACCTCATTGTGGCTAGAGATGATTTTTCCGGATGGGTTGAAGCAAAATTTCTTAAGAACCTTAGCTCTGAATCAGTGGCAGCTTTCCTCTACAAGACCTGGACAATGCGTTATGGCCTGGCTCGATCTTACTCTACTGGTGGTGGCTCTGAATTTGGGGGCAAGCTTGCTGAAATGATCCGATCCCTTCCTGGACAACATAGAGTTACTACTCCTTATTATCCTGAAGGCCAAGGCATGGTGGAACAAGGCCATGCCCCTTTGAAGGCTGCACTTGTTAAACTGGCTGGTGAAAGTGGCAAGAATTGTCGCAAATTCCTTCCTCTTGTTCTCTTCTCTGATCGAATCTCAACCAAAAGGACTACTGGCTACTCACCTTATGAAATCATCTTTGGTCAAAGAGCAGTCCTTCCTTTGGATCTGGAAATGGAATCTTTCTTGGGTATCTCTTGGGAAGAGGTGTCCTCAACCACTGATCTGTTAGTTGCTAGTTCCAAGCAACTGGAGCAAAGTGAAGACGTTCATGATGAAGCCTATCAAACAATGATGGAGTCCAGAGGAAAATCCATCCAGTATTGGGAGGACAAGCACTCTAATCGAATCAGGGAGCCCTTGAACCCTGGTGACCTAGTTTTAGCTTATAATCAATCTTTGGAGACCCAGTGGGGCAAGCTTTTCTCTAATCGTTGGAATGGCCCTTATCGAGTGGTTCATCAAGTTAGAGGTGGATCTTATGTTTTGGAGGAGCTGGATGGTACTCGGTTGGCCAGAAGGTTCTCTGCTGATCAAGTCAAGAAGTTTCATTGTCGTGGGGGCAACTTATCTCAGAAGTAAGTCCTCCCAATTGTGCACCACCAGGGTCATTTGCTGCGTTTTTGTTGTAAAACTCTACTGTATGCCACATATGTGAGCACCTGGGATTCCATCCTTGTTCTATTCCTGCCGCTTCTAGGGCTCATTTGGAAGAATCAAGATATTTTCCTCAACTCTTCAATTGCTCTCAAGATCAAGAAATGGCCAATCTTTGCTTCAATTTCTTTGTTCCCTGTTTTTTTTTTTTTTTTAATCCCTTTAAATTTTAGATGCAGACTAGGGACAGTCTTTAAGTTGGGGAGAGATGTGGTGACCAATCCGGGACACCACGGAAAAAAAAAAAAAAAAAAAAAAAAAAAAAAAAAAAATTTGGTTGTACCCCTATGGGTACCTTCATTTCCCCCCATCTCTCAACTTCTCCCTGTCCCAGCAGTTTGGGACAGGTCTCTTGCCTGTCTCTCCGCTTTGATCCTCCCGTTCTATGTTCAACTCCCACTTGTCGCGCTTGCGGCCCTGACTTTTGGCAACGCAAGCAATCGTCAAACCACCTTTGACGATCCCTGCTTGCCGCCCCAACTCACAATCGATCCATCACATCACTCCTCGATCTCTTACTCAGCAGCACAGCATGACTTCTTCCCTCTCAGGCTCGAGCTCAACTTCAAACTACCAAGACTTCATCTTCCTCAAGTCACCCCACATCATCCCTACGCTCAAAACCACCACCGATCCAGACGACCCATCGAACTTGAAGATTGATCCTAGGAGACCCTATCCAGCTCATCTTGATCTCAATCTCATCTCATCCTCTGGATTCTCTAACTTGATCAAATCCAACCTACTCAAACCTGATACGATCTCATACTCCCATCTATCCCAATTGATCCTAGATCATCTCGATCTTCCAAATCAATCATTCCAGTCAATTCAAGATCTAGCTTGTTTGATCTCAAACCTCATCTCTCGAACCTTGCTCTATTCCCCTCCAATCCTACTCCAATCGTTCATCCTATCCTACTCGGTCATCAGGCCGATTTTCAAGGGATCCAAAGACAATCTCAGACTCCCAGCCTACACTGCTCAAACCCGTCATCTCTGCCCATCATCTGATCCGACCAACAACCGCGAGCAACCGCTCGCGGCTGTCGGAAACTTCACCCTGTTGTCGCCGCCAATTGGGCGATGACAGCCGTTGTCAACACCCGCGGCCGCTGTCGCGGGTGTCCATCTGGTTGCCCGCGGTCATTCTTGACGCGGGCGACATTTCTTTTTTTCCTCTCATGTTATTTTTTTTTTTTTTTATTTTATTTTTTTATGTTTTCATTTTTCCGCACCTATTTGTAGTATCACTTGTACATAGTATACAGGGCCTCATGTCTATAAAAGGAGGGGCTCTCCCCTGCCTTTTGATCCAAGCAATCCATCATCATATCCCCTCATCATCATAATCAAATTTATCCGTGGGCATCCTTCCCACTTATCTGAGCAAATTATCCGGGTATATCCATGATTGCCCCCTGATCCTTTGAGCCTCCATACTCAAACTCTGTCCCTTGTGACCTTGATCCTTATCACCAACCAATAGCCTTGCTGGTTGAAGAAGAATTCCTGTCTGAATTCTTGGGTGTGTTATACCACTCTGATCCCTTTTTCCAACCATACTGGTCTTGATCTCTCCTTGATCATCTTTCTGGAGCCAATCACGTTTGATTGAAGAGGTTTTATTAAGCTTAAAACCTGGAGTGTTATACCTCCCTTCTTCTTTAAGGTTGAATTTCGCCACACTATTCTTGAGTCCCTTGAGAAGTGTTGGGATATTCTTGCTCAAATTTGTTATTGATTTGCTTCTAGAGCTTCATAAACAAATTGCTTTTGTTTTGTTCATCCTCCCACAGTTATCTGGTACCCTTCAAGCGCTTGATTGCGGAGAGTTGGGCAGGTTCATTGAGAACCTGGAGGTTGGTTGGGATTGAGTTGATCTTTCCTAATCAGCTGCTGACGACCAGAGTTATTAGCTTGTGGGCGTTGTTACTTACAACTGCCTTGTTCTATTGAACTCTGAACAAACCTTGACTTATTTGTTCAAATTTTTACCTGCACCATCTTGCCTCAGATAGTGTTTTTTCCATTGCTACCGACAACTCTTATCCTCTTCCCTTACTTTGATTCCTCATCCATAAGGTTCTGGACCTTGATTCTGGTTACATTTAAATATTTTTGTAATTCCTAGGAGGGCAGCCTAAACAGCACCTTTCCCCTCCACAGAACTGCCACGGCTTAGCACCGTTTGTAGTCTTACACCGTCAGATGGATCTTTGCCCGGAGGAACCCGTGCGTGCAAGGATGCCAGTCGCAAACGCAATGCGGATCAAGCCAGTGATTGCTCCAATCCAAGCGACCATGACAACGACCGCAGCCGCCAACTCAACCAACTCACCGTTGGAGAGCCGTCCCTTGTTGAACGTGATATCCCAGGAGGATACCGTTCCACCTACGCCACCCCAGCCGGACTCATCCAAGGAGGACAAAATAAAGGTATTGGTGAAAGAACACGTGGGTCATTGGGAACTGTTCAAACAGGCTCAGACCCAGGAAGACCAGAAGGGTATGAGAAAAGCCATATCTTTGGCAAAGAAGACTCAAATAACCCTCCAAAAATTGATTCCCAAGAGAGAAGTAGAAGGTTACGTGAAGAATTGGAATCCTTGGGACCAATTAGTTTCCTTAAGAGGAAACAACAACAACAGGAAGAAGAGATCTCTAGCCCATCAGAAATTAAAGAGTCCCAAAGAGTGGGACAATATTATATCTCTGGCAAGAAAATGGAAGAAAGTGTACCACAATTAGACGTAGAAACTTTCAACTTGTTTTCCATAAATGTTTCTCATAACTTTGATATCATTGGGAAATTTTTTAATAAAGTATATGAGCAATTGGATAAAGTAAATACCAATTTTGGTAAAGTCATGCAATCCCAATCCAACTTGATCAAAATCAATGAGTTAGAGGTAAAACAAATAAGAGACAGAATTAGTTTGAGTAAGGGAGAACTAATGAATTACCTAGAAAACAATACTTCAGCTATCCAAGAAGAAATTCTTTTATCTATTGGTCAAATCAAAGAAGGTATTAATAAAACAGACCACACTTCACCTACTCATATTATTAATAAAATTGATTCATTAAGTAAAAAACTTGACCTGGAATTAGGCATGATTAAGAATGATATCAGAGTTTCAAAGATAAACTTATCTCAACCCATTGCAGACTCTGATGAAATCAGACTTTCCAGATACTACAGTACTCCCCAACTACCTTCTAGACTAAGACCAACCAGGCATGAATCTTTCAGGCCTAGTCCCACTCCTGAAGTAGAACAAGCATTAAAATTACTTCCCCCTATCACTCAGTGGCCTAAATTCTCAGGAGAAGGAGAATAAAATCATATCAGTTTTATTAAGTTGATTGACTATACTCTGGCCTCTTATGAACTTCCTGATAACATAGCCGTAGTAAGACTACCTAGACTGTTTGAAGGAGTAGCCCTTGACTGGTTCATCAATAAGAGAGAAGAGGTAGGATCTTTGTCATGGAATTCGTGGAAAGACTTGATTAAGGAACAATTTGGTACCAGAATTTGGAAAAGAAAAATGATGAAGACTATCAAAAATTCTTTGTTTGATCCATCTAAGGACAAACCTCACAAATGGTGCCTTGACCAGAAGAGAAGACTAGACTGCTTCTACCCAAATGCTGATAAAGAAGAAGTCAATGAAAGACTCCTCAACCTATGTCCAGGACAACTTAACCATAGCATAAGATGCAGAATGCCCATGAACTCTGACCTTTCCACTCTCATAGGAGTATTAGAAGAAACTATTGACGTGAATGGCTTAGACAAAAGGCTTAATAAACCCAGAGAACCAACTACTAGGAATAAGGAAGAATATAATAACAAGAATAAAGAACCTCCACCTATCAACTCAGAAGCCAAGAATACTTTGGTGACCAAAGAAAAGACATGTTGGAATTGCAACCAAACAGGGCATGTAAGACCTGACTGTCTTTTACCCAGGAGAAAGATTAATCCTATTGAAGGAGAAGAGGATGACACTAATCCTGACCCCCAACTAGATGACACTGATGGTTCCATCTCTGAGTGTGACCTAATGATCACTAATCCCATTAATGTCATCAAAGGTAAAATAGAATCTTCCATAGATATTAACCCTGTTAATGAAGATAGCAATTTGCCTCAAAAATGGACACCCAACATGAAAATCCAACATGTTTCTGAAGCTAAGACCTTAACCCTTAAACCTTCTATTGGAAAAGGTTACACCAGTGGTAAAACTTATTATGCCACTGGCTTGATACAAGGTTCCCCCGTAAAATTACTTCTAGACAGTGTAGCCTTCTGCTTTTGTGTTGGAACTGACTACTTAGATAAACAGGATTCCAACTGGAAGAAAACCTTACTACCTGTACCTCAAGCTAAATTCAGCAGCTGTAACTCACCTCTCAATGCTATTGGATTATGGCCAAAAGAAATTGTACTCCCCCACTATAAAGGATCAATCAAGATAAAGATTGAATTTGTAGTACTTCAAAATGGAGTATGTGATTATTTTATTATAGGAAATGATTGTCTTTGCCTATACGGGATAGATGTCTTCCAGAGTAAAGGGATATATTTCACTATAGGGGGAGATTGGAACAAGAAGTTCCAAATATGCCAAGTCAATGCTAAAGCTACTGATTCCACTTATGAGAGACACTTAGAGACTTTTAACCTGGATTACTTTTCCCAAGCTGCCTTGAATTCCCAGCTTAGTGAAAATCAGAAAAGAGATATTCTCCAAGCATTCTTTGAGAACCTGAATGCTTTTTTCACTAAAAACCATCCCATTGGTAATATTAAAGTTCATTATATGGTCTTAACTTTGACTATTAAGCCTCCTTACCCTCCTAACCTCAGGATACCAGCTTACCCTTCTAGTCCAAAATCTAGGACTGCTCTAGAAAGCCACATCCAAGAACTAGTGGACTTACAAGTCTTACGGAAAGTAGGGCATAATGAGCAAGTAGACGTAACTACCCCCGTGATAATAGCCTGGCACAATGATAAGTCTAGGATGGTTGGAGACTTTAGAATGCTCAACAACTACACCCAAGCTGACTATTATCCTATCCCAAGGATTGACCACACTCTACATAATCTTTCTAAAGCTAAGTTCATTACTACTATGGAAATGTTGAAAGGCTTTCACAAAATACCTATCAGTCCGGATAGTAGGAAATTTATGAGAATCATATGTCATTTAGGCATATATGAGTATCTCAGAATTACCTTTGGTATTAAAAATGCTCCTTCCCACTTCCAAAGAATGATGGATACAGTCTTAGGAATGTTCATCAGGCAAGGTTGGATGATGGTATACATAGATGATGTTATCATTTATTCAGACGATTGGGATACTCACATGGATAAAGTTAGGCTAGTGCTTAAAACAATTGCCACAGTAGGATTAAAAGCATCTATGAAAAAGTGCAACTTTGGATACGGAGAACTACAAGCTCTAGGACACATTGTTTCTGGACAACTTTAACTGCTGACCAAAGTAAGATAGCAGCAGTAATGAACAGACCTATGCCCCAGAACAAAACGGAACTCTTATCCTTTATAAGCTTCTGCAGCTATTACAGGAAGTGGTTACCTAAATTTGCTAACCTCACCAAGTGTATATATGAGATCTGAAACAACAACACTTTGTTCGAAATGACTCATGAAAGATTGAAGAATTATGAGGAACTCAAAGTAGCTATGACTACTGCCCCAGTGTTGATACAACCAGATTATTCTAAAACTTTCAAACTTTACATAGATGCTAGCATGGAAGGATTAGGAGCTGCATTAAACCAAGAATTAATAGAAAACTATACTCTTCATATCTAGACAAGTCAAAGATACTGAAAAAAAATATGGTGCCAGCCAAATGGAATGCCTTGCTCTAGTATGGGCATTAGAAAAACTCCACTATTATTTGGAAGGTACAAATTTTTTTTTGATCACTGATTGCAATGCTGTTAGAACTCTCATGAACATGAAAACTCCTAGCAGGCATATTTTAAGATGGCAGATAGCCATACAACAGTACAGAGGTCAGATGACTATAGTCCACCAAGCTGGAGTTAAACATCAGAATGCTGACAGTCTTAGCAGAAATGCTCTACCAAATGATACTAGCAATCCTGCTCATGAACCAGAAGATCATGATATATTTCCTATACTAAACATTAGCCTGTTTAATCTTGAAGCTCCCATCATAGGAATTCACATATGTGAACTAGATGAATCACTGTTCAGCTCCATCAGAGAAGCATATAACTCTAGCATGAAGACTTTGAGTAACATCATAGAAAGTACTTCACCTCCATATGAACTGATAAACAGTTTACCTGAACCCCTGCTGAAGTCCTATAAAGAAGGAAGATTCACACTGTGGGATGGGCTAGTATATTACCGGCATAAACACTCTAGTGTTATAGTCTTGACCAAAGCAGAGCATATCAAACTTGTTTTAGCTGAATGTCATGATAATTGCTCTTCGGGTCACCTGTCTACTGATAAAACCCTAGATAAAGTAAAGCAGACTGCCTGCTTGATCAACTGGAGAGACTCCACTATCAAGTATGTTTCAAGCTGTGAAATCTGTCAGAAGTCCAACAGGACCACTGGGAAAAGGTTTGGACTACTCCAAAGGATAGCTGAGCCCAGGAAAAGATGGGAAGTTATCAACATGGACTTTGTAACAGGACTGCCCCCTGGAGGAGCTTACTCATACAACTCAGTCCTGGTTATTGTAGAAAGATTTTCTAAGAAAGCCAAGTTTCTACCTAACCATAAGGAAGACACAGCTATGGAAGTAGCCTTACTCTTCTGGAACAGACTAATTGCTGATGTAGGAATTCCTAAGATTATTATCAGTGATAGAGACCCCAAATTTACGTCTGAATTCTGGAGAAACCTCCATGATATGTTAGGAACTACCTTAGCCTTTTCTACAGCTTATCAACCTCAGACAGATGGATTAGCTGAAAGAATGATCCAGACTCTAGAGGATATGCTCAGAAGGTTCTGTTGCTTTGGGATGGAGTACAAAAATACAGAAGGATATTGCCATGACTTGGTTAGCCTTTTACCTGCACTAGAAATGGCCTATAACAGTAGTAAACACTCTACTACCAAAGAAGCTCCTTTCGTACTGGAAAGAGGATGGATCCCCAAATTGCCCAAAGATAACCTCAATCAGGAGTTGACTAATATCCATCCAAAATCACTGGAATTCAAAAACATGATAGATATGGCAAATAAGCACGCTGCTAAGTGTGTACAAGATGCTGTTGAATACAACCAACAGAGGTGGGATAAAACTCACAAAGAACCTGATTTCAGAATAGGAGATCAAGTTCTAATTTCAACCGCCAATTTCAATAACTTGGCTGGGAACAGAAAACTCAGACCAGCCTTTGTTGGGCCTTTCACTATCAAGAAACTCCATGGTAAGAATGCCGTAGAAGTCATCCTCAGTAATGAACTTTCTAGGAAACACCCAGTCTTCCCAGTTAGCCTTGTCAAACACTACCATCCCAGAGGAGGTGAAAAGACCCCTTCACTTGAAATACCAGTCTTAGATGAGCCTGAGAAGGACAAAGGAAAAGTTAGTAAAATCCTTAAAGATTAAAAAGAAAGGATCCAAGGGAAAGATGTTAGACTTTACTTAGTCAGATACAAAGGAGAATCAGCTGATAAAGATGAATGTCTACCTGAAAACAACATTCCAGATGGACCTATACACCTGAGAAACTACAGAGCCAGTAAAAGACACTGAGCCCCAAAAAAATTTTTTTCAGATATAGCTATATCTTGGAGTGGGGGAATGTCAGCCTGCTACTTAGCACAGAGCAACCTGACAAAGCAACAACAATAATAATATTAACAAAATTAAAAGGAACAAAGATAAATGAATAAATAAAATTATTATAAAATAAAGGAGTAGGAAATCCATAAATATTGATGCAGAAATGGATTTCCCACCCAAAATAAGGTAGGGTCACTCACTGACCCCACCCTCAAATTCTTACTCCTTATATTTTTTAATTAATTTAATAGAAAATGGTAAATGACCACGGCACCAGTATGGCACCTTTTAGCCATTTTAATATTTCACATGATATGTCATGTATAGGTTTCACACCTAAATTTCAGTCGAAATCCAGGTGTTGTGTGTAGTTTAGGAGTTACACGGGAAATTGTGTTTTGTCACAATTCCTGCACGCAGCCCCGCGTCCCTACAGCGCTGGTCTCCCGCGTACGCAAACTCCCACACGCAGCCCCGCGTCCCTACAGCCTTAGACTCCCGCTTACGCCAACTTCCGCACGCAGCCCCGCGTCCCTACAGCGCTGGTCTCCCGCGTACGCAAACTCCCGCACGCAGCCCCGCGTCCCTACAGCGTTGGACTCCCGCGTACGCCAGCTCCTGCACGCAGCCCCGCGTCCCTACAGCGCTGGACTCCTGCGCAACCAAATTCCCGCGCAGGTAATCCCGTGACCTAGTCACGCGCGCAGCGGTACAGTCCCCCGCGGGCATCAGAGCAGTGGATCAGTCCCCGCGCGCATTTGAATTGACTGATCCCCGCGCCTCCTGCCTTGATCAGTTTGACATCCAGGTACCGCTCAGAGGAGCTACAATATAGTAGGATCTACACTACATATGTAAAGCTACCACACAAGCATGGATTATAGTTCAAAAACCTTAAAAATCAATTAAAATTAGTTATTAACCAATTTTTATTATTTTTTATTACTTAAATGAAGATCCAGACTTACCACAAAATAAGTCGATCAGAACCTTCAAAGACCACAAAACTACATAAGGAGTGGTCGTAAAAATTATTACAAATTACATACAGGATCAGATGAGGATGGAGAATCAATAAACATCCACTTCTGCTCACTTTGGACCAGTACTTACTGTACAAATTGGGGATCAGTGCAGGATCAGCAAAATGACTAATCTATTGATTAACAGATCCTGCAGCTAAAAAGGAGCTGTTCCTTGACAGATCTAAGGCCAGCAGGCTAACAGCACCTTGAGGACGTGCCAATCATGCCCTGATTGCCCCCCTAGCCTCAGCCCATGGCTAGTACCCCTTCTAGAGGCCCTCAAGCACCCAAAAAAGAATATTTAAACAGGCTCTTTTTGCCCTTCTGTTTCCAATCAGTTATCAGTTATCAGTAATCAGGAATTATTTATTATCAATCATACACAGTGTCATTGTTAATCAAGTGCTTATATGAAGATAAGCAAGTGATTTATGACTTAGTCTGTAGTAGTATTATTTACCTTTATCAACCAATCAACCACTGAAGTTTAGTCAAGCAATCTACCCCATCTGCTCTGAAACCCTTCCAATTATTCCAGGATTTTCGTGGTCAAGTGCTCAGAGTGAGTGTTTCCCTTCCTGTCTAGGCCACTTGTGCTGTTAAGCCCGGCCATTAGTGGAATAAATGCTTTCTAAGGCACCCATATTTATTTCAAGGTTCCTAAACTGCCTAAGGAGGCCCCTTGAAGAGAGGTTGCTAGTCTGAAAAGATCCCCAGTAGTATAATACTGTGGCCCCTCTTTTTATATTATATTTAAAATATTTATAACCAAACCAAATAAACCTTGTTCTTGCTCTTACCATACCATTATTGGAGCTTTCAAGTGTTTATTCTTTGGAATATTATTGCTCCAAGTTCTTTTATCACTCTCTGTAGCTAAAGGACTGCAAGGTTCCTGGTATCAGAGAGCTGACAGGCCAAATACCTCTCCGAGTTCCACTTTACAATCACGTACCGTCCTGGGAAGCAAGCGGTATTTCCTGATGCTTTATCACGTCGGGATGACGTTTACCCAGGCGGGGGAGCACCTTCACCAAAAACAACCCTGAAAACATTAGGACACTCTTCTCAACCCAATCTGCTCAACTCAGTTTGATCATCGCTTGCTTACAAGATTTGGCTTCCGAACTCCGACAAGCTCAACGCGACAACCCCAAGTGCATCAAACTTTGCAAAAGTGTGAACTTATTAGATAGTAGTTACAGTATAGATGATAATGACTTTTTAGTTTATGATAATCGTATAGTAGTACCAGATAACTCTTGCATTAAGTTAGATATTGCTGAGTCACGGCATGATTCTCTGCTTGCTGGTCATTATTGGCAGGATAAAACCTACCAATTGATTGCACGAGACTTCTACTGGCCTGTTATGACCAAAGAAGTAAAAGACTATGTTAGCGCGTGCTATGATTGCAATCGTAACAATTCCTTGAAACACCGGAAGTATGGGATGCTCCAGCCACTTCCAATTCGGCCTTGTCCTTGGCACTCGCTGTCTATGGATTTGATCTCTCAATTACCTTCTTCTAGTGGATATGATGCTATTCTAGTAATAGTAGATTGCTTCTCAAAGATGGCTTTATTTTTACGCAGTAATGTGAAAACCTCTTCAGAAAAATTGGCTAACTTGTTCATAGAATATGTATTTTTGAAACATGGCCTCCCTGATAATATAGTTAGTGATCGTGGATCTCTGTTTGTCTCAAGCTTCTGGACCTTGCTATGCCAACATTTGAAGATCACTTGCAATTTATCAACATCTTACCACCCGGAAACGGATGGGCAAACCGAGTGAGTTAATCAGATCCTCAAACAATATCTTTGAATGTATTTTGCCTATCAACAAGACGACTGGTCGCAATGGCTCCCACTAGCCGAATTTGCCTACAAAAACTCCACTCATTCCTCCACCAAACAGTCGCCCTTCCAAACTCTTTATGGTAGAAACCCGACTTTCTCTTCCCTTCACGTAGAACCTTCTCAACCTGCTACCGATTACCTTGAACAAATTCAATCCCTTCAATCGCAACTTTGAACCAACCTCAAAGAAGCAAACCAGCGCTGTAAGGAGCAAGCAGACCAATCTCGCACTTTGGCTCCAACCTTCGCAGTAGGAGATCAAGTATGGCTCGATGCTCGCAACATTTGCAGTACTCGCCCAACTCACAAACTCTCCAAAAGAAAACTTGGCCCCTTTAAAGTAGAATCAGTCCTCTCCCCTAACACCTTTAACCTACTTTACCTGCAAAATGGCAAGGTATCCACCCGTTCTTTCATGTGTCTCTCCTGGAGCCAGCTCGAGTCCTATACCTGGTCAAGACTCATCCCCCTCCTGAACCGGTCACTGTCCTCAATCATCAAGAGTGGGAAGTAAGCCGTATTCTGGATTCCAGGTTACGCAAAGGAAAACTTCAATACCTTGTTGAATGGTCTGGTTTCCAGTCCGACGAAGATCGCACCTCGTGGGAACCAGCCCATCACCTTTGAAATTCACCCAATCTGATTCAAGAATTCCATGCGAGCTACCCTTGCAAACCTTGGCAATCATGATTCTTTCCAATCCAATCCCATCCAATTCCATTCCATTCCACTCCACATTTCATCCCATCCAATCCCATTCCATTCCACTCCACATTTCATCCCATCCAATCCCATTTCATTCCATTCCACATTTATCTTACTCAATCACACTCCATTCCATATTCCATCCCATTAAAACTCATCTTATTTCACCATCACTTCATTAGTTAATTCCTCCATCTCACTGTGTTATTATTTTCTCATTTTCCCTTCATTTCCACTTATTATTAAAAATAATAATAATAATAATAATAATAATATTTTTTTTAATACAAAAAAAAAATATATACATTAAATTACAAAGTTTCTTTTATTTCTTTTTCCGCATCCTCCCAAATTGCCTTCAATTCCGCAACCATGGACCAAAAGGTATCAAGGTCTTCATTGTTGATCAATGCGGACATTCTTTGAAGTACCAGCACCTCCGTTACAATGTGCCTCTCGAAAATCTCCTTGCATCTTGCAACCCGAGCTTGCTTTGGCCAAGCATTCCATCCACCTTCCTCCAAGAGCTCTTCATACACTCTCTTTCTTTGGCCACCCAACTTGCCTTCTCCAATATTGTCCGTCAGGCGCCTCGCATCCGTTTCGACCGGCAATACAATTCACACCGGATCCGCTTTGCCTCAACCCGCCATTCCTTCCGTCCCAGCCAATTCCTCCCTTCCATCTCCTTCATTTCCTTCTTCTAATTCACCCGCTTCCTCTTTGTTCTCTCCACTTCCGTTTCCTCCATTTTCCTCTTCTCTTTCCGCTGCGTTTTCTTCTCCCTCCCTTGCTTCCTCGGTGATAAATCCTACCGGTTCTGCACTGGATACCTTGCCTTGCACCTCGGCATTCATCTGGGTCCCCGGGTTTTCAGTTGGAGGTCCCCAGTAAGGTGGTGGTGGTGTTGGTGTGTTGGTAGTATATCTTAAAAAACAAGGCAACACTAGTAAACAATCAAAGAATTAGTTAATATTTCAAGTTCATTAGTTAGTCCTGAGTAGTACTCACCAGGAACTCGCGTCCCCAAGTATTGGATCTCCGGCAATGGTGGTATTTTGTAATTAAACCTTGGCGCGGACCTACGACTTTGCATCTCCCTTGATGATTCCAAAGGACCCTCAACAGTCAACTCAAAATTTATAGGAAAGTTACACGCCACCTTGCAAAGGCAACATTGCTTGCATTTGCCTTGGAGACCTTGGACGGCAGTACTGGGAATACATTGCTTGTTGCGGCAAATACAGTTTTTTCAAAAGCTGGATGACGATGACAACATTCTTATAAAATTTATAAAATCTATTGGGTAATGAATTAAGTAACGTATAAAGGGTATACAGTAATAATTAAACAACTTGAAATCAATGGGAAAATTTACCTGAACGCTTGCAGGAGCTCGCATCTTTATACCCGGGCAACTGTCACGCTTTGCACTTAAGTATTATTTTCTTCACCACTTCCACATGTCCTCTCCTCAGTACCATCTACCTCAGTCTAAAAGCGTGACACAAATAAAAGCACAACATCAATGGTGCGATCGGCTATTTCCTCTGGCTTGCGCTGACCTTCCAATCTTGGCAACCAACTCAGTATATACTTGCAAACTTTACCGTTAACTCCATACTGGTTGACCATCCATTATGAGATCCAATCTCCTTCCCTGGTCAATCAAAAGCCTCATACTTCCATCTTTGGTCATGCATTGTTTGTTAGTTCGCATCTACGTCTAACCAAGCCATCACTACTGTATAGTTTGCAATTGGACTAGTCCTTACCCTGCATACACAATTACCTCTCATTCGCATTACCTTCAACGTCACCCACTTCTAATCCAATTGGTCATGCAATTGTACGCTCAGATTCTATTGTCTTGCACTTAAGCTAAGACCTTGGATCTATACCACTGCTTCATTTCCTATTCCGTTCCTGTCATTCATTGCCTCACCTCTTCACCTGTAGTTAGCTCATCACCAGGTTGTATCTAGTCGCTTTGGATTACCTTATAAGGGCTATCCCCTTGCCTGATGATTGTCTCCTCAGTTAGTTAATTTCATACGTTCTCGCATTTTGCTGCAACCTAGTTATCACATCGGACTCAGGTTGAGTTTCCTTCTTCAGAACACCTTCCATTCATCTCGCCATTTGTTGAGTGGCATAAGAAAGTTTGCACTTTGCAACTGGGTCTTGCTATTTGCACTTGCCCTCGCACTTGGTATTCCTTTGTGCTCACGATCATCTAAGAATTGCCCTTTAGTACGTGGGGTGGTCGTGTGACAGGAACCCCTTGATAATCAAACCAAAAGGGTGCGCAAGCAAAGGGAAATGGAAACTTAATCACCAATTATGTCCCCTCCGTTCAAATGCTGGCTGAATGCGTCACCAAACCAGCTATCAGACCCTCTTTCACCCTCCTCACTATGAAAATTCTTCAATCTCTATCTCTCACTCCTAGACAAGGCAGCATTTTGAGAGATCACTGATCTCCATTCTTGACCTAGTCACACATTCCCTGCCTCATCCTCCAATGAGAATACTTCAAATCCAGAGATCCTCTCCACATCTTCTTCACCGCTTAGTCAGTCCTTGATCTGGTTCCTAATCACTCTCAACCACTTATTCAATTCTTGCCTCCTTGATTATCCTTCCAACTTGATAATGTCAATATTGAATTTCTTGGAACTAAAAACCAGCAAGCTAGAGACAGGAAGTTAGGAATTGGGCCGGCTGATTAACACACGAGAGTAGAGAATAAGAAGTATGGAAAGGACACCAACAGCTAGGACTATGATCAGAGTCAGGTCAACATGAGCGGCAGAAGAGAAGCTGAGGCTAGAAGAGATGCGTGAATATCTGAAATAGAAAAGAATCAGAGTTTTTGAATAGGAGGAACCGTACGGATGGATCTCTTACCAGGAAAGAGAACACAAACCAAGGGTTGGAGTAATTGAGGCAATAGATCAAGAGTTGAGGCAAGTCTTGGTTTATAGAGAAAAAGAAGGAGAAGAAAAGTAAAAGAGAAAGAAAGATAAAGATAAAAACAGAGAAGGGAATTGAAAAGATAAATATAAAAAAAGAGAAGTGAATTGACCAAGTCGTGCTGGTGAGAGTTTATTTGTTAAGAGAGAGGAGTTCATTGAGGGAGAAGAGAGAGAGATGTAGAAGAAAGAGAAAAAAAAGGAGCCCAAGAGATCTAGAACAGAATCTTCAAGAGTGAGTCTCATCTTGGGGAAAGCATCACTCAGAATGGAGTGTTCACACTCATTTCCAGGGTGCGCAGTAGTCGGATGGTAGAGGGAACTTGTGAGGAGGCAATTCTTAACACTCCCCGTGGCTGGTAAGTGGATCATCCAAGAGATTATTTAATGCAAGAGGTGAATAATTTCTTCTGTAAAAGTTCAAGAGAACTGATTGTGGAAGCTTTTGAGAGGGAGTCAGCAACCATGGACTGACCAGGAATAAGGTTCAGTTTGAACTCCTGATTTGCAAAATCTTTGCAAAGACCTTTTTTCTTTATGTCTATATGCTGCAACTTTGAGTGGGAGCCAAATTTCCTTATCTTGTCTTCCAAGCCTTTGTTGTCTATATGTAGCCTAGGTGTCAGCTCTCTGATACCAGGAACCTTGCAGTCCTTTAGCTACAGAGAGTGATAAAAGAATTTGGAGAAATAATATTCCAAAGAATAAACACTTTAAAGCTCCAATAATGGTATGGTAAGAGCAAGTGAAAGGTTTAATTGGTTTGGTTATAAATATTTTAAATATAATATTAAAAGAGGGGCCACAGTAATATACTACTGGGGGTCTTTACAGACTTGGCAACCTCTCCTCAAGGGGCCTCCGTGGGCAGTTTATAACCTTGGAATGAAGATGGGTGCCTTCTAAGGCCTTATCCACTAATTTGGGCGGGCAAAACAGCACAAAAACCCAGAGCAGGAAGGGAACAACTTACTTGGGAAGTAATCCACAGAAATCCTGCAAAGATTCAGGTAAGAAGCTTCAGAACAGATGGGGTTGGTGGCTGGTTCAAACTTCTGGTTGTTGATAGTTATTTAGAAAATAATAATAATAATACTTCAGACTAGATCATAAATCACTTGCTTTCTTCTTGATAAGCACTTGACTAACAATGACACAATGTCTGATTGATAATAACAATATTTCTGATAACTGATAACTGATTGGGAACAGAAGGGCAAAAAGAGCCTGTTTAAATATTCTTTTTTGGGTGCTTGAGGGCCTCTAGAAGGGGTACTAGCCATGGGCTGAGGTTAGGGGGGCAGTCAGGGCAGGATTGGCACGTCCTCAAGGTGCTGTTAGCCTTCTGGCCTTAGATCTGTCAAGGAACAGCTCCTTTTTAGCTGCAGGATCTGTTAATCAATAGATTAGTCATTTTTCTGATCCTGCACTGATCCTCAATGTGTACTGTA
The DNA here is from genome assembly GCA_025617555.3 of Puccinia polysora. Taxonomy (NCBI): domain Eukaryota; kingdom Fungi; phylum Basidiomycota; class Pucciniomycetes; order Pucciniales; family Pucciniaceae; genus Puccinia; species Puccinia polysora. The sequence goes on from CM062631.1 coordinate 16,613,199, forward strand.
AGTACTGGTCCAAAGTGAGCAGACGTGGATGTTTATTGATTCTTCATCTTCTGCTGATCCTGTATGTAATTTTTAATAATTTTTACGACCACTCCTTATGTAGTTTTGTGGTCTTTGAAGGTTCTGATCAACTCATGTTGTGGTGAGTCTGGATCTTTATTTAATTAATAAAAAATACTAAAAATTAGTTAATAACTAATTTTAATTGATTTTTAAGGTTTTTTAATTATAATCTATGCTTGTGTGGTAGCTTTACATATGTAGTGTAGATCCTACTATATTGTAGCTCCTCTGAGCGGTACCTGGCTGTCAGACTGATCACGGCAGGAGGCGCGGGGATCAGTCCATTCAAATGCGCGCGGGGACTGATCCGCTGCTCTGATGCGCGCGGGGGACTGAACCTCTGCGCGCGTGACTTGTTCACGGGATTACCTGCGCGGGAGTCCAGCGCTGTAGGGACGCGGGGCTGCGTGCGGGAGTTGGCGTACGCGGGAGTCCAATGCTGTAGGGACGCGGGGCTGCGTGCGGGAGTTTGCGTACGCAGGAGACCAGCGCTGTAGGGAAGCCGGGCTGCGTGCGGGAGTTTGCGTACGCGGGAGACCAGCGCTGTAGGGACGCAGGGCTGCGTGCGGGAATTGTGACAAAACACAATTCCCCGTGTAACTCCTAAACTACACACAACACCTGGATTTTGACTGAAATTTAGGTGTGAAACCTATACATGACATATCATGTGAAATATTAAAATGGCCAAAAGGTGCCATACTGGTGCCGTGGTCATTTACCATTTTCTATTGAATTAATTAAAAAATATAAGGAGTAAGAATTTGAGGGTGGGGTCAGTGAGTGACCCTACCTTATTTTGGGTGGGAAATCCATTTCTGCAATAATATTTATGGATTTCCTACTCCTTCATTTTATAATAATTTTATTTATTCATTTATTTTTGTTCTTTTTAATTTTGTTAATATTATTATTGTTGTTGCTTTGTCAGGTTGCTCTGTGCTAAGTAGCAGGCTGACATTCCCCCACTCCAAGATATAACTATATCTGAAAAAAATCTTTTTTGGGCTCAGTGTCTTTTACTGGCTCTGTAGTTTCTCAGGTGTATAGGTCCATCTGGAATGTTGTTTTCAGGTAGCCATTCATCTTTATCAGCTGATTCTCCTTTGTATCTGACTAAGTAAAGTCTAACATCTTTCCCTTGGATCCTTTCTTTTTTATTGTTAAGGATTTTACTAACTTTTACTTTGTCCTTCTCAGGCTCATCTAAGACTGTTATTTCAGGTGAAGGGGTCTTTTCTCCTTCTCTGGGATGGTAGTGTTTGACAAGGCTAACTGGGAAGACTAGGTGTTTCCTAGAGATTTCATGACTGAGGATGACTTCTATGGCATTCTTACCATGGAGTTTCTTGATAGTGAAAGGCCCAATAAAGGCTGGTCTGAGTTTTCTGTTTCCAGCCAAGTTATTGAAATTGGTGGTTGAAATTAGAACTTGATCTCCTATTCTGAAATCAAGTTCTTTGTTAGTTTTATCCCACCTCTGTTGGTTGTATTCAACAGCATCTTGTACACACTTAGCAGCGTGCTTATTTGCCATATCTATCATGTTTTTGAAGTCCAGTGATGTTGGATGGATATTAGTCAAATCCTGATTGAGGTTATCCTTGGGTAATTTGTGGATCCATCCTCTTTCCAGTATGTAAGGAGCTTCTTTGGTAGTAGAGTGTTTACTACTTTCATAGGCCATTTCTAGTGCAGGTAAAAGGCTAACCCAGTCATGGCAATATCCGTCTGTATTTTTTTACTCCATCCCAAAGCAACGGAATCTTCTGAGCATGTCCTCTAGAGTCTGGATCATTCTTTCAGCTAATCCATCAGTCTGAGGGTGATAAGCTGTAGAAAAGGCTAAGGTAGTTCCTAACATATCATGGAGGTTTCTCCAGAATTTGGACGTGAATTTGGGGTCTCTATCACTGATAATAATCTTAGGAATTCTTACATCAGCAATTAGTCTGTTCCAGAAGAGTAAGGCTACTTTCATAGCTGTGTCTTCCTTATGGTTAGGTAGAAACTTGGCTTTCTTCGAAAATGTTTCTACAATAACCAGGACTGAGTTGTATGAGTAAGCTCCTCCAGGGGGCAGTCCTGTTACAAAGTCCATGTTGATAACTTCCCATCTTTTCCTGGGCTCAGCTATCCTTTGGAGTAGTCCAAACCTTTTCCCAGTGGTCCTGTTGGACTTCTGACAGATTTCACAGCTTGAAACATACTTGATAGTGGAGTCTCTCCAGTTGATCCACCAGGCAGTCTGCTTTACTTTATCTAGAGTTCTATCAGTAGACAGGTGACCCGAAGAGCAATTATCATGACATTCAGCTAAAACAAGTTTCATTTGCTCTGTTTTGGTCAAGAATATAACACTAGAGTGTTTTTTTCGCCGGTAATATACTAGCCCATCCCACAGTGTGAATCTTCCTTCTTTTTAGGATTTCAGCAGGGGTACAGGTAAACTGTTGATGAGTTCAGATGGAGGTGAAGTACTTTCTATGATGTTAATCAAAGTCTTCATGTCAGATTTGTATGCTTCTCTGATGGAGCTGAACAGTGATTCATCTAGTTCACATATGTGAATTCCTATGATGGGAGCTTCAAGATTAAACAGGTTAATGTTTAGTATAGGAAATATATCATGATCTTCTGGGTCATGAGCAGGATTGCTAGTATCATTTGGTAGAGCATTTCTGCTAAGACTGTCAGCATTCTGATTTTTAACTCCAGCTTGGTGGACTATAGTCATCTGACCTCTGCACTGTTGTATGGCTATCTGCCATCTTAACATATGCCTGCTAGGAGTTTTCATGTTCATGAGAGTTCTAACAGCATTGCAATCAGTGATCAACACAAAATTTGTACCTTCCAAATAATAGTGGAGTTTTTCTAATGCCCATACTAGAGCAAGGCATTCCATTTGGCTGGCACCATATCTCTTTTCAGTATCTTTGACTTGTCTAGATATGAAGAGTATAGGTTTCTCTACTGGTTTATCCTCTTCTATTACTTCTTGCTGTAATTCAGCTCCTAATCCTTCCATGCTAGCATCTATGTAAAGTTTGAAAGTTTTAGAATAATCTGGTTGTATCAACACTGGGGCAGTAGTCATAGCTACTTTGAGTTCCTCATAATTCTTCAATCTTTCATGAGTCATTTCAAACAAAGTGTTGTTGTTGCATATCTCATATAAACACTTGGTGAGGTTAGCAAATTTAGGTATGTACTTCCTGTAATAGCTGCAGAAGATTTTAAAGGATAAGAGTTCAGTTTTATTCTGGGGAATAGGTCTGTTCATTACTGCTGCTATCTTACTTTGGTCAGCAGTTAAAGTGAGTCCAGAAACAATGTGTCCTAGAGCTTTGAGTTCTCCGTGTCCAAAGTTTCAGTTTTTCATAGATGCTTTTAATCCTACTTTGGCAATTGTTTTAAGCACTAGCCTTACTTTATCCATGTGAGTATCCCAATCGTCTGAATAAATGATAACATCATCTATGTATACCATTGTCCAACCTTGCCTGATGAACATTCCTAAGACTGTATCCATCATTCTTTGGAAGTGGGAAGGAGCATTTTTAATACCAAAGGGCATTCTGAGATACTCATATATGCTTAAATGACATATGATTCTCATAAATTTCCTACTATCCGGACTGATAGGTATTTTGTGGAAGCCTTTCAACATGTCCATAGTAGTAATGAAATTAGCTTTAGAAAGATTATGTAGATCATGGTCAATCCTTGGGATAGGATAATAGTCAGCTGGGGTGTAGTTGTTGAGGATTCTAAAGTCTCCAACCATCCTAGACTTATCATTGTGCCAGGCTATTATCACAGGTGTAGTTACGTCTACTTGCTCATTATGCCCTACTTTCCGTAATACTTGTAAGTCCACTAGTTCTTGGATGTGGCCTTCTAGAGCAGTCCTAGATTTTGGAATAGAAGGGTAAGCTGTTCTTCTGAGGTCAGGAGGGTAAGGAGGCTTAATAGTCAAAGTTAAGACCATATCATGACCTTTAATATTACCAATGGGATGGTCTTTAGTGCAAAAAGCATTCTGGTTCTCAAAGCATACTTGGAGAATATCTCTTTTCTGGTTTTCACTAAGCTGGGAATTCAAGGCAGCTTGGGAAAAGTATTCCTGGTTAAAAGTCTCTAAGTGTCTCTCATAAGTGGAATCAGTAGCTTTAGCATTGACATGGCATATTTGGAACTTCTTGTTCCAATCTCCTCCTATAGTGAAATATCTCCCTTTACTCTGGAAGACATCTATCCCGTACAGGAAAAGAGAATCATTTCCTATAATAAAATAATCACATACTCCATTTTGAAGTACTACAAATTTAATCTTTATCTTGATTGATCCTTTAGAGTGGGGAAGTATGATTTCTGTTGGCCATACTCCAATAGCATTGAGAGGTGAGTTACAGCTGCTGAACTTAGCTCGAGGTACGGGTAGTAAGTTTTTCTTCCAGTTAGAATCCTGCTTATCTAAGTAGTCAGTTCCAACACAAGAGCAGAAGGCTCCACTGTCTAGAATTAATTTTACAGGGGAACCTTGTATCAAGCCAGTGGCATAACAAGTTTTACCACCGGTGTAACCTTTTCCAATAGGTAGAAGGCTCCACTGTCTAGAAGTAATTTTATGGGGGAACCTTGTATCAAGCCAGTGGCATAACAAGTTTTACCACCGGTGTAACCTTTTCCAATAGGAGGTTTAAGGGTTAAGGTCTTGGCTTCAGAAACATGTTGGATTTTCATGTTGGGTGTCCACTGTTGAGGCAAATTGCTATCTTCATTAACAGGGTTAATATCTATGGAAGATTCTATGTTACCTTTGATGACATTAATGGGATTATTGATCATTAAGTCACACTCAGAGATGGAACCATCAGTGTCATCTAGTTGGGGGTCAGGATTAGTGTCATCTTCTTCTCCTTCAATAAGATTAATCTTCCTCCTGGGTAAAGGACAGTCAGGTCTTACATGCCCTGTTTGGTTGCAATTCCAACATGTCTTTTCTTTGGTTAACAAAGTATTCTTGGCTTCTGAGTTGGTAGGTAGAGGTTCTTTCTTCTTGTCATTATATTCTTCCTTATTCCTAGTAGTTGGTTCTCTGGGTTTGTTAACCTTTTTATCTAAGACATTCATGTCAATAGTTTCTTCTAATACTCCTATGAGAGTTGAAATGTCAGAGTTCATGGGCATTCTGCATCTTACGCTATGGTTAAGTTGTCCTGGACATAGGTTGAGGAGTCTTTCATTGACTTCTTCTTTATCAGCATTTGGGTAGAAGCAGTCTAGTCTTCTCTTCTGTTCAAGGCACCATTTGTGAGGTTTGTCCTTGGATGGATCAAACAAAGAATTTTTGAAAGTCTTCATCATTTTTCTTTTCCAAATTCTGGTACCAAATTGTTCCTTAATCAAGTCTTTCCACAAATTCCATGACAAAGATCCTACCTCTTCTCTCTTATTGATGAAACAGTCAAGGGCTACTCCTTCAAACAGTCTAGGTAGTCTTACTAAAGCTATATTATCAGGAAGTTCATAGGAGGCCAGAGTATAGTCAATAAACTTAATAAAACTGAAATGATTGTATTCTCCTTCTCCTGAGAATTTAGGCCACTCAGTGATAGGGGTAAGTAATTTTAATGCTTGTTCTACTTCAGGAGTGGGACTAGGCCTGAAAGATTCATGCCTGGTTGGTCTTGGTCTAGAAGGTAGTTGAGGAGTACTGTGGTACCTGGAAGGTCTGATTTCATTAGAGTCTGAAATGGGTTGAGTTAAGTTTATCTTTAGATCTCTGAGATCATTCTTAATCATACCTAATTCCAGGTCGAGTTTGTTACTTAATGAATCAATTTTATTAATAATATAAGTAGGTGAAGTGTGGTCTGTCTTATTAATACCTTCTTTGATTTGTTCAATAGATAGAAGAATTTCTTCTTGGATAGCTGAAGTATTGTTTTCTAGGTAATTCATTAGTTCTCCCTTACTCAAGCTAATGCTGTCTCTTATTTGTTTTACTTCTAAGTCATTGATTTTGACCAAGTTGGATTGGGATTGCATGACTTTTCCAAAATTGGTATTTACTTTATCCAATTGCTCATATATTTTGTCAAAACATTTACCAATGATATCAAAGTTATGAGAAACATTTATGGAAAACAAGTTGAAAGTTTCTACATCTAATTGTGGTACACTTTCTTCCATTTTCTTGCCAAAGATATTATATTGTCCCACTCTTTGGGACTCTTTAATTTCTGATGGGCTAGAGATCTCTTCTTCCTGTTTTTTTTGTTTCCTCTTAAGGAAACTAATTGGTCCCAAGTATTCCAATTCTTCACGTAACCTTCTACTTCTCTCTTGGAAATCAATTTTTGGAGGGTTATTTGAGTCTTCTTTTCCAAAGATATGGCTTTTCTCATACCTTGCTGGTCTTCCTGGATCTGAGGCTGTTTGAACAGCTCCCAATGAACCACTTGTTCTTTCACCAATTCCTTTATTTTGTCCTCCTTGGAGGAGTCCGGCTGGGGTGGCGTAGGTGGAACGGTATCCTCCTGGGATATGACGTTGGACAAGGGACGGCTCTCCAATGGTGAGTTGGTCGAGTTGGCGGCCGCGGTTGTTGTCATTGTCGCTCGGATCGGAGCAATCACTGGCTCAATCCGCATTGCGTTCGCGACTGGCGTCCTTGCGCGCAAGGGTTCCTCCGGGCAAAGATCCATATGATGGGGCGCGTCCACTGGCGCGGGTGTTGCGTCTGTTTTGATGCATGTTACAAATTATGTAAGTCTTTGTTGATACATTGTAAAAAAAATCAAAAAAATAATTTTTTTTTGATGATTTTTGGTTTTTATATAAATTTTTCTTTTTTAAAAAAAATATATGACTTACTTATATGAAGGTTTAAAGGTACTAAGTCCTTGTTGGGGTCAGGACCGTCCTTGGAAGGTATTCCAATGGGATCTGAGTGGGTTCCAATCAAACCTTGGGACAAGTCCAAGGGTCCACAGTCTGGGACGTCCTCTAAGAGGTCTTGGTCAATAAGATCACCAAAAACAAAGTCCACTAGAAAGGATAAAATAAAAAAATATAAGTTATATATTTATTTATTTTTATGATAATTTTTTTATAATTTTCGAGTTTTTTATGATTTTTTTATAAAAAAAATAATAAAAAGGAGATCAAAGCTCACTTTTATAATTTTGATAACGTCTCTTAAAAGCAGAAAGCTTTCTTTGATAGATTTTCCACTCTTTTTGCTGTCTTAACAAGGAGTTAAAATTGATAATTCTTTCTAACTCTTGTTCCTTTTCTTTTAAGATTTTTTGTCTATAATAAAGAAGTCTCTCTTGTTCTTGTTCAGGAGTTATAACAACAGGCACAAAGTTACGTAATTTTTCTTCCTTTTTCTGTTTAAGAAGGTTCAAATAATAATTGATCAATTCTCTGTTGGTTTTTAAATCCACTGGATAAATCAAAAGATAAAGAAAAATAATAAGTATTTCTACTTATATATATAATTTTTTTAAATATAAATAACTGGTCCAGGAGATATTTAATTAAACAATTAATTATTAAAGATATTTCCCGGCCAGACCCCCAGTTGTCAGCTCTCTGATACCAGGAACCTTGCAGTCCTTTAGCTACAGAGAGTGATAAAAGAATTTGGAGCAATAATATTCCAAAGAATAAACACTTTACAGCTCCAATAATGGTATGGTAAGAGCAAGTGCAAGGTTTAATTGGTTTGGTTATAAATATTTTAAATATAATATAAAAAGAGGGGCCACAGTCATATACTACTGGGGGTCTTTACAGACTTGGAAACCTCTCCTCAAGGGGCCTCCTTAGGCAGTTTATAACCTTGGAATGAAGATGGGTGCCTTCTAAGGCCTTATCCACTAATTTGGGCGGGCAAAACAGCACACAAACCCAGAGAAGGAAGGGAACAACTTACTTGGGAAGTAATCCACAGAAATCCTGCAAAGATTCAGGTAAGAAGCTTCAGAACAGATGGGGTTGGTGGCTGGTTCAAACTTCTGGTTGTTGATAGTTATTTAGAAAATAATAATAATAATACTTCAGACTAGATCATAAATCACTTGCTTTCTTCTTGATAAGCACTTGACTAACAATGACACAATGTCTGATTGATAATAATAATATTTCTTATAACTGATAACTGATTGGGAACAGAAGGGCAAAAAGATCCTGTTTAAATATTCTTTTTTGGGTGCTTGAGGGCCTCTAGAAGGGGTAAGAGCCATGGGCTGAGGCTAGGGGGGCAGTCAGGGCAAGATTGGCACGTCCTCAAGGTGCTGTTAGCCTGCTGGCCTTAGATCTGTAAAGGAACAGCTCCTTTTTAGCTGCAGGATCTGTTAATCAATAGATTAGTCATTTTTCTGATCCTGCACTGATCCTCAATTTGTACTGTAAGTACTGGTTCAAAGTGAGCAGACGTGGATGTTTATTGATTCTCCATCCTCTGCTGATTCTGTATGTAATTTGTAATAATTTTTACGACCACTCCTTATGTAGTTTTGTGGTCTTTGAAGGTTCTGATCAACTCATGTCGTGGTGAGTCTGGATCTTTATTTAATTAATAAAAAATACTAAAAATTAGTTAATAACTAATTTTAACTGATTTTTAAGGTTTTTGAATTATGATCTATGCTTGTGTGGTAGCTTTACATATTTAGTGTAGATCCTACTATATTGTAGCTCCTCTGAGCGGTACCTGGCTGTCAGACTGATCACAGCAGGAGGCGCGGGGATCAGTCCATTCAAATGCGCGCGGGGACTGATCCGCTGCTCAGATGCGCGCGGGTGACTGAACCTCTGCGCGTGTGACTAGGTCACGGGATTACCTGCGCGGGAGTCCAGCGCTGTAGGGACGCGGTGCTGCGTGCGGGAGCTGGCGTACGCGGGAGTCCAACGCTTTAGGGACGCGGGGCTGCGTGCGGGAGTTTGCGTACGCGGGAGACCAGCGCTGTAGGGACGCGGGGCTGCGTGCGGGATTTTGTGTACGCGGGAGACCAGCGCTGTAGGGACGCGGGGCTGCGTGCGGGAATTGTGACAAAACACAATTCCCCGTGTAACTCCTAAACTACACACAACACCTGGATTTTGACTGAAATTTAGGTGTGAAACCTATACATGACATATCATGTGAAATATTAAAATGGCCAAAAGGTGCCATACTGGTGCTGTGGTCATTTACCATTTTCTATTAAATTAATTAAAAAATATAAGGAGTAAGAATTCAAGGGTGGGTTCAGCGAGTGACCCTACCTTATTTTGGGTGGGGAATCCATTTCTGCAATAATAGTCATGGATTTCCTACTCCTTCATTTTATAATAATTTTATTTATTCATTTATTTTTGTTCTTTTTAATTTTGTTAATATTATTATTTTTGTTGCTTTTTCAGGTTGCTCTGTGCTAAGTAGCAGGCTGACACTAGGTTTAAATTCGAGGCTTTGAGAGATCTCGTTGATGAGATGTCTAATCCATTTAATTTCCATATAGCAATTGAGCAGGGCATTCAGTTCAGATTTGGTGGTGGAATAGGTGGTATTCCATTGTCTAGTTGAGTTCCAAATAACGGGGCTTCCATAATGAAAGATAATGCATCCGGTTTGAGATTTTCAAAAGGTAGGATAGTCTCCCCAAGTGGCATTGCTAAAGCTCAAGAGGACATCCTCTTTTGGGTCATATTGGATGATAAGTTTAAAATCTTTGGTTGTCTTCAAGTACTTCCATACTTTCCAGACCTCCCACCAGTGGCTCATACCTGGTTTAGCATTGAACCTAGCCAGGCTGGATACAGAGAAGGAGATTTCCGGACAAGTATACTGTGATATATGATTGAGAAGACCAATTTAGATTGATAGTTGATATTTAACTGACAGAATTCTGAATGATCATCATCAGAGGCAGGTTTGAGATTGAGGTTTTGAGTTAGTGGAGACATTTTGTCTTTACAAGACGAGAGACCAAGCTCCTCTATTCCACGATTGATATGTTTAGGTTGACTTAAGAGGATTCAATTGTCTTTGATCTCCATGAGCATTTCCAGTATGGTGTTGGGTGGATGGCAAGATGAATTATGGAATTGACTAAGGAAATTTGATTCAAAGATGTCAGAGTTACCTACATGAATTAAGTCATCCACCTGGAAGTATGAAATTTCTTTTGTCTTGATGTTGAGGTAGAGACAAGGATTGCTTGTTGACTCTTTGTATCCTTGAGACTTGATTCACAACGTAAGAGTTTTGTACCAATTTTGGGGCAATTGTTTCAGACCGTAAAAGGATTTTTTAATTTTAAATACAGATATTTTCTACTTGACCCTTCTGTTGTTCTTATAATAATGGTTTCTTCCAGAGGAGCATGTAGAAATGTGCCTTTAAGGTTGAATTGGGTAAGCTTCATCTTTTCCTTCAAAGCATATACAAGAGCCAATTGTAGAGGTCCAATTTTTCCGGTAGGTGCCGAAGTTTCATTGTAGTCAACTCCTAATACTTGATAAAAGCCTTGGAAGCATAAGCAAGCTTTGTATTTGACTGTTTTGCCATGGCATTTTTCCTTCACTTTGAAGACCCAAGTCATATTTAGAATGTTATATTGAATTCAATAGTATTCTTCCCAAACTTCTTGCAATTCTATATCTTTTAATTTGGTTTCTGTGGCCTTCTTCCATTTAGGCCACTCGGGACATTTGCGTGCGGCTTTATAGGACGGAGGTTTTTAATAATGGTGAAAACCATATTGTTGAGGCTTCTTGGTTTCACGTCTGGGTCTTTGGTATGTGGATGGTTCAGGCGGTTCCGCTGGAGTAAGGTGAAAAGAAGAGTTTGGAGTAGATGAATCTGTGGAATCTGCACAATTATTCTCCTTGCAATCTGACTCTGATTCAGAGGGTTCTTCAAGCAAATCCGGGATTGAATATTGCTTTTCAATGGAAGAAAAGTCGGAGTTGTCAAATTCCGAACTGACTTGAGAGAAGAGATCAAGTCCAGGAGACTCAAGGAGCGGGAATTGGGAGATATTGACCTTGAGAAACTGGACATGTTTGGTTTCAATAACAGCACCGGATGAGCTTAATACAAGGTAAGAATGAAAAATTGGATTGAACCCAACTAAGATTCCTTCTAAACCTTTTTTGTCAAATTTCCTCCCTCTCTGAAGATGATTTCCCAAATAGATAACCGGCAATCCCATGGGTTTCAAATAGTTAGTAGGGAGATCCTTTTTGAACATAAGTTCCCAGGGGGATTGGTCATTACCTTCCCTTGGGATTTGATTTAACATAAAGCAGCAGCTTCTAATTATTATGTGCCAGTAGTTTTTAGGTAGCCTGGAAGAGGAGAACATAGTGCATGCAGATTTGACAATTGTTTGATTGGCTTGTTCCAATCAACCATTATTTTGGGAATGATACGATTCCAATGTGAGTATTTTGATGTGTTTAGATTTAGCAAAATCCTTCAAGGTTTTATTGGTGAATTCCGTGCCTGTATCTGAGAAAATCTCCATTGGAAAGTAATTGAGTCATTTATATTCTGTCTTGAGGATATTGATTATAAAATCCGGGGTTTGATCTTTAGTCAGCAGAGGAAATGCAGAGAGATAGCTGGTGAAATTATTGATGAGGGTGAGAATGTAACGGTGGCCCGCATTTGATTGAGGAGTAATTGGTCCAATCAGATTGAGATGGATCCTTTCAAGCAGGTTTTTCAACGGTGTCAATGTTGCTGAGAAAGGAGATTTAGTGATTTTGCTTCTTACACAGCTATCAAAGTGGAAGTTATTTAGTTCTTCCTTAGAGAATCTATCCTTCAGAATGGGCTTCAGAGTAGAGATTTCAGCGTGGCCATACATCTTATGAAGATCTGATAGAGATTGAGATTCAATGATAGTAGAGCCAGAGGATTGATTTGTGAGATTAACTGAGAGGTTATTTCCCGCAACTCAAGGTTTCTCAATTAAAAAAAGGTTGTCGCGAATTAATCCTCTTAGAACTACCTCATTGTATTGAGTGATAGTGAATTGATTGCGTTCTTGTAGAAGACTGCATCCCTTCTTTGCTAGAAGCCCTGGACTGATCAGGTTGACCACTATATCTGGAACGTACATGCACTCCTCTAAAGTTATAATTGACTTGTTCCATTCTAGTCAAACCGTACCAGTGCCTCAAATATTCAGGTTTGCTTCTAGTTTGCCAGTCTTGATTTCTTCTGGATAGTCTTGGAGATTGATTGAAGTAAAGAACTTTGGCGCAAATGTTCACATATTCAACAATATAAAGTTCTTTACTTCAATCAATCATTTGCGCCAGAGTCCAACAGGAGGTTTGGTGTATTATTGGAATTGATCAAGAGGGTGAGGAAGGTATGGTAGTTGATAGTTGGATACTTTTTGGTTTTATTTTTCCACTCCTTCTGATGTTTGAACCACCATCCTGGTGCGATTTGAGGATGAAGATGAAAGCAAGAAGTCTCAGGGTGTGGGGCATTTGGATTGTGATAGCCTTCTCTAGACCTGAGTCGTACCTTTTTATTGTCTTTTTTGGCTCTGCCTCCGGTAGTTACTAGCGTGACATCAGAGGTTGATTTGCCTACTTTGAGTTGCGCCTTCTGCTCATTGTTGTATTGAGTAAGATGCATAAAGACTATTTCTACCGTTGTAAGACTCTAAACGGTGCTAGACCGTGGCAGTTCTGTGGAGGGGAAAGGTGCTGTTTAGGCTGCCCTCCTGAGTGTTACAAAAATATTTAGATGTAACCAAGATCAAGGTCCAGAACCTGGTAAATGAGGAATCAAGGAGTAGAGGATAAAGATTATAATAGTTTGGTAGCGATGGAACAGCACTATCTGAGACAAGATTATGCAGGGAAAAACTTGATCAAAAGAAGTTAAAGTCTGCTTAGAGTTCAAAGAACAAAAGCTGTTTTATGTAAACAATGCCCACAAGCTAATAACTCTGGTTGTCAGCAGAAGATTGGGGATGATCAACTCAAACCCAACCAAACTCCAGTTTCTCAATGAACCTGCCCAACTCTTGGCAATCAAGCTCTTGAAGGGTACCAGATAACTGAGGGTGGCTGTACAAGACAAAGCACAATGTTTAGGAAGCTCTAAAAGCAAACAGTAACTGTTTTGAAGCAAGGATAACCTCAACACTTCTCAAGGGACTCAAGAGTAGGCTGGCAGAATGCAACTCCAAGGAAAATAAAGGGAGGTATAACACTCCAGGTCTTAAGCTTAATAAGACCTCTTCAATCAATTGTGATTGGCTCCAGAAAGATGATCAGGGATCAGGACCAGTATGGTCATAGAAAGGGATCAAGGAGTGGTAGAACACACTCAAAAATTCCAACAGACAGAATTTTTCTTCAACCAGCAAGGCTATTGGTTGGTGATAAGGATCAGGCCACAGAGGGGGGAAAGACTCAGGGTCAAAAAAAAGGATCAGGGGGAAATCAGAGATATACCCAGGATAAGGATCAGGAGCAAATTTCACAATAATGGGGGGGAGATAGGCACACACTCCCCTGGATATGATTCTATATGATGATATGATATAGAAAAAGCAGGGGAGAGCCCCCCCTTTTTATAGACCAGAGGCCTGTAGACTATTTACAAGAGCGATTTACCAATGGGAGCAGATTTTTTTTTTTTTTTTTAAGGATCAGTGTCATGAGAAAACAAAAGAAAAAAAAAGAAACAAACAAGCACTCAGAAAAAAAACCAAAGAGCCAAATCAAGACCCTGGCCCATTACAAATGATGGGCACGGGCAAGCGAGTAGCTAGGGGGACGCCCGCAGGCATCCTGATGGGCCCGGGCAACTGCTTGGGCCGCGATGACTTCTGGCAGGTGTCTGACGGGCACCGGAAACAGAAGAGACCCACGGATGACAGCCACCAGGTGTCTGACGGGCATAAATGCCAAACCAGAACCAAGCAATGGTAGCACCAATGAGGGCGCTGACAATCACCTGCCGGGGGGAATGATAGCCTAGTTTGACGCGAGACCAACAGATGCCGGTGGCGATGGAGTGGAAGGCCAATGCCAAGATTGATCTGACCAAGAGGATCCAAGGAGCACTGGATGAATTGATTGGGAGTGATGATTGAAGGGAGTTGGAGGGTGGAAGGAAGGAAGAATCAGATGAGGGACCGAATGATCAATGGTTGATTGGCTTGAGATTGGGGATGGGATCAAAGGCTTGCAAGTGCAAGGTCTGGAGGGTAGGATGGTGATTGGGTAGTAGTAAGTGCAGGATCTTTTCATTCATGGGGAGTAGTAGACAGCTTAGGGAGAGATAGACTCCGTAGAAGAAAATTGTTGAAGAATGGATCGAGGGCATTCCGTAGGACCTTTTGAAAGATTTGGATGGTTTGGGTTGCTGAATGAATTTCTTCAACAGTTTGGCTGAGCCGGATGAGATGAGGGTACCAAGTCCAAACCAGAAAGAATGAGCCAAACAAAGGTAGATGATGCCAAGAGCGGTGAGGATGGTGATGATGATATTAGCCTGTTTGAGGAGGAGTAAGATGAGCCACTTGATTCTAGGTTTGAACATGATGATGATGATGAGTGGTGGTCGATTGGATGAGGATGATAATCTCAAGTTGATGATGATGGTCATCCTTATCATGATGACTACTTCTCACTATTGAGGGTGGGTTGTGGGAATCCCCTGGGATGATGAGATTGAGGTTTGAGGGATGAATTTAGAGTTGGATGGATTTAAGATTCTGGGTTTGATTACTTGAATCAAGATTGGTTTGAAGAAGATGGTGAGAGAGGTGGATGGATGGATGGATGGATTCCAATTAGATGTGTAGGGTGTGTGGGTGGTTTGAGTGCAAATGTATGTGTGAATGAGTGAGTACTGCCCAGTGTTGAACTGGGGTGGTGGCGTTTGAATGGCCAGGGTGTCCAGGATGGGGCACCACACCGTGATCAGCTTCTCTAAATGCATGATTTGTTTTTTGAGATTCTCCAGAAGGGGGGGAAATTGGAACAGGATGAGATACGCAAGTATATCTTTTGGTAGTTCTATACCCATGTCCGCCATTCTTGTAAGTGCTTTCTTGGTATTGGTGATGAAGCTTTCTATTGCATGTTTGTTAAAAGGGGTGTGTAGAAATTGATTGAAGACTTGGGCTCTATTTGCAGTTTTTGATAAGGAAAATTGACGGGTGATCTCGGCCCAGAGCAGCTTAGAGGACATAATATTTGTTGAATTGACCACGTTGGCATGGGTGACGCTTTCTATTTTAGAGAGAATGATTGCTCAAATTTCACAATCTTGTTTTATTGTTAGTTGGCCTGAATTCTGGGTTATAACGTCCTTAATTTCTTTGAGATCTAAGAGCATCAACATCTTGTCTCTCCAAATAGAATATTTGTCTTCATTGAGAGGAGGAATGGCATCGACCAAGGCTTTGAGTGCAAATTGATGAAAATATTTGTTGGCTCCAGCTGTTTTGTTCATTTTTGATGGGCTTGAGTCCTTTTTTGGCTTTTAACCGTGATAATTTCAATATTGAATTTCTTGGAACTAAAAACCAGCAAGCTAGAGACAGGAAGTTAGGAATTGGGCCGGCTGATTCACACATGAGAGTAGAGAATAAGAAGGATGGAAAAGAAACCAACAGCTAGGACTATGATCAGAGTCAGGACAACATGAGCGGCAGAAGAGAAGCTGAGGCTAGAAGAGATGGGTGAATATCTGAAATAGAAAATAATCAGAGTTTTTGAATAGGAAAAACCGTACGGATGGATCTCTTACCAGGCAAGAGCACACAAACCAAGGGATGGAGAAATTGAGGCGATAGATCAAGAGTTGAGGCAAGTCTTGGTTTATAGAGAAAAAGAAGGAGAAGAAAAGAAAAAGATAAAAAAAGATAAAGATAAAAACAGAGAAGGGAATTGAAAAGATGAAGATAAAAACAGAGAAGGGAATCGACCAAGTCGTGCTGGTGAGAGTTTATTTGTCAAGAAAGAGTAGTTCATCAAGGGAGAAGAGAGAGAGATGTAGAAGAAAGAGAACAAAAAGGAGCCCAAGAGATCTAGAACAGAGTCTTTGAGAGTGATTCCCCTCTTGGGGAAAGCATCACTCAGAATGGAGTGTTCACACTCATTTCCAGGGTGCGCGGTAGTTGGATGGTAGAGGGAACTTGTGAGGAGGCAATTCTTAACACAACTCTCCCTAGCTTCCCCTGTGATCCTTCTCTCCCATTCAACATTGATCTCCTCTACCAATCTCTACAAATTTGACATCTCAATCTCCTCCATCCTTCCATGATTTGCCCTGATCACACTACCGCCTTTACTCAAGCCTGAACCAACTTACAATTTTCACCTCATTCATCAACATCATCAATAGCGTCCCCAAAACTCTAAATCAGAAATCTCCATCTCCTCCAACCAATATCTCTCAAGCCTAACAGTCATCTCCAAGTTCTGCCTAGCAGTGAGACTTCCAGCCTTGACAAACTCTCCTCTTGCTTTTCCATTCCATTGCTTCTAACTCCTTGGTCTCAACCCTCTGCTCTCTGATTGTAATCACAGCACTATCCCTGTGTTTTCTTCTCTGTTGGTCCTTTGGAAAAAATAAATTTATTGAATCTTCATGGTTAAAAGCCAAATAGCAACATTTCAACCCCAGGACCAATAGACTCATCATACCCACTCATGAAGACTCTGACACACTGAATTCTAAATCTTAAAAATTCAAACTTTGCCCTCTGTAAGTCAAAAATACTCACCATATTATCCCTCATAGGCATTGCTTGCAGGCTAACAAACTTTGAGCAATGCCCTGCGGAAGTAAACCTTGAAATTATTTTTCACATTCTGGCAAAGTTGGAAAACAAAAACTACGTGAATTTCATCAAGCAACATCATCTTGCCAATGGAATTGCCCTCTGGAAGTCAATTAACAAATTTTTTGCCTCCTTGCAAACCTCCAACCAATCCTGAGTCTTCTTTAACTTCTCAAATATTCAATTTGACTCAAGGTATATTGAGAAGTTTATCAAGGAATTCAAAGCATGCCTACTCCAGATATCCAAAATCCGAATAAAGATGGACAACAATATAGTGGTGTACTTCATTCTTTCCAAATTCCCCCCCCCCTTAACTTGATCACCTCAAGACCACCATCACCCACTTGCTAGGAGAGAAAAAAATAGACGGTGATCTTGTTCTTTGATACCTCAACCAAGTCAAGCATGGGTTTGCCACTGGATCCCAGGCTTCAGCCATGCTCACTCACCAACAGATCCTGCAATGCAAGTCTAACTGGCACAACCGTGAAGCAAACCATCCAAAAAACCACTGCTTCTGGCTATATCCCCAGCTTCACCCCAATAATTCCTCCTTGTCAAACTTCTCCAGCTTCACTCAGAAGATCAATTCAACCAACAAGGCCACCGCAAATCTAGCATTCAGCTTTTCCATGACCCATTTGCCTCACCTCTCAAGAGACCAGATAATCCTTGACTCCAGAGCTTCACAGACCATGTTCAACAGTCCTCAATTCTTCAACTTCCTGGAGAAAAATACCACCAAGATACAAACTGGTAAACTGGAATCCTCCATTCAATCTACTGGGATAGGCCCCACCTCAATCATCACCTCTCATTCTGTTCTTACTCTCTCCATCTGCGTGCTTTTCCCCAAAATTGCAGTTAACCTCATCTCCCTGGGCCAGCTGATAATTTTAGGCTGCTCCCTGATAGAAAATGCTCCCAAATTCCTCAAAATCCATCTTTTAAATGAGACTGTGCCTGAAGGAAAAATTCAGGATAATTTTCTGATAGTAGACAAATACATGCACCCCACCACTCCTGAGGCCTTTTCCTTTCTCTCCCTATCCACTCGTCATAAATGCTTTGCACATCCCCACACCAAGTCCACTAAGCTCCTTTCTCATAACTTCCCCAAACTCTGCTGGGATGTTCCTTACTGCGTTTCATGCGCCACGGGCAAGATCCTTTGGTCTCCTTTCAAAGGCACCTTTCCCTGAAGGGAAGAACGCTTTGACAAACTGCATGCCAATTTCTGCAGACAAATACACCCTCCATCCAGAACTGGAAATGGATACTTCATGGTCCTAACCAACAATCAATCCCAATTCAAAACCTGCATTCCCCACAAAATCAAATCCAATGCTGCAGACAAAATCATCAACTTCATCGGCTTGTAATTTAACCTATTCTTCAAGAAAATCAAAATATTTTACTCTGACAACAGCAGAGACTTTGTAAACTCAAATCTCAGCTTCTTTTTTAACAAGGAAGGAATCCTTCAATCCACCTCCAAACCTCACATGCCTCAGCACAATCCCATTTCCAAACAAGCAAACCGCACGCTCATCAAAGCTGCTTGCAGGTCTACCAATTCAAGCATGAGTTTTCCACTGGATACCAGGATTCAGCCATTCTCACTCACCAACAGATCCTGCAATGCAAGTCCAACTGGCACGACTGTGAAGCAAAACATCCAAAAAACCACTGCTTCTGGCTATATTCACATCTTGACCCCAATTATTCCTGCTTGTCAAACTTCTCCAGCTCCACTCAGAAGATCAATTCAACCAACAAGGCCACCGCAAATCTAGCATTCAGCTTTTCCATGACCCATTTGCCCCACCTCTCAAGAGACCAGATAATCCTAGACTCTGGCGCCTCCCAGACCATGTTCAACAGTCCTTGATTCTTCAACTTCCTGGATACCAACACCACCAAGATAAAAACTGGTAAACTGGGATCCCCCATTCAATCTACTGGGATAGGCCCCGCCTTGATCATCACCTCTCATTTGGTTATCACTCTCCCCACGTCCTTGCTTGTCCCCAAAATTGCAGTTAACCTCATATCCCTGGGCCAGCTGATCATGGGAGGCTGCTCCCTGATAAAAACCACTCCCAATCTCTTCAAATTAACTCTTGGAAATGAGACTGTGCTTGAAGGACAAATTCAGATAATCTTCTGATTGTAGACAAATCAACGCACCCCAGCCCTCCTGAAGCCTTTTCCTTTCTCTCCCTATCCCTCTTCATATACGCTTTGCGCATCCTCACCCTGAATCCACTAAGCTCCTTTCTCATAACTTCTCCAAACCCTTCTGGGATGATCCCTACTGCATTTTTTGCGCTAGGGGAAAGATCCACCAGTCCCCTTTCAAAGGCACCTTTCCCCAAAGGGAAGAACTCTTTGACAAACTGCATGCCAATCCCTGCAGACAAATACAAACTCCATCCAGAACTGGAGATAGATACTTCATGGTCCTAACCAACAATTAATCCCAATTCAAAACCTGCATTCCCCTCAAAATCAAATCCAATGCCGCAGACAAAATCATCAACTTCATAAGCTTGCACTCTAACCTCTTCTCCAAGAAATTCAAACAATTTCACTCTGACAATTTCGGAAAATTTGTAAACTCAAAACTCAGCTCCTTCTTTACCCAGGAAGTAATCCTTGAATCCACCTCCAAACCTCACACGCCTCAGCACAATCCCATTGCCAAACATGAAAACCGCACCCTCATGGGAGCTGCTTGCACGTCTATGCTTGAAATGAACATCCCCTTAGAACTTTGGAATGATATTATCTCCAGCTGCTGTCTTCTCCAAAATCTCATTCCCTCTCCAAAAAAAAAAATTCCCTGTTTGAGCTCTGGAATGGCTCACCCCCAAACCTCAACCCTATCTGTGTTCTGTGCTCAAAAACTGTGGTCCTCAATCTACGCCATCCACCTTCCCCAAAGTTTGGCAAAAATTGAATCAAAGGAATCCTGGTAGGATTTGACCTAAGTCTTTTGTCTTATCCTATTTTCTGTACCTCTATCAAAGATGTTGTTTGCTCTAAACCTGTTAAAATATTCAAAAATCTCACTCTGCTACCCTCTTCTCACTCTCTTGAATCCCCTTTTGATGCCTTTCTTTCCCTTGAAAAACCACTGACTGAAATCCTCAACTCTCCAGACTCTGTCTTTCTCTCTTCCACCATCTCTTCTTCTGTGCCACCACCATCCTCTCCATTGTCCGGCCCTTTGCTAGAACATCCTGAAAAAGATCCCCTTCCTGGTCAATCAGTCAAACGTCCTCCTATCATTGAAATCACAAGCTTCCCCAATGCATCCTCATCTTCTGACACCAAGGACAAACCAATCTCTTGCCAACCCACTGTTTCCTCCTCAAGAAAACTCAGAGATCAGACTTCACTCAAATCTCCTGTTTTCTATGGCTTTCTTGGCAGATTAATTGGTTGGAGTTACTCCAAAGTTCTCAATTCCCCTGAATTTCCTTACTGGCTCAACTCCATGAAGGTTGAAATCAATGGTATTGCACAACTCAGTGTCTGGGAGGTTTGTCACTCCCTTCCTCTAAGGAAACAAGCTCTCTCCACCACCTGGGTCTTGAGACTCAAGGAAAACTCCACCAACAATGGCATGATCTACAATTCTTGCCTTTGCCTCCAGGGCTTCAAACAACTGAAATTCTTTGACTACTACAAGACTGTCAGATTGCTACTATTGCAGAGCAAGCTGAAAAAGTAACAAAAATAACATAAAAAAAATCATAACACAATTAGGCTAAGAAGGAGTAGGAAAACTATAAATATTATTAAAGAAATGGATCCTTCACCCACAATTAGGTAGGGTCATGCACTGACCCTACCCTTGAAATCCAACTCCTTATATTTTTAAATAATTAAGGAAAGAAAGACCAAAATACTACAGCTCCCCTATTGAGCTTTTGGTTAATTAAATATTTCACACACATTGTCATGTATAGTTTTCACACCTAAAATTCATTCAGAATTGAGGTTTTGTGTATATTTTAGGATTTACAGACGGAAATGTGTTTTGTCACAATTCCCGCAAGCAGCTGCGGCAGACAATGCACCCGCGCGTGGCTGAGATAAAGCCCTGTCACTCCGTCAAGGTTGTGTACGCAGCTCTGGGCCTCTGACAAGTACGCAGCTGCGGGACTATGGGTTGACAGAGTGACAGGCGGCCTGAGAGGCTCAGGTACCGCGTAAACATGCTACAACCCACAAGGGAACATTCTACATATGTAATAAATGTTCCCATGGATAGTAGATAGTCTAAAAGTACATGATATTATTTAAAAATACTTAAATAATCATTATACGTATTTTTTATTTAATATAATTCAACGTACCAAGAATGTCAAACTTAAGACAATGACAACTTCTAAAAATATATTAAAATACTTCAATATAATTTTATGAGGATTTCTAGACCTCAATATCTTAGTGACATACTAATAAAACTAATGATGTAAAGATATTACATTAATCTTCATGACTTATGTTTTTAAGTAATTATCTTAGTAAATTAACTGGAACTCAAAAATAAGCAGTAAAATCAATATCATGAATTTTACTCCAGTTATATAATACATAATGAGAACTCACCTGAAATCAAGATGTCCGTAGAAGTGTCTATTTATATAATTATTAAATTACTGGGAACATTTACTAAGGAAAATTAATTAGATAATACATAAATGGGACTTCTTAGTGTTATTCACTATCCTAATATCTATTATGAACTAGAATAATTCCCATACCCTGAGGAATTAGATGCTACCTGTGCTATAGCACCATAAAACCCATGACAGGCTACCCCTGGTTACCCTGCTAGCCT
Source organism: Puccinia polysora (assembly GCA_025617555.3). Classification (NCBI taxonomy): domain Eukaryota; kingdom Fungi; phylum Basidiomycota; class Pucciniomycetes; order Pucciniales; family Pucciniaceae; genus Puccinia; species Puccinia polysora. The sequence goes on from CM062631.1 coordinate 16,634,952, forward strand.
TAGTGTCCGTCCCTTTGAGCCCCTGCACCCCTCAGAAGGACAATTTTGGGACTCCAAAATCTATAAATAAAGAGCTCTTTTGAGGATATTGATGGGAAGAGACACAGTTATATTTATATCCAGACACATTTCCAAGGTAATCAAGTAATTATAAGAGATAAGTCAGTGATTTATGGATAAGTCTGATCAATAATATCCGTCCTCAACCTCTTTTTTATCAATTAAAACTGCTGAACATTATAACCCCAGTATACAGGTTTAACCCATCAGTGCATTTCTCAAACAGATACCCAAAGGATTTAATGATATACCAGTGATTTTTATTATCCTTTCTCTGTTGTTGCAGCTTGGCTACAAGGCCCTGCCACTCCACCGTGTATTTGATATACATATTATCTTTGGGAGAAATATCCTTTAAACTAAAGAGCCCAAAGTAACCAGGACTACATTTTTTCATACTTAAATACCTGAAGAGAGGTGTTAAAGATCCCCAATATAATTGTGGCCCCTCTATAAAAATATTCAATAATCAATTAATTCATATTGAATCAAAACAAAAAACCATAACCAAACCACTTAACCTTGCAACAAGCTTAATCCAAATATTTTAGGGATTTTTTCTGCCTTTATTAAGTAATATATTTATTATTTATTCTATCACCTCTGGTAGCTAAAGGATAGCAAGGGTCTTGGCATCCAGGAGGCTGAAAATTGGGGGTCTGGCCGGGAAATATTCCATTTTATATTTAATACCTTGGACAAGACATTTCACAAAAAAATAAAAGATAAATTTATCTGACTTTATAAATGTGATTTATCATTAAATTATTTTGCAGTGGATTTAAAAACCAATGCAGAATTAATAATTTATTATTTAAACTTTTAAATTTAAGAAAAGAAGAATATATTAAAAATTATAAACCTACTGGTTGGAAAGCTTTAACTCAAGCTGAGCAACTTAATATCTCTTCTGCACCTAAACAATTAGATAAACTCCTTGAAAAAGAAGATCTTGAAAGGCGTATCAACTTTCAGGACCTATTAAGGAAACATAAAGCTTGGAAGAAATACCGTATAAATTACTTTTTGAAATATAAAAGTAAGTATCCAACTTGTATTACCATATTATTTTTTGAAAAAAAAAATATTGATATATTTTATTAACCAATAAAATAAACTTTTTTATCAGTGAGCCCTTCTGTACCAGAAACCACCGCCACTGAAGTTGATTGATTGGATCAGGAAATCCCAGATTTCTCTGGACGCCCTGAAAATATTGATTGGGCAGGTGAAGACCTCATTGGAACACACCAAGAACCCGTAGGATTACCTACTAAGGATCAATTTGACCCCAATAAGGTCTTGGTACCTTTGAACATCAACTTAAGTGAGTTTTGAATAAAACTTATTTTTACAGATTTTTTCTGTGAAAAACTTATAAACATATTATTCTAAAAATGAATAGACATAACACAAGAGCCTCACAAAGAATTCCCTCCTATGGATCTTTTCCAAAAGCTCTCAGTAACCGTGAGACCACCAACAAGGACAACCATGAAGTGACTAGAACCCCTGAATCAAATGTTGATGGACAAGGATCAGCACCAATTACTTTTGCCCTCTCCCAACCTAGAGCTGGAGAAGGTAGTAGAATCAAGCCACCCTCCTTTACAAAAAGATTCCCTGCAGACACCCCAGCAGAATCTGGCCAACAAATCCAGGATCAAAGGCTTAGTCAAAGAGCATGTGAAATATTGGGAAGAATTCAAAGAAACCCAAGCCAAGGATAACATGGTGTCTATGAAAAAGATAATCTCCCAGGCAAAAGCCACCCAGATAGCTCTTCAGAAAATGATTCCAAGGAAAGAGGTAGAATCCAACGTAGAAAAGTAGAATCCTTGGGATCAAGTAGCCCAACTGAAAGGCAAAGGATCAGGAATGAAGAGATCCTCTTCCCATCCCAAACCAAATGGAAAGAAAGACTGGGATTGGATAATATCCCTAGCTCCAAAATGGAAAAAGGTTTACAACAATTACCTTCTAATTCTGAGCCCAAACAAACGTCTGATGTAATTAATTCCTTTTCTAATGTTATGCGTCATAATTTCAAAATTGTTTGTGAAATTTGGATGGTGTTTATACCCAAATGGATAAATCAACCTCAGTAGTAGCCAAATTGATTAATAATCAAACAAAGATGATAGGAATGAAAGAAATCAAAGAACACACAGAACAGTTATTGGAGACAATTAATCAAGGTAGGATCAGACAGACACAAACAATTGAGAATATGTTATCAGGAATCCAAGAAGATTTTATTATGTCTTTCCACCCCTTAAAAGAAGAATTGGTAACCACTAATAACAGCTCTATTCTATCCCTTAGTGAAAAATTGGATTTGCTTAATAACAAAGTGGACCTTCAACTTGATCTGATCAAAAATGATCTTAGAGACTTGAAAGTCCGTCTGACCAACCCCTTGGGGAGTCCCACAGAGGAATCAAAACCTCTCAGACAAACCACTACTCCTTATGCACCACCCTTATTTGGAATGCATAGGAGTGACACCTTTAGGCCTAGTCCTACCCCTGAGATGGTGCAAGCACTCAAACTGTTACCCCCTATTTCTGAATGGCCCAAGTTCTCCGGTGAAGGAGAATAAAATCATAGAAATTTTATTAAATTTATTGAATATACTATTAACTGTTATGACCTACCAGGAGCTATAGCTGTAGTCAGGCTGCCCAGGGTATTTGAAGGAGTAGCATTGGACTGGTTTATCAGTAAAAGAGAAGAAGTAGGATCCTTACCATGGAATTCTTGGAAACTTCTGATTAAAGAACAATTTGATTCTAGAATGTGGAAAAGAAAAATGATGAAAAACTTTGAAAATTCCTCATTTGACCCCTCCAAGGATAAACCTCACAAATGGTGCTTAGAACAGAAGAAGAGGTTGGATTGCTTATATCCAGATGCTGATAAGGAGGAAGTAAATGAAAGACTCCTCAACCTGTGTCCTGGAAACCTTAACCATAGTGTAAGATGTAGGATGAGTATGGATGCTGACTTGCCAACTCTAATCAATGTGCTAGAAGAAGTAATAGACATGAATGGGTTAGACAAGAAAGCCCCTTCCAGACCCAAAGAGAACTATAACATCAACAAAACCAGAGAACAACCTCCTCTGATGAATGCCTCTGATAATAAGAAACCTAATGAGAATAGGGATAAAGAGAGCATGCATGCAACTTGTTGGAATTGTAACAAGACTGGGCATATGAGACAAGACTGACCATTATCAAAAAGGAAGATAGTAGTCTTGGAAGGAGAGCAGGAGGTTGAAGGCAATCAGAACTATGAAGATATAGCTGATACTGAAGGATCTCTTTCTGAATGTGAATTGATCCTGACCAACCCTGTCAATGTTATAGAAAGAGATATAGGCACTTCTATAGAAATCAATAAGATCCATGGGGATTCTAGCTTGCCCCAACAATGGGATCCTACGATAATTCCTAGACATACTACGCATTTCAAACCATTAACAGTTAAACCTATGAGTGGAAAAAGTTATACCACTGGTCAAACTTGTTATGCAACAGGATTGTATAAAAACAGACCTATAAGGTTATTACTGGATAGTGGAGCCTTTTGCTCCTGTTTCTGTGCTGAATTCTTAAACAAATAGAATCCCAATTGGAAAGAAAACCTTCTGCCTGTCCCAAAAGCCAGGTTCAGCGCTTGCAACTCTCCCATGAATTCTATTGGAGTATGGACTGCTCCTATAATACCACCTCATACTAAAGGGTCTTTGAGGATACAAGTGGAATTGGTAGTATTGCTCAACAGACTATGTGACTACCTAATACTGGGTAATGATGCCTTATATCTATATGGTATAGATGTTTTCCAGAGTAAAGGGAGATACTTTACAGTAGGAGGTAATTGGGACAAAAAGTTTAAGATATGCACCATTCAGTCTAACTTCCCCTCCTCTACTTATCAAAAGAATTTAGAAGGCTTCAACCAAGAATACTGCTTTCAAGGAGCCCTGAATATGAAACTTTCTGAGGAACAGAAGGAAGATATATTGAAATTCTTCTTTGAGAACCAGAATGCTCTTTGTACTCAAGATCATCCCATTGGTGATATTAAAGGACATGATATGGTATTTACATTGACCATTAAGCCTCCTCATCCTCCAAACTTAAGAAGGCCAGCCTATCCTTCTAGTCCTAAGTGTTGAAAAGCTCTTGAGGAACATATCCAAGAACTAATAGACTTACAAGTCTTAAGGGAAGTAGGGCATAATGAACAGGTAGATGTGACCACACCTGTAATCATAGCTTGTTGTAATGACAAGTCAAGAATGGTAGGAGACTTCAGAATGCTCAACAATTATACTTAAGCAGATTTTTATCCTATACCCCGTATTGATCATGCTCTGCTAACTTTTCCAAGGCCAAGTACATTACTACCATGGATATGCTTAAAGTTTTCCACCAGATACCAATAAGCCCTGAAAGCAGGAATTTTATGAGAATAATCTATCATTTGGGAATATATGAATATCTTAGGATGCCCTTTGGTATAGATAATTCTCCATCACACTTCCAGAGAACAATGGATACAGTTCTAGGTACTTAAATCAGACAAGGATGGATGATGGTATATATAGATGATGTTATCATATACTCTGATGACTGGGATACTCATATTAACAAAGTAAGATTAGTACTCCAGACTATCTCCAGAGCAGGATTGAAGGTGTCCATGAAGACATGCCACTTTGGCTATGGAGAATTGAAAGCCTTAGGACATATAGTCTCTGGTCTAACCCTACCTGCTGATCAAAAGAAGATATCTGCTGTCATGAATAGACCTATGCCTCAAAACAAAACGGAGTTACTGTCTTTCATTATTTTTTGCAGTTATTAAAGACAATACATACCAAAGTTTGCTATGCTAACTAAGAGTCTGTATGAATTATGCAACAACAACACTCTATTTGAAATGACTCAGGAGAGACTGAAAAACTATGAGGAATTAAAAATAGCTATGACCTCTACCCCTTTACTTATCCAACCAGATTAATTAAAGCCCTTCAAATTTAACATTGACGCCAGCATGGAAGGGTTAGGAGCTGCTCTACATTAAGAAAGGATAGAAGAAGAAAGACCAGTAGAGAAACCAGTACTCTTCATATCTAGACAGATCAAAGATACATAGAAGAGATAGGGGGCCAGTCAGTTTGTTTGTTTGGCACTAGCATGGGCTTTAGAAAAGCTACACTATTACTTAGAAGGCACCACTTTTCAAGTAATCAGGGACTGTAACGCTGTAAAAACTCTTATGAACAGGAAAACTGCCAGCAGACATATGCTCAGGTGGCAAATTGTTAACAACAGTATAGAGGTCAGATGACTATATGGCATAAAGCTGGAGCTAAACATCAGAATGCTGATAGTCTAAGTAGGAATGCTTTGCCTAATGACTCTAACAATCCAGCTTATGACCCTGAAGATCAAGATATTTTTCCTATCCTGAAAATCAATCTTTTTGCATTGAATGCTCCAATAATGGGAATCCACTTATGTGAATTAGATACTGCTTTCTTCAACCTAGTCAGGGACAACTACTCTCCTGAAATCAAGCTGCTAATTACCATTATGGAATTTGAATCTCAAGAAGCAGCTCTGATAAATAGCCTACCTGCTGCATTACTCAAACCCTATAAAGCAGGAAGGTTTACCTTTTGGCATTTTCTCCTTTACTACAGACACCAACATTCCAGTGTATTAGTACTAAGTAACAAAGAACATATACAACATATACTCCAGGAATGCCAGGACAACTGTTAATCAGGGCATCTATCCACAGAGAGAACTTTGGAGAAATTAAAAAAAACTTCTTGGTGGATAGACTGGAAAGGAATCACTACTAAATAAGTTACTAACTGTGAAACCTGCCAGAAATCTAATAAAACTACTTGAAAAAGGTTTGGACTCTTACGGAAAATCTTTCAACCTACCACCAGATGGGAAATAATTAATATTTATTTTGTCACTGGCCTCCCCCCTTGAGGTACTCATTCATATAACTTTTCTAGTTATAGTTGACAGATATTCTAAGAAGGCAAAATTCTTACCTAACCACAAAGAAGATAGTGCTATGGAGGTAGCTTTACTATTCTGGAACAGGATCATAGCTGATGTGGGTATACCCAAGATTATAATCAGTGACAAAGACCCCAAATTCACTTCTGATTTTTGGAGGAATCTACATGATATACTGGGTACTACTCTATCATTTTCTACAGCAAACCATCCCCAAACTGACGGATTAGCTGAAAGAATGATACAGACCCTAGAAGATATGTAAAGAAGGTTCTGTAGCTTTGGTCTAGAATAAAAAAACTCAGATGGTTATTACCATGATTGGGTAAGCCTACTCCCAGCCCTAGAAATGGCTTATAACAGAAGTAAACATTCTACTACCAAAGAAGCTCCTTACAAACTAGAAAGAGGATGGATTCCAAAACTCCCTAGGAATAACCTAAACTATAACTTAGCCACTATTCATCCAACATCTCTTGACTTTAAGAAGATGATATATCTGGCAAATAATCATGCTCAAAAATGTGTATAAGTAGAAGTAGAAAACAATAAACAAAGATGGGACAAATCACATAAAGAATGTGATCTTAAAATAGGAGATCAGATCTTGATATCTACAACCGATTTCAACAATCTAGCAGCCAACAGAAACCTGAAACCAGCCTTTGTTGGACTATTTTTTATCAAGAAGATGCATGGCAAAAAAGCCGTGGAAGTAATCTTGAGTGAAGAATTATCAAGGAAACATCCAGTATTTCCTGTTAACCTAGTCAAACACTTTCAACCAAGAGAAGGCAGCAACCTCCCTCCAGCAATAATCCCAATAGAACCTGACCCTGTGAAAGAAAAAGGAAACTTCAGCAGGATATTGAGAGACAAGAAAGAGAGATTACAAGAAAAAGATGTTAGACTATACTTAGTAAGATACAAAGGAGAATCTGCAGACAAAGAATTATGGTTACCAGAAAATAACATACCTGAGAATATGAACAATTGAGAATATGTTATCAGGAATCCATGAAGATTTTATTATGTCTTTCCACCCCCTAAAAGAAGAATTGGTAACCACTACTAACAGCTCTATTCTATCCCTTAGTGAAAAATTGGATGTGCTTAATAACAAAGTGGACCTGAAACTTAATCTGATCAAAAATGATCTTAGAGACTTTAAAGTCCATCTGACCAACCCCTTGGGGAGTACCACAGAGGAACCAAAACCTCCCAGACAAACCACTACTCCTTATGCACCACCCTTATTAGGAATGCATAGGAGTGACACCTTTAGGCCTAGTCCTACCCCTGAGATGGAGCAAGCACTCAAACTGTTACCCCCTATTTCTGAATGGCCCAAGTTCTCCGGTGAAGGAGAATACAATCATAAAAATTTTATTAAATTCATTGGATATACTATTAACTCTTATGACCTACCAGAAGCTATAGCTGTATTCTGGCTGCCCAGGGTATTTAAAGGAGTAGCATTGGACTGGTTTATCAGTAAAAGAGAAGAAGTAGGATCCTTACCATGGAATTCTTGGAAACTTCTGATTAAAGAACAATTTGATTCTAGAATGTGGAAATGAAAAATGATGAAAAACTTTGAAAATTCCTCATTTGACCCCTCCAAGGATAAACCTCACAAATGGTGCTTAGAACAGAAGAAGAGGTTGGATTGCTTATATCCAGATGCTGATAAGGAGGAAGTAAATGAAATACTGCTCAACCTGTGTCATGGAAACCTTAACCATAGTGTAAGATGTAGGATGAGTATGGATGCTGACTTGCCAACTCTAATCAATGTGCTAGAAGAAGTAATAGACATGAATGGGTTAGACAAGAAAGCCCCTTCCAGACCCAAAGAGAACTATAACATCAACAAAACCAGAGAAAAACCTCCTCTGATGAATGCCTCTGATAATAAGAAACCTAATGAAAATAGCGATAAAGAGAGGATTCCTGCAACTTGTTGGAATTGTAACAAGACTGGGCATATGAGACCAGACTGCCCATTTTCAAAAAGGAAGATAGAATTCTTGGAAGGAGAGCAGGAGGTTGAAGTTAATCAGAACTATGAAGATATAGCTGATACTGAAGGATCTCTTTCTGAATGTGAATTGATCCTGACCAACCCTGTCAATGTTATAGAAGGATATATAGGCACTTCTGTAGAAATCAATAACATCCATGGGGATTCTAGCTTGCCCCAACAATGGGATCCTACCATAATTCCTAGACATACTACGGATGTCAAACCATTAACAGTTAAACCTATGAGTGGGAAAGGTTATGACACTGGTCAAACTTGTTATGCAACAGGATTGTATAAAAACAGACCTATAAGGTTATTACTGGATAGTGGAGCCTTTTGCTCATGTTTCTGTGCTTAATTCTTAAACAAATGGGACCCCAATTGGAAATAACAGCTGCTGCCTGTCCCAAAAGCCAGTTTCAGCTCTTGTAACTCTACCATGAATGCTATTGGAGTATGGACTGCTCCTATAGTACTACCTCATACTAAAGGGTCTTTGAGGATACAAGTGGAATTTTTAGTATTGCTCAATGGACTATGTGACTACCTCATAATGGGTAATGATGCCTTATGTCTATATGGTATAGATGTGTTCCAGAGTAAAGGGAGATACTTCACAGTAGGAGGTATTTGGGACAAGAAGTTGAAGATATGCACCATTCAGTCTAACTTCCCCTCATCTACTTATCAAAAGCATTTAGAAGGCTTTGACCAAGAATACTTCTCTCAAGCAGCCCTGTATATGAAACTTTCTGAGGAACAGAAGAAATATATATTGAAAGTCTGCTTTGAGAACCAGAATGCTTTTTGTACTAAAGATCATCCCATTGGTGATATTAAAGGACATGATATGGTATTGAAATTGACCATTAAGCCTCCTTCTCCTCCAAATTTAACAAGGCCAGCCTATCCTTCTAGTCCTAAGTCTAGAAAAGATCTTGAGCAACATATCCAAGAACTAATAGACTTACAAGTATTAAGGAAAGTAGGAAATAATGAAAAGGTAGATGTGACCACACCTGTAATCATAGCTTGGCATAATGACAAGTCAAGAATGGTAGGAGACTTTAGAATGCTCAACGATTATACTCAAGCAGATTATTATCCTATACCCCGGTGATCATTCTCTGCATAACTTGTCCAAGGTCAAGTACATCACTACTATGGATATGCTTAAAGGTTTCAACCAGATACCAATAAGCCCTGAAAGCAGGAAGTTTATGAGAATAATCTATCATTTGGGAATATCTGAATATCTTAGGATGCCCTTTGGTATTAAGAATGCTCCATCACACTTCCAGAGAACAAGGGATACAGTTCTAGGTACTTACATCAGACAAGGATGGATGATGGTATATATAGATGATGTTATCATATACTCTGACAACTGGGATAATCATATTAACCAAGTAAGATTAGTACTCCAGACTATCTCCAGAGCAGGATTGAAGTTGTCCATGAAGAAATGCAACTTTGGCTATGGAGAATTGAAAGCCTTAAGACATATAGTCTCTGTTCTAACCCTAGCTGCTGATCAAAATAAGATAGCTGCTGTCATGAATAGACCTATTCCTCAAAAAAAAAAAAAGTTCCTGTCTTTCATTAGTTTTTGCAGTTATTACAGAAAATACATACCAAAGTTTGCTATGCTAACTAAGAGTCTGTATGAAGTATGCAACAACAACACTCTATTTGAAATGACTCATGAGAGACTGAAAAACTATGAGGAATTAAAAATATCTATGAACTCTATAGCTTTGATTGATGGATATTGATTTTAATCACCAAGACTAAAACAGAAATCAATGAATGAGAATCAACAGCCAGATAGAGTAATAGAAAACGGCAGACATTTGAACAATAGTAAAGAACACAGACACTGTGATGAGGAAGACAGGAAAGTATTCACTATGGCGTTGGTATTATGCTGAGAGAGAACATGAAGAGGGAGCTGGACATTGAAGATAAAAATCACAGGTTGGTTTAAATTCAGATGATCTTGAATGTGGATTGATCTCACCAGTCAGAAAGTCAGGAGCTTGATGGATTGAGATTGATCAGTTTGAACAAGATAGTTGATGGTCTTGAATCATGTTCTTGAGTCTTGATGGTCTTGAATCATGGTCTTGAGTCTTGAGTTTGAATGTTTTGTTAGGAGATTGAGATTGAATATATATATATAGAAGGAAATAATTGAGTTCCCCGTTTGTCTAGCCGTATGACTGCCAGGATAGGTGTCATGACCGTGATCTTAATTTGAAGCATTTGCAGGGGTGCGCGGGTACTTGCAGGAGTCTTGAGGTCTCTGACATGTTTCACAGGGTCTATCATTCTCTACACACCCCTTAACTGGAGATCAAGCTGCAAAAATTGCTTTGGAGAATTTTTGCAGCTGGTCTAGACTGACCGCCTTAGTTAATGGATCAGCCAACATATTCCCGGTTTTTATCAGATGAACGGATAAAGATCCTTCATTTAGTTTGTGTCAAAGTCCCTTAGTCTTCAGGTCCATGTGTCTTGTTTTTGCATTGGATCCAAATTTCTTCAATTTGTTGTCTAATCCTTTATTGTAAATGAAGTGCTTTGACAAAGAGAGTCTGTTTGGAAAATTTCACCCAGTAAATGTTGGAGCCATTTATCTTTGAGGTATGAGTTGAGTAATGGATTCAGTTTGGCTTTGGTGGATGAATAGGTAATATTTTGTTGTTTGTAACTATTCCAGGAGAGTGGCTAACCAAAGGAGAAACAGATATAGCCCAACTGAGACTTGCAACTGGTTGGATCTTTCCCCAGGATGCATCACTGTAACATTCAATTGGGTTCTTTGAATTGTCATAAGTGATGGTGAGTTTCTTCTCCTTGGTGTTATTGAGATACTGCCACGTTTGTCTAAGTTCCTTCCAGTTATTTAAGCCTGGTTTGTTCTGGAATTGAGCTAGACTTGAGACTGAGTAACTGAGATCCGGGCATGTCCTGTTAGCGATGTAGTTGAGAATTCCTATTTCCAACTTATAGTTTATATTGAGTTCCTTGAACTTTTCAAAGTCTTCATCTGAAGCTTCACTCAGTTGAAGATGCGGGGTCAGAGGTGTAGAGCAGGTTCTTGATTCCAGAAATCCGAGTTCTTCTAAGCCGTGACTGATGTGTTTTGGTTGACTCAACAGAATACTGTTTGTAGTTCTTTCCAATTTCATACCTAATATTGTATCTGGTTCATGAGCTTGAGAATTTTTGAATTGAGCATCAAACTTAGCATCAAATTTTTCGCTGTCTCCCAAAAGAATTAGGTTTCCGACATGGAAAAAGAGGAAAGACTTGCTGTTTTCCCTTTTTTATAAACAGGGGTCACTGTCCAATTCCTTGAATCCAACAGACTTGATCCATTCAGTGAGGGTGCCATACCCATTCTTTGGGGAATGGTTTAGTCCATACAAGCTTTTCTTCAGTCTCAGGTACTGACACTTACGTTGACATCCTTGTGGTTTTTTGATGATAAATTCTTCTTCTAGTGGCGCGTGCAGAAATGCAGCCTTTACATCATACTCCCAAATTTTTAGTTTGTTTTTCAAGGCATATAGAAAAATAGCCCTTAACAAGGCAATCTTTCCAGTAGGAGCAAATTTTTTGTCAAAGTCCAGGCCGTGAACTTTGTTGAATCCCTTCACGCAGATTTGAGCCTTGTGAATGATAGCGTTGTTGTGAGCATTTTCTTTAATTTTGAATATAAACGTTGTGTCCAGCAGATTCAGTGGAGTTTCCCCTTCATAATTTTCCCAGACTTCAAGTAGCTCACATTGATCAATTTCCTTCTTGATCGCCCCCCCCCCACTTGAAGCTGTCAGAACACCTACTTGCTTGATCAAAGGTTTTGGGTTTGAAGTAATGGTGAAACCCTGAACATTGAGGAGGTTTGACCGTTGATTGGTCACAAAGAACTCTTCTGGTTGGATCTATTGTCTTTTCAAGAGCTGGTACTCTTGGGTTCTCTTTTGCTACCAAGGGCTGAACTTGATCCAATGACAAATTGCTTTCTGAGTTTGACTTGGTCCCGGGATCAGACAACTTGTCATTTGATGAAGCTACCGCTGCAGGCGGTTCTCAATAGTTCATTTGATCTGCATCATTTTCTTTTTTTGCTGGCGTAGAATCCTCAATGATGTTGAAATCAATGTCCAGGGTTGATTTGATTTCCAACTGGTCTACTAACTGCTTCAGGAATCAAACGTGTTTGGATTGAGTGATCTGTCCCTTGGGCATGAGAATCCGGTATGAGAGGAACTCAGGGTAGTAACCTACCAGTTTCCCTTCTTGTCCCTCAGGGTTGAACTTTGCTCCTTTCATTCTTCTTTGATTCAATACAATAGTTGCAATGCCAATGGGTTGAAGGTAGCTGGAAGGGAGCTCATTTTGTTTGATTAGTTCCCAAGGAGATTGATCCAGGCCATTCTTTGGTATTTGATTGAGGCTGAGGCAGCAGGACTTGAGAACTTCCCACCAATATTTGCAAGGTATTTTTACTGAGCTCAAAATTGTCCTCACACTTTTGATTATTGTGCAATTAGCTCTTTGGGCTCTACTGTTATGTTCAGGATGATACGGTTCAGTTACCAGGTGATTGACAAATCTCTCTTAAAGATATTTAACTAACCTCTTTTTTACAAACTTGGTGCCCCCATCTGAACATACCTTTTTCAAATATTAGCCGCAGATTCTCTTTTGTTTTTCTATCACTTCCACCAGATTTTGAGTTGTATCGTCCTTTTGGGCCAAGGGAATGCCAGAGATGTAGCCGGAATAGTTATCCACTATTGTTAGAATGTACTTTTTGTGCCAATAGGATTCCGGTGTGATAGAACCATTGATTTCTAGGTGGATTTGTTTGTATGGTTTGGTCACCGGGGTGGAGGTAGCCTTGAAAGGAGATTTAGCAATTTTGCACAGGAGACAGTCCTTACACTCAAATTTTTCCCTGTCTCCCATACTGTATTGAGTGCCCTTGATTTTAGAAAAGCACCCAATGGAAGCATGACCATAGGAGAGATGAAGATCCTTCAGAGATCTGGGGTCTTCTTGTTGCGTCCAGTAACATTTGTCATTAACAATTTTGTGTGGTTTATCCAGTACAAATAGACTGTTTATAATTGTCCCTTGACATATCCTTTCCTCATCTTTTTTTAATTCAAAACTCCCAGATTGAGCCTTCAGTGTACAGCCTTGTTTGAGAAGCTCCCCTGGACCAATTACGTTAACCGCAATGTCTGGAAAGTATAGACAGTTGGAGAGTGTGATGGTTTGATTTTTCCATACCAATTTGACCGTTCCTAGGCTGTGGATAGGTAGATTTGCGCCAGCTTTGCCGGTTGTTTAATGTTCTCCTGTATAGGGCTTCAGAACAGTGAAGAATTGTCTTTTGTTGAATATGTGTGAATTTTCTCCGCTGTCAATGAAGATGTTGTTTTCTGCTCCAATCTTTGAGTCGATCCACCTAGTCACAAACGCGTGAAAGTGGGCGGCATCCTGCGACTTTTTCTGCTTCTCCTTCCACTTGCTTTGACTTTCTCTCCACCGCTCGGGGGCCTTTTCCGGATGCAGATGGAAACAGTCAGACTCGGAGTGGTGTTTGTCCTTCTTTGGATTATGGTACCCTTCAATGCATCTATTTGAGAGGGAATTTTTTTTCTTGGTTCTCATGGTGGCTAGGGCATTTTTGGAGGTACCTTGCTGAGTCTTATTGGAATTTTTGGCTTTTATCTTGTTGTGATACTGGATGAGATGGTTGCATTAAAACTTGACCAAAATCTGTTTGTTGGAATGCTTAAATTGGCGTTTGAGGTCTTGAAGACTTGGTGGGAATTTGAACATTGTAACATAAGCCAGAATGTTGTCTGGTAACTCTATACCAATATCAATCATCTTCTTAATTGATGTCTTGATGTTGGTTACAAAGTTAGTAATCTTGTCCTCTCTGAAGCTAACATGAAGGAAGTTGTTGAAAATCCTTGCTTGATTAGATGCTTGAGAGGATGAAAAACATTCTTTGATTGCACGCCAAATGTCCTTTTCAGAACTGATGTTGGTTGCGCTTATCACATTATTGTGAGTGATGGAGTCCACCTTCAATATGAGAAGGAGCTGAATTTTGTTGTTGTCCTGAGTAGACGGATTGGCGGTGCATGAGCAAGTAATATTTTGTTGTTTGTAACTATTCCAGGAGAGTTGCAAACCCAAGCAGAAACAGATATAGCCTGACTGAGACTTGCGACTGATTGGTTCTTCAACTCAAAGATTGGAGCAGAAAACAAAATCTTGATTGACAGCGGAGCAACTTTGCACATATTCAACAAAAGACAATTCTTACTGTTCTGAAGCCCAATACAGGAGAACATATAACAACCGGAAAAGCTGGCGCCAATCTACCTATCCACGGCCTAGGAAAGGTCAAATTGGTATGGAAAAATCAAACCATCACACTCTCCAACTGTCTTTACGTTCCAGAAATTGTGGTTAACCTAATCAGTCCTGGGAAGCTTCTCAAACAAGTTGTTGTTTTGTGCTCCAATCTTTTAGTCAAAGATCCAACCAGTTGCAAGTCTCAGTTGGGCTATATCTGTTTCTCCTTAACCAGCAAGACTAAAACAGAAATCAATGAATGAGAATCAACAGCCAGATAGAGTTATAGAAAACGGCAGACATTTGAACAAGATTAAAGAACAAAGACACTGTGATGAGGAAGACAGGACAGTATTCACTATGGCGTTGGTATTAGGCTGAGAGAGAACATGAAGAGGGAGCTGGACATTGAAGATAAAAATCACAGGTTGGTTTGTATTCAGATGATCTTGAATGTGGATTGATCTCACCAGTTAGAAAGTCAGGAGCTTGATGGATTGAGGTTGATCAGTTTGAACAAGATAGTTGATGGTCTTGAATCACGGTCTTGAGTCTTGATGGTCTTGAATCACGGTCTTGAGTCTTGAGTTTGAATGTTTTGTTAGGAGATTGAGATTGGATATATATATATAGAAGGAAATACTTGAGTTCCCCATTTGTCTAGCCGTGTGACTGCCAGGATAGGTGTCACGACCCTGACCTTAATTTGAAGCATTTGCAGGGATGCGCGGGTACTTGCAGGAGTCTTGAGGTCTCTGACATGTTTCACCGGTTCTATCATTCTCTACAACCTCTACCCCTTTACTTATCCAACAAGATTACTCCAAGCCCTTTAAACTGTACATTGATGCCTGCATGGAAGATTTAGGAGCTGCTCTACATAAAGAAAGAAAAGAAGGAGACAGACCAGTAGAGAAACAAGTACTCTTCATATCGAGAAAGATCAAAGATACAGAGAAGAGATATGGGGCCAGTCAGTTGGAATGTTTGGCACTAGTATGGGCTTTAGAAAAGCTACACTATTACTTATAAGACACCACTTTTCAAGTAATCACAGACTGTAACTCTGTAAGAACTCTTATGAACATGAAAACTGCCAGAAGAAATATGCTCAGGTGGCAAATTGCTATACAACAGTATAGAGGTCAGATGACTATAGTGCATAAAGCTGGAGCTAATCATCAGAATGCTGATAGTCTAAGTAGGAATGCTTTTCCTAATGACTCTAAAAATCCAGCTTAGGACCCTGAAGATCAAGATATTTTTCCTATCCTGAAAATCAATCTTTTTGCATTGAATGCTCCAATAATTGGAATCCACTTATGTGAATTAGATACTGCTTTCTTCAACCTAGTCAGGGACAACTACTCTCCTGAAATCAAGCTGCTAATTACCATTATGGAATGTGAATCCCCAGAAGCAGCTCTGAAAATAGCCTACCTGCTTCATTACTTAAACCCTATAAAGCAGGAAGGTTTACCTTTTGGGATGTTCTCCTTAGCAACTACAGACACCAACATTCCAGTGTATTAGTACTAAGTAACAAAGAACATATACAACATATACTCCAGGAATGCCATGACAACTGTTAATCAGGGCATCTATCCACAGAGAGAACTTTGGAGAAAGTAAAAAAAAATTCTTGGTGGATAGACTGGAAAGAAATCACTACTAAATATGTTACTAGCTGTGAAACCTTCCAGAAATCTAATAAAACTACTGGAAAAAGGTTTGGACTCTTATGGAAAATCTCTCAACCTACAACCAGATGGGAAATCATTAATATTGATTTTGTCACTGGCCTCCCCCCTGAAGGTACTCATTCATATAACTCTGTCCTAGTTATAGTTGACAGATATTCTAAGAAGGCAAAATTCTTACCTAACCACAAAGAAGATAGTGCTATGGATTTAGCTTTACTATTCTGGAACAGGATCATAGCTGATGTTGGTATACCCAATATTATAATCAGTGACAGAGACCCCATATTCACTTCTGAGTTTTGGAGGAATCTACATGATATACTGGGTACTACTCTAGCATTTTCTACAGCATACCATCCCCAAACTGACGGATTAGCTGAAAGAATGATACAGACCCTAGAAGATATGTTAGGAATTTTCTGTATCTTTGGTCTAGAATAAAAAAACTCAGATGTTTATTGCCATGATTGGGTAAGCCTACTCCCAGCCCTAGAAATGGCTTATAACAGCAGTAAACATTCTACTACCAAAGAAGCTCCTTAAAAACTAGAAAGAGGATGGATTCCAAAACTCCCTAGGAATAACCTAAACAATAACTTAGCCACTATTCATCCAACATCTCTTGACTTTAAGAAGATGATAGATCTGGCAAATAATCATGCCCAAAAATGTGTAGAAGAAGCAGTAGAATACAACAAACAAAGATGGTAAAAATCACATAAAGAACCTGACTTTAAAATAGGAGATCAGATCTTGATATCTACAACCAATTTCAACAATCTAGCAGGCAACAGAAAACCAAAACTAGCCTTTGTTGGACCATTTCTTATCAAAAAGATGCATGGCAAAAAAGCTGTGGAAGTAATCTTGAGTGAAGAATTATCAATTACACATCCAGTATTTCCTGTTAGCCTAGTCAAACACTTTCAACCAAGAGAAGGAAGCAACCTCCCTCCAGCAATAATCCCAATAGAACCTGACCCTGTGAAAGAAAAAGGAAAAGTCAGCAGGATATCAAGAGACAAGAAAGAGAGAGTACAAGGAAAAGATGTTAGACTATACTTAGTAAGATACAAAGGAGAATCTGCAGACAAGGATGAATGGTTACCAGAAAATAACATACTGGATGGACCAATGCATCTCAGAAACTACAGGGCCAGAAAAAGGAACTGAAACACACATGAATTTCATTTTATCCTTAATTTTCTCCCAAAATCCTCGAGATTTTTTTTCAGATATGGCCATATCTTGGAGTGGGGTAATTTCAGCTTGCTACTATTGCAGAGCAAGCTGCAAAAGTAACAAAAATAACATAAAAGAAATAATAATACAATTAACCTACGAAGGAGTAGGAAACCCATGAATATTATTACATAAATGGATTTCCCACCCAAAACCATGTAGGGTCACTCACTGACCCTACCCTTGAAATCCAACTCCTTATATTTTTAAATAATTAAGGAAAGAAAGACCAAGATACTAAGGCTCCACTATTGAGCTTTTGGTCAATTAAATATTTCACACACACTTTCACGTATAGGTTTCAAACCTAAAATTCAGTCAGAATTGAGGTGTTGTGTATATTTTAGGAGTTACAGATGGAAATGTGTTTTGTCAAAATTCCCGCACGCAGCTGCAGCAGCCAATGCACCCGCGCGCGGCTGAGATACAGCCCTGTCACTCCTTCAAGGTAGTGTGCGCAGCCCTAGGCCTCTGACAAGTACGCAGCCGCAGGACTACGGGTTGACAGAGTGACAGACGGCCTGGGATGCTCAGGTATCGCATAAACATGCTACAACCCACACAGGAATATTCTACATATGTAATAAATGTTCCCGTGGGTAGTAGATAGTCTAAAAGTACATAATATTATATAAAAATACTTAAATAATCCTTATACGTATTTTTTATTTAATATAATTCAAAGTCCCAAGAATGTCCACAATAAGACAATGACAACTTCTAAAAATATATTAAAATACTTTAATATACTTTTATCAGGATTTCTAGACATCAATATTTTTTTGACATTATAAAAAAACTAATGATGTAAAAATGTTACATGAATTCCCATGACTTATATTTTTAAGTAATTATCTTAGTAAATTAACTGGAACTCGAAAATAAGGAATAAAATCAATATCATGACTTTTATACCAGTTATATAATACATAATGAGAATTCCCTTGACATCAGGATGTCGGTAGAAATGTCTATTTATATAATTATTAAATTACTGGGAACATTTACTAAGGATAATTAATTAAATAATAAATAAATGGGACTGATTAGTGTTATTCACACGTTCTAATATCTATTATGAAGTAGAATAATTACCATAACCTGAGGAATGAGATACTACCCGTGCTATAGCACCAAGAACACGCGACAGTCTACCTTTGGTTACCCTGCTAGCCTTAGTGTCCGTTGCTTTGAGCCCCTGCACCCCTCAGAAGGACAATGTTGGGACTCCAAAAGCTATAAATAAAGATCTTGTTTGAGGATATTGATGGGCAGAGACCCAGTTATATTTATATCCAGAAACCATGCCAAGTTAGTCAAGTACTTATAAGAGATAAGTAAGTGATTTATGGCTAAGTCTGATCAATAATATCCATCCTCAACCCCTTTTTTATCAATCAAAACTGCTGAACAACCTTATAACCCCAGTATACAGGTTTAACCCATCAGTGCACATCTCAAACAGATACCCAAAGGATTTGATAATATACCAGTGAGTTTTATTATCCTTTTCTCTGTTGTGGTAGCTTGGCTACAAGGCCCTGCCACTCCACTGTGTATTTTATATACATATTATCTTTGGGAGAAATATTCTTTAAACTAAAGAGCCCAAAGTAACCAGGACTACGTGTTTTCATACTGAAATCCCTGAAGAGAGGTTTTAAAGATCCCCAATATAATTGTGGCCCCTCTATAAAAATATTTAATAATCAATTAATTCATATTGAATTAAAACAATAAACCATAACCAAACCACTTAACCTTGAAACAAGCTTAATCCAAATCTTTTACCTATTTTTGCTGCATTTATTAAATAATATATTTATTATTTATTTTATCACATCTGGTAGCTAAAGGATAGCAAGGGTCTTGGCATCCAGGAGGCTGACAAAGACATTTGCTCCCACCGGTCTCATTACTACCCTTTGAACCCTCCTTGTCAACCCCTTTCACCACAACCTTCCAAATGCTCAGATGCACATCAAGGCTGCATTCTTGCACGCTACCTTGAATGAGGAAACCTACATCAAATGCCCCAAAGGATATCCATCAAAATTCCCCTATCCCCACCTAAAAAATGCTCTCTATGGACTTAAGAAGGCCCCCAAAAGCTGGTCCGACACACTTTGTTCCTGGATCCTCAAACAAGCCTTTTCCACATCTATTTCTGATCCTTGTTTCTTTATAAATTTCTCCTCCTGCACCTTTGTCTTTTTCTATTTTGAAGACCTCCTGATTGTTGGGAACTCCAATGAATTTCAACGGAACCAAAATAAAGAGTTTGATATCTCTCACAAGGGACCACTTACCAGGATCCTGGGAAATCATCTTGTTCAATGCAAATTCTCAAGGCTTCTTCACCAACCTAAACACATCAACACCGCCCTTGCAAAATTGGGACTCTCCAAGGCCAATCCCATATTGACCCCAATGACCCTCAAGTAAAGCTTAGAGGGGCCTCTGACTCCAAACATGAACAACTTCTGAAGCTGGGAATTAACTACTGCTCAGCTACCGGTTACCTCAATTTTATTGCAAGCCGCACTTTTCCAGATCTATCTTATGCCATCTCCAAACTTTCTTGCTTCAAAAACAAGCCAGGTTTGAACCACTGGAATTTGATGAAACACGCATGGCGTTACATCAGATTGACCCATTACCTGGCTCTTTGTCTCAAATCAGATAATTTCAAATAAAATCTCAAATCCTTCAGCAACTATGATGGTGCTGACAATCCCACAACTTTCAAAAGCCAAACTGGCTTTCTCAACCTCCTCTATGGCTGCCCAGTGGTCTGGAATAGCAAGCTCCAACCCACAGTCTCCCTTTCTTCCACCAAGGGCAAACTCAAGGTGCTAGTGCTTGCAACACCAGGAAAAATCTGGCTTACCAACCTTCTGCTTGAGCTAAATCCCAACCTCAAATTCATCCACTGCGCTAATATTGACAACAAAGCTCTACACAATATTGTCAATCAAGACTCTCACCACAGTGCCCTAAAACATGTTGATACTCAAATAAAGTGGCTGCGCAAGCAAAGGGAAAATGGAAAATTGATCACCAAGCTCATCCCCACCGGTCAAATGCTGGCTGACTGCCTCACCAAACCAGCAATCAGACCCTCTGTCACCCTCCTCACTTTGACAATTCTCCAATCTCTATCTCTCTATCAGCCCTCTGATACCAGGAACCTTGCAGTCATTTAGCTACAGAGAGGGATAAAAATACTAGAATAATAATAATCATAATCATTCAAAAAATAAACACTTAGAGGCTCAAATAATAATTTAATAAGAGCAGTTTCAAGGTTTTAATTGGTTTTGAAATAAAAGGTTTTCAATATATATATAAAAGAGGGGCCATAGCATTATACTACTGGGGGTCTTTACAGACAAAACAACCTCTCTTCAAGGGGCCTCCTTAGGCAGTTTAAGAACCTTGGATTCAGGATGGGTGCCTTAGAAAGGGCTGATCCACTCATATGGCCAGGCTAAACAGCACAAGGGCCAAGACAGGAAGGGAAACACTCACTCTGAGCACTTTACCACAAAAATCCTGCAATAATAAGAAGGGTTTCAGAGCAGTTGGCGAGGATTGCTTGATTTAACTTCAATTGGTTGATTGGTTCAAGAAATAAATGATAATACTACAGACTAAGTCATAAATCACTTGCTTAGAATCTTCATAAGCACTTGACTTAACAATGACACGGAGTCTGATTGATAATAATCATTCCTGGTAAACTGATAATCTCTGGAATAATGGACCCAAAGAGGTCTGTATAAATACCTTTTTGGGGTGATTTTGAGCTTCTCAGGGCACGTAGAGAGGGTTCTGCTCATCGGCTGAGGCTGATAAGATATTCAGGGCAAGATTAGAACGTCCACTTGGTGCTGTCAATCAGCTGACTTTAGATCTGCTTGATTTCTGTACTATTTTAGCCACAGGATCTGTAAATCTATTATGGCATAAACTTGATCATTCTGCATTAATCCTTCATTTTTACTATTAGTATTGCTTTAAAGTGAGCAGATTTGAATTTTAACTGATTTCACATCATCTGCTTATCACTTAGATAATTTTAAATAATTTTTATGAACACTCCTTGTAGTGTTTTGTGGTCTTCAAATATCACAATCAATGATTTACATGGTAATCCTTAATCTTTGATTTATTATTAGAAATTTTTTTTTGAACTTAATTTTTATTAATTTTATTTAGTTCTTGATCTTTTTAGACTATTACTAATGCATATGTCAACTTGTTACATATGCCAGGCAACCCTAACTAGGTTGTATCTCTTCTGAGCAGTACCTGGTTGTCAGATTAGTCACAACGGATCCAAATGGGGGGATCAGTCAGTAAAGATGCGGGCGGGGTAGGATCTGCTGCGTGCGTGGAAGAATTAGCTGCGCGTGGGTTTCTAGTATACAGTAATTTTCTACTACAAGTACGTAGGGATATGTAAGGATGCAGGGCTGCGTGTGGGAATTGTGACATAACACATTTCCGCATGTAACTCCTAAAACATACACAACACCTCAATTATGAGTGAATTTTAGTTGTAAACCCTATACGTGACAACACATGTAAAATTTTAGAATGGCCACAAGGTGCCATACTGGGGTTGTAATTTTTAGTACTTTTCTTTTTAATTATTTTAAAAATGTAAGGACTTGGATTTCAAGGGTGGGGTCAGTGAGTGACCCTACCTAATCTTTGGTGAGGAATCCACTTCTTTAATAACATTTGTGGATTTCTCACTTCTTCTTTTTTTAATTTAGGTATTCTTGTTTAATTTTTTTTTATAGTTTTGTGTAGCTATGAAAGATTGCTCTGTACATAGTAGCAAGCTGACACTCTCACTCCTAGGCATGGAGGGGTGTTGAGAGATGACTGATCTCCATTCTTGACATAGTCACACATTCCCTGCCTCATCCTCCAATGAGAATACTTCAAATCCAGAGATCCTCTCCATGTCTTCTTCACCGCTCATTCAGTCCCCCATCCGGTTCCTCATCACTCTCAACCACTTCTTCAATTCTTCCCTCCTTGATCATCCTTCCGACTCTCCTCAGCTTCCCCTGTGATCCTTCTCTCCCATTCAACAGCAATCTCCTCTACCAATCTCTAACAATTTGACATCTCAATCTCCTCCATCCCTTCCATCATTTCCCCTCATTGCACCAATGCCTTCACGCAAGCCTCAACCAACTCCCAATTCACACCTCATTCATCAACATCATCAATAGCATCCCCAAACCTCTAAATCCTAAATCTCCATCTCCTCCAACCAATAGCTCTCAAGCCTAACAGTCATCTCCAAGTTCTGTCTAGCAGTGAGACTTCCAACCTTGACCAACTCTCCTCTCTCTTTTCCATTCCATTTCTTCTGACTCCTCAGTCTCAAAGCTCTGCTCTCTGATGGTAATCACAGCACTATCCTTTTTTTTTCTTCTCTGTTGGTCCCTTGGAAGAAATAAATTTATTAACTCTTCATTGGTTCTGGAGGGGCCAATGACGCAATCACAATTGGGGATGGTGGTGGCAGGGGAGTGACCCGCGGGGTTGCGGGCCTTTTTTCCAAGTCCAAAAAATACCTAGGGTTGGGTTCTGGTGCGGGAGCAGGAGTATGCTGCGGCTTGAAGGAGGCGCCAGAGGAGGACCCAGAGGAGGACCTGGAGGAGGAGCTGGAGTGGGAGCTGTGCGCCATCCAAGTATCTACTTGATGCGGGGGTCCCTTGCGCCTTGGGTGACTTGGACAAAATTGGCCCAGTAAGCTGTGAAGGTCAGGAATTCCTCCTTCTGGGGGGGTCCAACGCGGGGGAGGGGCAAGGCAGAGTCACAACTCTCACTTGGAGAAGCGCGGAAAAGGGGCAAGCCTGGTGTAGTCCACAAGTCCTCCAAGATTGTGTTTTTGTTCAAAACCACAAACATGTCTGGTCAAGCCCTCTTGCAAGTCCTGGGGCAAGAGCTTGATTTTGAAGGAGCCCAGGGCTTTCCCTTGCTAAGCAAGCAGCGGCGGTGCACGCGCAAAGGCTGGGGATGATCAAACACATGTGCTCTTTCTGGGCGCAGAACTTGCAGAGTATCATGGTGGTGGACAAGAGGAAATGTCAGTGGTGTGTGGGGAGGAGCGGGAGAAAGGGGTTGGTTGGTATGGGGAGAGCACAAACATGGTTGAGGTAGCAATGGGGAGACCTCTGGGGACAGAACTCAAGTTGGGGGGGTATGTGGTGTCATTATATAGCCTTGGGTCAGGAACCTCACTGTGGTCCAGGCACTCAGAATTTGGTAGTTCAGGCTCAGAATTTGGGATGCATGCAGTCTCAGAATTCAACGCTGCGGGATCAGCAGCAGCTGCAGCAGGCTTAGCATACCAGGTGTGGTTTGGGCTTAATTGCATGTGGTAGGCCACAGCCTTCTCAGACATTACGGACCCAAGAATGGAGCTGGCCCAACCCGGTTTGTGTGCGGCTAGTTTGGGAAGGTGGAGTGGGGTGATCAGGGATATAGGAGCAGGCTGGGCGTGTGCAAGCGCAGGCCAACCCACGGGGCAGGAAATCACGCAGTGCATTGGGCAGATACGGACAATGCAGGGGGCTCCAAGTAGGGAGCAACAGAGGGCTGTGCCATGAGAAGGACAAACTGAGTGTGTGTAAGGGCAGGCGGGCTTGAGGGTGGTTATGGCATGGGAAAAGGTTAGGGTTATGCTAGGGTTTGGGTTTTTAGGGATTCTTTTCTATTTTTTTGGGCTATCATTGGGCTTGTACTTAGGTTAGGGTTGAGAGTTTGGGCATAAATTCCGTGATGTGGTAGTCCAAACCTGTCCTATAGCCATCAGACTCACTTTTCTAGTGTAACAACAGCTCAAAACCTCAAATTAACCTCAGGAATGGATTCTACATCACAAATAATCTATAGTCACTCAGCCAAAGTACCCCTCTATCCCTCATGGATTAGAAGATACAGTCCAACAAAGCTCCAACTGTGGCAAACTCATACTCAATCAGGTGTCACATCTCTGTGGAAGGCATAAAGACAGACCTTTCAAACCCTCAAGTAAGTAACAGTAGCATCTTACCCTCAAAACCAGAACCATACATCAAACCTGTCACCTCACCCAGGATGCATTCAAATAAACCTACACAAGGCCATGCAGAAGTATACAGAATGGTGTAGGCATGAGGAAGTGGAACCAGTCTCAACCAGCTCCAAACAAATCAAGCAAATACACATACACAAGACTATGCAGAAGTATACAGGACAGTATAGGAAGGAGGAAGTGGAACCAGTCTCAACCAGATCCAAAACAAACAAGAAAATAAACCTACACAAGGCTATGCAGAAGTATACAGGAAAGTGTAGGCAAGAGGAAGTGGAACCAGTCTCAACCAGTTCCAAAGAAAACAAGCTAATACACATACACAAAACTATGCAGAATTATGCAGGACAGTATAGGCAGGAGGAAGTGAAACCAGTCTCAACCAGATCCAAAAAAAAAATAAGCAAATACACTTACACAAGGCTATGCAGAAGTATACAGGGCTACCCAGCAATACATGCAGGAAGCCAGAACCATGTAGTATCAAACAATACCAGCACCACACACAAACATATGTAGTCAGAAGCATGTGATACTCAACAATCCACCAGTACAAGTACCACAGGGCTACCCATCAATACATGCAGGAAGGAAAGTCAGTACCAAATAATCAACCAGCACCAGACCAACCTCATCACCACCTGACAGCAATTTATGCAAGGCTCTGCAGGCATGAAAACCCTGTAAAATCTTTTCCTAACCAGAAGAATTGCCTCAGTTTCATGCAGTGGCTTTTTTCCAACCAGCAGAATTACCTCAGTTTCATGCAGTTTTTTTTTCCAACCAGCAGAATTGCCTCAGTTTCATGCATTTTCTTTTTCCAACCATCTAAAATTTCTCATTTAATTTTATCTGACTGCTTCTAACCAGAACAGGGAGAACCCTCAGGGGTAGCCTTGAGAAGCCCTGGGGGCAGGAATTTTCTATTTAAGGAGGGCCTCTCTGCCCTATCCAAGTTGTATCAGCACTCACCTACCCCAATCCAACCCTTCCTTGGTTCTGCCCCTGAACCATCCCTTTGATAAACACTTGAAATCTTTAATATTGGGATATTGGTTAAAATCACATATATCTGATCAATAATTAACCAATCATCCAATACATAATAATTGACCAATCATCAAATACATAATAATTAACCAATCATCCAATACATAATAATTAACCAATCATCCAATACATAATAATTTACCAATCATCCAATAAATAATAATTAACCAATCATCCAATACATAATAATTAACCAATCATCCAATACATAATAATTAACCAATAATCAAATAGATCTGGTCTATTCTTCAAAGAACCCTACCCATAACAATTAATAACTAATCTAGGTCTGATCTGATACCTATTTTAAGTCTCAAAGAAACCATCCATTAATTTAAATAAATTATTGTGCAGACCTACTATAGTACTAGCAGGGCAGGAAATTCAAAAGCACTCTTAGTCTTACTAATACTCCAAAGACGTAGAAGTAATACTAAATTCCCCTTCAAGGACTTCCAGCAAGCCATTTGCTACTTTATTTATATAATCCCACAGTATTCTCTACATCCCTCTCAAACCCAGCTTGGAGGTCTGGGGGAGATAGATAGGATAGAGGATTGGATCACAGCGGACAGTACAGAAAGGAAAGGGAAGGAATTAAATTCATCTCTCTCTATCTCTCTCTCTCTCTCTAAACAGGCACATCCTTATCCTTACACACGCTAGGAATATTGATTCTGGAACTTTGGGAACACTAGGGGAATTTGCCTCTCTTGTTTCCACAGTGTTTAGATGCATTTATGGGCCCCCAATGCACTTTGGATGCGTGTAGATGCATGTATGGGCCCCCATGGGGACTTTGGATTTGTTTATGTGCCCCCACACGTCGATTGGGCCAGTTAGGGTTGTAAAAAGCTCCCACAAAACTGGGGGTCACGAATTTATCATCACCCCAACTTTAATTCTGTCAGAATTGAAGTGTTGTGTGTAGGTTCAGAGTTACATTTGTAATTGTGCTTTTTAAAAATTCCTTCAGGCATCCCTGCATACCTGCACACAGCCTGAGCATGGTTAAAAATTCCCAGCATGCATAAATTAGCATAAATTAGCCAAGGACCCGCATGCAAAGTCCTCAACAGGATCTCCTCCAAGCAGCGGATCCAGTTCCCACAAGCAGTCAATCAAATCCATGTGCCTCAGATCCGCAAAACCAAAATGATGAAACGGTACCGCACAAAAAAAAACTACAACACAGCAGGATCATCCCTGCATATGTGAAAATGTGACATATGCATAGAGGATGATCCAGAATCACAATTTATTCAATAAAAACATTCAAAAATGAAATTTAATTTACTTGAATTTGAAAAGCAAATAACAAAGCTCACCACACACAAAATTATCACATCCAGATATTTGAGTACCACAAAACACATCAAGAGGTCTGCAAATAGATTAATAAAAATAACTAAAATGATCAGCAGATGATGGAAAATCAATTAAACACATCACTGATAATTCCAATCAAATAATAATAGTTCAAAATTAACACATGTGCAGGATAAGCAAATTAGAAGGTAAACACAAAAATACATCCTTTCACAAAAATCACACACTGATCCTACAGATCCAAGATCAGCTGAGCCATAGAATCACAAGGGTGTGCTAAACCAGCTCTGGATGTCTTTCTAGCCTCAGAACATGAGCCCTACCCTCTCTACATTCCCTGAGAAGGCTCCCCTCAAACCAAAACTGTATTTATACAGCACCTTTTTTGCTCTTTACAAAACCCAAAAATGAGGAAAATATTACACTAAAAAATATCAAAAGCTGGTCATCATTTTGGAGCAAATGTGGGGAAAACTTCCTTCAATTTATTTAAATAGGCCTATCAAATTTTTGATAATTTTTCCCATTATTATTTATTCTTCTCAAGAATTGCTTCAGTCAGAGGGTTTTATTTAATTCAAATTGGATAAATTTCCAATTTTGATTTTTTTTGGAATTAATCTGAACTATGTTGTAATTGAGTACCTAAATACAACTATCTGATCAATTTCCTTATTATAGGAGTGTATAATATATTGATTCTTTTTTCTTCACCTCATTTTCCTCAAATCATTTATCATATTAAAAAAAGGTTTAATAATTTCATCCCAAGCCTCTAAATCTACTCTCAAAAAGCAGCTTTTTTGTTTTAAATTTGATTCAAACACAAGTTTTTATCATTCATTTTTTGCTGATTATCATTGCTCAAAATAATTTCAGGTTCTCATTTAATTCACTGGGTAAGAAACTTGAATATTTTATAGTTTATTCAAAGTATTCCTTTCATTAACATACTTTAAAGATACTTCAAAAAACATAATTCTAAAGAATTTTGGATTTTCTTTTATTAATTATCATTATTATTTTTAAAAAGATTGGTTTTTATTTGTGGATATTTTGAATCAAAAATCCATAGGAATACTTTTGATTTATCTTCAGATCTTCAAAAGACCCTGGCTAAATTCATGCCAAAAATATTACTAAATCCATACCATTTTTTCAAAAAAGGAATGATTTTAGAATTTATTTACCTAAAATCATTCCAAAAGGATTTATTGGTTTGATTTCAGTAATCTTTTTTACAAAATTCAGGCATTTTGGTTCATTTTACCACCCCAGGAAGGCATTCAAACCTTAAAAAGATATACAAATACAAAAGAGGTGTGCACATAAACAATTAAGGTTTGGAACACCTTTCTAAGGTGTAAAGCAGTTCCTGGGGTGGGAGAACACACAATTTGATTTTTTGTTGGGCCTCAGAGGCCTTCAAATATTAATTCATGCTTTAGGTGGCTAAATCAAGGCCACCAGACCCCCTATGGTGGCTTTCTGGGGTATAAATTTATTTTCAAAAATGCCCCTGATGTTAAAGGGACTGAAGGCAAAAAAGTGCTACTCATAGAACTCAAGGATGATTTATTTGGATTTCAATGAAAAGGATTTGTTTAAGGAGGATTTTCTGAATCCTATAAGAGTAACACCTGGAAGGGAAAAGGAAATATGAGTTAAGCAGGCTGGTTGAAGATTTTCTTGTGCTGATGTGACACCAACTGGCTGATGAACTAACCATTAAGAAGTTTTATACTAATTCCTTAGTGGTAATCATTCCAGGAGGGAAGGTGATGCCGGTATATGTGAGAACTTAGAAGTAGGCCTTGTGGGATGAGTGGCTGGTGATTCAGGTTGGAGTTACCATGGTATTACATGTTTCCTGATTGGGCTGGAGGCTGTAGTTTACTTATTGGGTGATGGGCCTCTCCAGGAAGGTTTCATATGTACTGATCTAGATTCCTGGGACTATGGGCTGAAAATAAAGTGTAGATTATGAAAAATTTATATATCAAGTGTAATATGTACTAACTCATGTACCAACTGGGTTGATGAGAGATAGAGGATGCACCAATCCATAGGAAGAGATGGAGTGATCCTGGGAAGGTTTACTGAATCGCATGACACAGTGGTGAGCTGTACATGAACATAGATCAGCTTATACAATACACGCAGAGGGTGAACCTGGTAGGAGAAGATGGAGGCTGCAAGATGTGCAGGAGTAATATCAAGTGGAATCTAGAGCATTAAGTGATGTTGGGTTTGAGCTGAGAGTGAAGCTGATGAAAGGTTGGGTTGCTTTAGTTGAAGCAGTTTCAAACTATGGTTATGAAATGTTTGGAGGATTCAAATATGGACACAAATTGAGGAAATATAATACTCATTTCATCAATAAAAAAGTCCAGAAACAAATTAGATCAATTCCAGAGGAATTTTTTACTGGGGTTTCCTGCCTTGTTTTCTTGAAGACATGCTTATTTCTTTCAAAAAATGAAATTATGATTTCAAGAAAAACATGCCTGTTGACTAGGTTTCAAAGGCCATTGTTCAACAGGATTGGCCATGAGGTCTTCAAACATATCAATCTTCAATCTACCACACAATACCTTCCAAAGAAATTTTCATTTTTTTTTCATTGTAATCCATCAAATTTTATTTAACCTAATACAAAAAGCTACACCCATCAAGGTTTATTTTTTTGGTCAGAAACCACAGTGGCTGCTTGAATTTTCCTGTGGACTTACTACCTTTTTTGAGTGAACTTGAGAAATTTTTAAGTTGCCTTCAATCCCTTTTTCAAAGGCCTTATCCTGTTGAACAATAGCATTGAATTACTTGGATAGGGGTCTTGATTGGTTGTTATGGGTCTTCCTCACTTGAAAACTGGACACGGATGACTGGTCCACTGGAATCGTTTACCAGGAAAATTATTTTGTAAATATGTAAAGAATATTGGTTTTTTGCTAGGAACTCAAATCTGAGATCATATTTGAAAAAGAACTTCATCCAATTTACAAAAATAAGAAAAATAATGAAGATTCATTTTCATTCAAAAAATTGAATATTTCCAGTGGAAAATAAGTAACTTTGTAACAAAAATAAAAAAACATAAAAGATTGATGCATATACCTATTTTATGAGGGAAATTTGAATATTTACAAATATTGCATCAAAAATAACATCAATTAAAGAGAGGGTGATGATAAATTCACAACCCACAGTCGTGGGAAAGCTGTCTAGGGCCCGACCCAACCCATTTGATGCGTGAGGGCCCATACACAACCCCAAAGTTTTGTTCCAAACACAACCATTTAGACCCATGTACAGGGTAAATGGCCCCCAGGGGTTGCGTGTGTTTGGAACTGCCCTATAAATTAAGAAAATTAAACATTTTAAAATTTGAAAAAAATCAAAACAATTTGCTCAAAAAAAAATAAAAAAAAGGAAAAAAGATAAATAAAATAAGTCCCTCAAATAAAATACAAGACAATGTGATGTTTGAATAAGATACAATTAAATACAAAAATCTTTGAAGACAGAGGGGGGGGAGGCATGTCCCCCAGTCAAACCTTCCCATGTGAGGATGAGACTGGACCCAGGTGGGTCCCGGTTCCCACCAATTTTTATTTTTTATTTTAGTTTTTCATTCTTTTATTTCTTTTTATTATTTGTAAAATGTTAAATTCACAGCTCATTGAGCCGTGTACATGGCTCTGTACATGGCTTTGGAGCCGTGTACATGGTTCAATGAGCCGTGTGGCACCCTACTTGGCCCAAAACAGCCCTGTGGCACCCTACATGGCCCAAATGAGCCTTGTGGCACCCTACACGGCTCATTTGAGCCGTTTGGCATGCTGCACGGCCGATTTGAGCCATGTGGCACACTAAACAACTTTTTATTTATTTTGTTTATTTTTTTTATTTTTTTTATTTTATTTCTTTTATTTATTTTGTTTCTTTTATTTCTTTTATTTCTTTGGTTTCTTTTATTTCTTTTATTTATTTCATTTATTTTATTGCTTTTATTTCTTTTATTTCTTTCATTCCTTTCATTTCTTTTATTTCTTTTATTTATTTTATAATAAATAATAAAAAATAAAAAATAAAAAATAAATAATAAATAATAAATAATAAATAATAAATAATAAATAATAAATAATAAATAATAAATAATAAATAATAAATGATAAATGATAAATAATAAATAATAAATAATAAATAATAAATAATAAATAATAAATAATAAATAATAAATAATAAATAATAAATAATAAATAATAAATAATAAATAATAAATAATAAATAATAAATAATAAATAATAAATAATAAATAATAAATAATAAATAATAAATAATAAATAATAAATAATAAATAATAAATAATAAATAATAAATAATAAATAATAAATAATAAATAATAAATAATAAATAATAAATAATAAATAATAAATAATAAATAATAAATAATAAATAATAAATAATAAATAATAAATAATAAATAATAAATAATAAATAATAAATAATAAATAATAAATAATAAATAATAAATAATAAATAATAAATAATAAATAATAAATAATAAATAATAAATAATAAATAATAAATAATAAATAATAAATAATAAATAATAAATAATAAATAATAAATAATAAATAATAAATAATAAATAATAAATAATAAATAATAAATAATAAATAATAAATAATAAATAATAAATAATAAATAATAAATAATAAATAATAAATAATAAATAATAAATAATAAATAATAAATAATAAATAATAAATAATAAATAATAAATAATAAATAATAAATAATAAATAATAAATAATAAATAATAAATAATAAATAATAAATAATAAATAATAAATAATAAATAATAAATAATAAATAATAAATAATAAATAATAAATAATAAATAATAAATAATAAATAATAAATAATAAATAATAAATAATAAATAATAAATAATAAATAATAAATAATAAATAATAAATAATAAATAATAAATAATAAATAATAAATAATAAATAATAAATAATAAATAATAAATAATAAATAATAAATAATAAATAATAAATAATAAATAATAAATAATAAATAATAAATAATAAATAATAAATAATAAATAATAAATAATAAATAATAAATAATAAATAATAAATAATAAATAATAAATAATAAATAATAAATAATAAATAATAAATAATAAATAATAAATAATAAATAATAAATAATAAATAATAAATAATAAATAATAAATAATAAATAATAAATAATAAATAATAAATAATAAATAATAAATAATAAATAATAAATAATAAATAATAAATAATAAATAATAAATAATAAATAATAAATAATAAATAATAAATAATAAATAATAAATAATAAATAATAAATAATAAATAATAAATAATAAATAATAAATAATAAATAATAAATAATAAATAATAAATAATAAATAATAAATAATAAATAATAAATAATAAATAATAAATAATAAATAATAAATAATAAATAATAAATAATAAATAATAAATAATAAATAATAAATAATAAATAATAAATAATAAATAATAAATAATAAATAATAAATAATAAATAATAAATAATAAATAATAAATAATAAATAATAAATAATAAATAATAAATAATAAATAATAAATAATAAATAATAAATAATAAATAATAAATAATAAATAATAAATAATAAATAATAAATAATAAATAATAAATAATAAATAATAAATAATAAATAATAAATAATAAATAATAAATAATAAATAATAAATAATAAATAATAAATAATAAATAATAAATAATAAATAATAAATAATAAATAATAAATAATAAATAATAAATAATAAATAATAAATAATAAATAATAAATAATAAATAATAAATAATAAATAATAAATAATAAATAATAAATAATAAATAATAAATAATAAATAATAAATAATAAATAATAAATAATAAATAATAAATAATAAATAATAAATAATAAATAATAAATAATAAATAATAAATAATAAATAATAAATAATAAATAATAAATAATAAATAATAAATAATAAATAATAAATAATAAATAATAAATAATAAATAATAAATAATAAATAATAAATAATAAATAATAAATAATAAATAATAAATAATAAATAATAAATAATAAATAATAAATAATAAATAATAAATAATAAATAATAAATAATAATAAATAATAAATAATAAATAATAAATAATAAATAATAAATAATAAATAATAAATAATAAATAATAAATAATAAATAATAAATAATAAATAATAAATAATAAATAATAAATAATAAATAATAAATAATAAATAATAAATAATAAATAATAAATAATAAATAATAAATAATAAATAATAAATAATAAATAATAAATAATAAATAATAAATAATAAATAATAAATAATAAATAATAAATAATAAATAATAAATAATAAATAATAAATAATAAATAATAAATAATAAATAATAAATAATAAATAATAAATAATAAATAATAAATAATAAATAATAAATAATAAATAATAAATAATAAATAATAAATAATAAATAATAAATAATAAATAATAAATAATAAATAATAAATAATAAATAATAAATAATAAATAATAAATAATAAATAATAAATAATAAATAATAAATAATAAATAATAAATAATAAATAATAAATAATAAATAATAAATAATAAATAATAAATAATAAATAATAAATAATAAATAATAAATAATAAATAATAAATAATAAATAATAAATAATAAATAATAAATAATAAATAATAAATAATAAATAATAAATAATAAATAATAAATAATAAATAATAAATAATAAATAATAAATAATAAATAATAAATAATAAATAATAAATAATAAATAATAAATAATAAATAATAAATAATAAATAATAAATAATAAATAATAAATAATAAATAATAAATAATAAATAATAAATAATAAATAATAAATAATAAATAATAAATAATAAATAATAAATAATAAATAATAAATAATAAATAATAAATAATAAATAATAAATAATAAATAATAAATAATAAATAATAAATAATAAATAATAAATAATAAATAATAAATAATAAATAATAAATAATAAATAATAAATAATAAATAATAAATAATAAATAATAAATAATAAATAATAAATAATAAATAATAAATAATAAATAATAAATAATAAATAATAAATAATAAATAATAAATAATAAATAATAAATAATAAATAATAAATAATAAATAATAAATAATAAATAATAAATAATAAATAATAAATAATAAATAATAA
Organism: Puccinia polysora; assembly: GCA_025617555.3. NCBI lineage: Eukaryota > Fungi > Basidiomycota > Pucciniomycetes > Pucciniales > Pucciniaceae > Puccinia > Puccinia polysora. The sequence continues at coordinate 16,669,237 of CM062631.1, forward strand.
ATAATAAATAATAAATAATAAATAATAAATAATAAATAATAAATAATAAATAATAAATAATAAATAATAAATAATAAATAATAAATAATAAATAATAAATAATAAATAATAAATAATAAATAATAAATAATAAATAATAAATAATAAATAATAAATAATAAATAATAAATAATAAATAATAAATAATAAATAATAAATAATAAATAATAAATAATAAATAATAAATAATAAATAATAAATAATAAATAATAAATAATAAATAATAAATAATAAATAATAAATAATAAATAATAAATAATAAATAATAAATAATAAATAATAAATAATAAATAATAAATAATAAATAATAAATAATAAATAATAAATAATAAATAATAAATAATAAATAATAAATAATAAATAATAAATAATAAATAATAAATAATAAATAATAAATAATAAATAATAAATAATAAATAATAAATAATAAATAATAAATAATAAATAATAAATAATAAATAATAAATAATAAATAATAAATAATAAATAATAAATAATAAATAATAAATAATAAATAATAAATAATAAATAATAAATAATAAATAATAAATAATAAATAATAAATAATAAATAATAAATAATAAATAATAAATAATAAATAATAAATAATAAATAATAAATAATAAATAATAAATAATAAATAATAAATAATAAATAATAAATAATAAATAATAAATAATAAATAATAAATAATAAATAATAAATAATAAATAATAAATAATAAATAATAAATAATAAATAATAAATAATAAATAATAAATAATAAATAATAAATAATAAATAATAAATAATAAATAATAAATAATAAATAATAAATAATAAATAATAAATAATAAATAATAAATAATAAATAATAAATAATAAATAATAAATAATAAATAATAAATAATAAATAATAAATAATAAATAATAAATAATAAATAATAAATAATAAATAATAAATAATAAATAATAAATAATAAATAATAAATAATAAATAATAAATAATAAATAATAAATAATAAATAATAAATAATAAATAATAAATAATAAATAATAAATAATAAATAATAAATAATAAATAATAAATAATAAATAATAAATAATAAATAATAAATAATAAATAATAAATAATAAATAATAAATAATAAATAATAAATAATAAATAATAAATAATAAATAATAAATAATAAATAATAAATAATAAATAATAAATAATAAATAATAAATAATAAATAATAAATAATAAATAATAAATAATAAATAATAAATAATAAATAATAAATAATAAATAATAAATAATAAATAATAAATAATAAATAATAAATAATAAATAATAAATAATAAATAATAAATAATAAATAATAAATAATAAATAATAAATAATAAATAATAAATAATAAATAATAAATAATAAATAATAAATAATAAATAATAAATAATAAATAATAAATAATAAATAATAAATAATAAATAATAAATAATAAATAATAAATAATAAATAATAAATAATAAATAATAAATAATAAATAATAAATAATAAATAATAAATAATAAATAATAAATAATAAATAATAAATAATAAATAATAAATAATAAATAATAAATAATAAATAATAAATAATAAATAATAAATAATAAATAATAAATAATAAATAATAAATAATAAATAATAAATAATAAATAATAAATAATAAATAATAAATAATAAATAATAAATAATAAATAATAAATAATAAATAATAAATAATAAATAATAAATAATAAATAATAAATAATAAATAATAAATAATAAATAATAAATAATAAATAATAAATAATAAATAATAAATAATAAATAATAAATAATAAATAATAAATAATAAATAATAAATAATAAATAATAAATAATAAATAATAAATAATAAATAATAAATAATAAATAATAAATAATAAATAATAAATAATAAATAATAAATAATAAATAATAAATAATAAATAATAAATAATAAATAATAAATAATAAATAATAAATAATAAATAATAAATAATAAATAATAAATAATAAATAATAAATAATAAATAATAAATAATAAATAATAAATAATAAATAATAAATAATAAATAATAAATAATAAATAATAAATAATAAATAATAAATAATAAATAATAAATAATAAATAATAAATAATAAATAATAAATAATAAATAATAAATAATAAATAATAAATAATAAATAATAAATAATAAATAATAAATAATAAATAATAAATAATAAATAATAAATAATAAATAATAAATAATAAATAATAAATAATAAATAATAAATAATAAATAATAAATAATAAATAATAAATAATAAATAATAAATAATAAATAATAAATAATAAATAATAAATAATAAATAATAAATAATAAATAATAAATAATAAATAATAAATAATAAATAATAAATAATAAATAATAAATAATAAATAATAAATAATAAATAATAAATAATAAATAATAAATAATAAATAATAAATAATAAATAATAAATAATAAATAATAAATAATAAATAATAAATAATAAATAATAAATAATAAATAATAAATAATAAATAATAAATAATAAATAATAAATAATAAATAATAAATAATAAATAATAAATAATAAATAATAAATAATAAATAATAAATAATAAATAATAAATAATAAATAATAAATAATAAATAATAAATAATAAATAATAAATAATAAATAATAAATAATAAATAATAAATAATAAATAATAAATAATAAATAATAAATAATAAATAATAAATAATAAATAATAAATAATAAATAATAAATAATAAATAATAAATAATAAATAATAAATAATAAATAATAAATAATAAATAATAAATAATAAATAATAAATAATAAATAATAAATAATAAATAATAAATAATAAATAATAAATAATAAATAATAAATAATAAATAATAAATAATAAATAATAAATAATAAATAATAAATAATAAATAATAAATAATAAATAATAAATAATAAATAATAAATAATAAATAATAAATAATAAATAATAAATAATAAATAATAAATAATAAATAATAAATAATAAATAATAAATAATAAATAATAAATAATAAATAATAAATAATAAATAATAAATAATAAATAATAAATAATAAATAATAAATAATAAATAATAAATAATAAATAATAAATAATAAATAATAAATAATAAATAATAAATAATAAATAATAAATAATAAATAATAAATAATAAATAATAAATAATAAATAATAAATAATAAATAATAAATAATAAATAATAAATAATAAATAATAAATAATAAATAATAAATAATAAATAATAAATAATAAATAATAAATAATAAATAATAAATAATAAATAATAAATAATAAATAATAAATAATAAATAATAAATAATAAATAATAAATAATAAATAATAAATAATAAATAATAAATAATAAATAATAAATAATAAATAATAAATAATAAATAATAAATAATAAATAATAAATAATAAATAATAAATAATAAATAATAAATAATAAATAATAAATAATAAATAATAAATAATAAATAATAAATAATAAATAATAAATAATAAATAATAAATAATAAATAATAAATAATAAATAATAAATAATAAATAATAAATAATAAATAATAAATAATAAATAATAAATAATAAATAATAAATAATAAATAATAAATAATAAATAATAAATAATAAATAATAAATAATCAATTATAAGTTATATGGAGTAGTGTATGGGCCCCCATGCATTGAGGGGCCCTACACAACTCCCACAGGTCGTGTGGGACCCTACAAGGCTCCCACAGGCCGTGTGGGAGCTTGTGCACGGCTCCTACACAACTGGAGCGGTGTGCACAGCTTCCACACGGCTGGAGCCGTGAATCTAACATTACCCTTATTATTTTTTTTGGCCTTTTCTTTTTTTTTTTTTTTTTTTTTGGCTGACAAAGGTTGGTAGTTGTGTGGCATGCTACATAACTAAATTTGAGCTGTGTACAACCCCACACGACTTGAATATAGTCGTGTGTGGTGCCACAAAACTACAAACCATCATTTGGGGGCTACAAGACTGAGGCCACACAACTCAATAAGAGTTGTGTAGCATGCCACACGTCCAATTCAAGTTGTGTACACAACTCACATGTGTCCCGAATTTGACATTACCCTCAAAGAAATCATTATGAAAAATATGAATAACATATTTCTTTGAAGAAGATTCAAGATCTCTAATGAAATGTGAATACCTGTTACAAAAAAAATACATATATAATACATATGTCTTTGTTACATGGAGAATTCAAAAATTTTGAAATATTTCAACAAAATTTCAATCAAGAAAAAATTTAGAACCATCAAATGTAAAAACTGATTTCTTCAAACAAGAATTGCATCTTCCTGTAAGATTTGAATTCCTTAAGAAAAAATGAAATGAAAAAATGCTAGATATAACTATATTATGAGGTGCACTCAAATATTTAGAAATATTCAAAAACAAATTGATTGAGTAAAATCATAAGAATAATGAAATCAAAAATTGATTTCTTTAAAAAAATTATTATTTGTGATAGAGGGTAAATATATTTTAAAAAAAGGAAGAAAATATAAAAAAATCCACAAGAAATCATTTAATGGGAGGAATTAAAGTATCATTCACAATTTAAAAAGAAACCTATCAAGTGCAAGAATAATCAAAGAAATATTAAAGGTTGATTTTTCTTTCAATAATCAATTTCTTACATTTGATTTTATTACTTTTTGAATTGATAAAAATCTTGCCGAAATATTTCAATATATTTGAATTTTCCTCATGAAATAGATACATTTAAAATATTTATATCCTTTGCAATTTTTGGAACAAAGGTACTTGCATTCCATCAGAAATCTTGAATTTTCTTCAATGAAATATCTTGTTCATATTTTTTAAAATACTTGATTTTATTAGATGATTTTTTGATTGAAATATTTCAAAATATCTGAATTTCCAGAATCAAATGGGTATATGTAGTTTTTTTGTATGCTGTTTTATTTTTGGTACCAAAGTATTTATGTTCCACCAGAACTATTCCATTTCATGTAATCAAAATTAATTGTTTTCAATCATCTTCTTTTTCTTACATTGGATGAAGTCCTTTTTGAGATCTGAGCTCAGATTTGAATTCCTTGCAAAAAAAGAGAATTGATATTTATTGCATTTTTTAAATATTGCTTGTACTCAATTTGTTTCCATATCTAAATTCTCCAAAAGATTCTAACCCAAAAAGACCCCACAGGGGGTCTGAAGGCCTTGATTTAGCCCCCCAGGGACTCAATTAATATTTATGGGCCTTTGGGGGCCCAACACAACATCACAAGGTGTGTTTTCCCACCCCATGCACTTCTTTGAACCATGAATAGGTGTTCCAAACCTTAATTGTCTATATTCATGGCTTTTTTGGTTTTGGCACATCTCTATAAGGTTTGCATGCCTTTTTGGAGTGGGAAAACACCATAAGGCACAAATTTAGTAAAGCAAATTTATTAGAATCAAACCAATGACACCTATATCAAAAAATGCCATGGATTTAGTAATGTTTTTTGCATCAATTTAGCCTGGGCCTTTTCAAAGTCCATGACACAGTTACTTTCAAAATTTATTTATTCCATCATAGCTTTTTACATCCCCCCCCAGAAAAAACCCTTTGAAAATTGCCAAGGACCATCCAAAGAAATTCATCAATAGATTTCATTATTTGATTTTTTTAATTTGAGTATATTTGTATCCATTGGAGTTTTAGTCTCCCAGCCCAGAAGCCTGAATTTCTGATTCAATATAATAATTTAGATTGTTTTTTTGGATGTAACTATGAAACCGCTGTGAAAAGAATAAGGGTTGTCCCCCTATAATTGTCCCAAGGTTTGGAAGTTAACGGTTCCCTGCGTTTTAAAGGAGACGAGGATGCCCAAATTTGCACTTAAATGAGAAATAGAAATAAGGAGATAACAGATAAAGAAAAGTAGAGAGAGAGCAAAATTGCCAATCCTTCAATCCTAAGAACTTTCCACCTGGATGTGTATCCAGTATGAGTTCCTTTAATCTCTTGGTGAGATGATTGATCCAATCCAGTGATGTGATGGTATGATTCCATGCATGCCCCCTTCCCTCCTAACCCAGAGTTGAGAGTGAGGATAAGTCCTCCCTCTCAACCCTAACCTAAGTACACGCGCAAATAAAAGTATGACAAAGAAACAGAAAACAATCCCAAAACAGAAACCCTAGCCTCCTCTCCCCACCTCCGTACCAAACTCCGCCCAATGTCCATACGCCGTTGCGTCCATCCGGTTTGTCCTTCTCATGACGCGGTCCTTGCACCGCGCCCTACTCAGAGCCCCCCGCGCCTGTCCGTATCCGTTTGTCCGCGCCCATTGTGGATGTCCAGTATTATCCGGCGTGATCCGCGCGCTCCATCTGTTCCTTTATAGCCCGCGGATTGCTCTGCCCCTACGTATCCAAACCGGCACGCCTGCAAACCTAGTCAAGCGCACTACCTTCCGAATCCAATCTCCGGGGCGGATCACCGCCCACGCGGCATTCAATGCTGAGCCCAACCTGTCCACTAGGTGGGGAGCCAAACAGCGGCTGCCGCTGCTGAGCACTCCGCATACCCTAATGCTGAGCCTGCTTGCCTCCAATGCTGAGCGCGCAGCCACCACCTAGTTCCGTATCTGTGTCTATAAATTGACACCACATCCCCCCCCCCAACTTGAGTTCTGTCCCCAGAAGTCTTCCATTGCTTCACCACACTACCACCACCGCTACTTCCACTACCACCCCCACCACTCCCACTACCACCTTCCCCCGTCCTTCTTCCGCACCCTCATCATGGCCCCTCCCTGCACCTACTGCGCAAGAAACGGTCTTCCGTGCACACTCCTCTCCTGCCGTCAAGCTTGCTTGGCCTGCCGTGCCGGCCACCGCCGATGTTCTCTTGGAAACACAATGCCCCGAGCCCGTCCCGGACCCAACCCCACCCGACAGCGCAAGAGGGCTTGTCCAGACCCTTTTGTAGTTTTGGACAACAACACCATCTTGGAGGACTTGTGGAATCTGCTGTCTTCCACCAAGCAAGGGTTGCGACTTGGCTTCTCCTCTTTTCCGCGCGGGGCCACCGCGGAAGGAGGACTTCCCATCCTTTGATGATTTCCAGAGGGCTTTGCAATCCTGGGCGGACCGCTTCCAGGTCACAGAAGGCGCAAGGGACCCGCACCTCAATGAAATTCTTCAGCATTGCGCTGCTCCTGCTCCGGGTCCTCCTCCGCCACCTGCACCGGCTCCTCCCACTCCGGATCCACAAGACACCCCGCCACCCCCCGCGCCACCAGCAGTCTTGGATGAGAGGCCTACAACCCCTGACGTCCCTCCGCCTCCATCACCCATCATCATCCCGTCATTGCCTCCAGCTGGACCAAGCCCCCCTGTTGGTTCCCTGGAGGCCCCGTCTTCACTGGCCACTCCTCCCCCCAGCCCTCCCAAGATCCCAGAAATCCCAATCGTAATTGCACTCCCGGCGGCCGTCTTTGAGGTTTTCACAGAAAGGTTGACCACGATGCTTTGGGATTTCCTTGCAATCCCCGGCGCCCAATCCTTGGAATCCCGGCGCGAGCTCCTGGCGTCTTTCCGGGCCTTACTAGTGTTGTTGAGGGCAGAAATGGAGGACATGATGAAGATGGCTTAGGCGCATTGCCCCCCCCCCTTCCCCTTCTTCCCTTTATTTTCTTTTGGTTGTACCGTGCTTCCTTTTTCCTAAGAAAATACACGTATCTGCGCAAGGTCTTAACCTTCTGAGAAAAAGTGCGCAACCGCGCTTTGTGAGAATGAGCTTGAGATTGAGGTCCGCGTCCGCGCGCTTTGCTTTGTGAGCGACCGTAAGTGACCAGCCATTCCAAAAGGGGCAACTGGACCGCCCCAGAAAAACTGCCACACAGTTCCCTGTACCCATCCTGTAACAAACACAACAACCAAACACCAGCGCGCGCCACCGTAAGGGAAGATAGAGAGAGAGAGAGTAAGAGAACGGACATTCTGGGGTGTCTAGTTGTCTTGGCTGTGAACCGGCTAGAGCGCCCCCTTATCAAATCAAGCTTATTCCCATACCAACCACCCATCCTTGAGATATCCTGGGAAAAAAGAAAAAGAGAAAAAGAAACCAACAGAGAAGAAAAGGAGAAAAGAACACATAATTTTTTTTTTTTGCACAACGCCCGTAGACCGCCCGCAAATCGCTCTTTGTCCCGCTTCCCCCATCCGCAGGATTGTCCTTGTGTCCCGGTTACGCGGGGCTTTTCCTCGCGTTCACGTACCCGGCTTTGTGCCGCGCCCACGTTTCCTGCAAAAACCCCAAGCCAGCAAAGACCCCACAATGCAGATAAGAAGGAAACATAGAGAAACAAACATTCTGGGGTGTCTAGTTGTTCCGGCTGTGGACAGGCTAGAGCACCCCCTCACCAAATCAAAACTTATCCCCTACCCCCACCACCTCCCCCCCCCAACTTGGCCACTGTCCCCAGCTGGTTGCAACGGCACGTTTTCCGCTTCTCCGCCCAAAGACAAATCCCCGGATTGCGTTCCAACACCATTGCTGCGCTCCACACTCCCCTTGTCAGATCCGTCACCCCCTTCCGCTGTCTCTTTGAAAAAGGTAGATCCTTGCGCAAAGAAGCGCTTGACATGCGAAGCTGCCGCCTTCTGTTTCAGCGGAGTACCGTCTAATTCCTCCAACTGATAGCTGCCGCCCTCGAACTTTGACGACACGCGGAACGTGCTGTTCCACCGGTTAGCAAACAACTTCCCCACTGAGACTCCAGACTCCAATTGTACAGGAGCACCAAATCCCCCTTCCGCAAGGGATCCCGGAGGTGATGAAAGCAGCGCTCTTCCCAATAGCGCACCAATGCCGTCCAAGTCTTCTTCAGCCGGTCCGCGGCCTTTGCAAGCATCCTGTCCCGTCAAAGGAGCTGTTTGGCGCAAGCCTCAAGCAATTTGGCGGAGGTCTTCACCTTCCACCAGTCAACCCCCAGGAACATCTCCAATTCAATGTCCACCGGAAGCACGGGGAGCTGTCCGAAAAGTAACTTGCACGGCGAGTAGCCTGTCGACCGCTTCACCAAAATCTGATCCGCGAACAGAACCATTGGAAGGGTCTCCTGCCAGCGCTAACCGCCCTCCCGGCACATCTTGACCAGGGCGTCCTTGATTGGTTGATGCCCGAGTTTGATCATGCCGGCCCCCTTGGGATAATACTCCCTTACTGGGCCAAACCTGGCTCCGCAACTCTTCACCAACTCAACCAAACAGCCACAAAACTCAGCCCCTCCGTCCACTGTAACCAGACAAAGAAACCCGTACCACGCGAACCAATCTTCCTCCAGAAACAGAGCAACTTTGTCCGCCAAGAGCTTGACCAATGGACGTGCTTCCGCCCAACCGGACAGGTTGTCCCGCGCAACAAGCATATAGGCGAACTTACCAGCCTTGATGTGGACAACATCAAGCGAGAATCAACCAAAGAGGGTGTCTTCCCCTGTGGGGTTTCCGACTTCCTTAGGCAATCTCGTGCTCCGCCGTTGACAGGCTTTGCAGGACGCCAACCATTCCCGTACCCCACGCACTACCCCTGGCCACCAGAACCGCTCTTTCACCCGCCTCCGCGTTTTGACCTCCCCTCAATGGCCGAGATCGTCGTGAAGGCTTTGGAGGATAGCTTCCTGATCCGCCCTTGAAGTGGTAACAACAAGAGGAACCGGAGTCTTCCGCTGCCAAAGCTTCCCCTCCTGTACATAGAAGTTTCCTGCTTGCCGTCTTGCCCATCGCATGTGCTTGTCCGTAGTTCCGTTGGGAAAACAAAGGTCCCGCAAGTAATCACAAAGAATTGCGTACCCCCTGGTCTGCCGGAGCGGCAGCTGAACGCCCTCCTCCACAACCCCTACCTTGACAACCGGGGCCTCCACATCAAGCAGTTCCGCATCCTCAAACGGGTCGTCCCTCGGATACCACAACAATGTGTTGGTCATAGTGAACGCCTTCCCCAGAACATGAAAAACAGCAAAGGAAAAAATTTGAAGAAACGCCACCCACCAGGTCATGGGAGCATTGGGAAAAGCCAGGGAATTGATCATCTGCGCCAGCGCCTCCGCATCCACCAAAAGCTCAAAGTGAACCCCCCACAAAAGATACTGAAGCCACCGCACAATATTGGTGACCCCGCACAACTCCAACTTTGGCTGAGAGTACCGGCTTTCCGTTGGAGTGAAGGTGACTGACTTGTAAAGCACCGGCCTATCCTTATTGTTGTCCTCTTGAGTGAGAACTCCCCCCGCGCCAAATTTTCTGGAATCAACCGCTAGCCTAATTCCCCCCTGCGTTGTAGTCAAGATCGCGGAGCACAATGTCACATCCCACAATCTCCTTGAGCTTCCGGGACGCGCTATTGCACTCTTCTCCCCAATTTCACTCTGCGCCTTTCCGCGTTAGTGATTGGAGCGGGCTTGCCACCTCCGCAAACCTCTTGATGAACATATGGACATAGCTACATAACCCCAAGAACTGAAGGATATGCGACACCGTCCGCGGGGTTGGCCATTCAAGGACCTTGTTCCACTTTTTCTCTGCAATGCGCCGGCCGTCGGAAGCAACAACATGGCCAAGGACTTTGAGCGCAGGAACCAAAACCGCCAACTTCTTCCCCAACACCGTCAGTCCTGCCTCCTTGATGCAAAACAGGATGCGTTCCAACGTCTGCGCGTATTCCCACACAAAACGTCGGACGCCGGGAACTCCAACCAGCTCTGCTCCTCCGTAATTGGATTTTGGACCTTTGATGCCCGTGTTGTCAATGAAGATTTGGACTCCCTCCGGAAGATCATCTTTCAGGATCCAAGCCATCTGTGCCTGGTACACCGCCACAGAATTGGTTGTGCCCTGCGGTAGCCAAGTCAGCTGCATTCTTCCCAACCCAGTCTCAAATGCCATTAGAGGCCGCAAGCAAGGATCCAACTTGCGCTGGTTGTATCCCCCCATCAAATCCACTAAACCAAAAAAGCGCGCCCCGCCATTGACTCAAGGAACTCGTCAACGCAAGGGGGCCGTCCTGCGTCCCGGATTGTAAAGGAGTTGAGCCGCTGCAGATCATGGACAATCCTCAACAACTTTCTGTCCTGCTTAACTACCGCAAAGATTGGGCTGGAGTAACTAGATGTTGATTGTTTGTAAAGGCCAGTCTTCACCTGTTCCCGCACCAACTCAAGAAACTGCTCCCGGACCACCCGCGGTATTGGAATCGGCTTGATATGCCACGGCTTGTGATTGACAGTGGGGATGACATAGGGGTTGCCAATATTGTTTTTCAGAAGCCCCCGCTCTTGAGGTCCAAACGCGAGCGCTCTTTCCCAAAGAACCAGAAACAAAACCAGTAACTCACACTCCTCCGTACTCAACCATCCCGTTGGGCCAAAATTGAAAGCTGAAATCCACTCCTCCGTGATCCGCGCAAAACTAGTAACCCACCCCAAAGCCTTAATCAGCGTGACCCAAGGGTCCCGCGACCAAGCAATTGGTCAAAGCGGTCCTTTCAATTCCTGGGGCATTGGCTCATTCCTTGGTCGGACCTTCCGCGACACCGGCTTGTACTTTCCAGCGTTGCACCGCATCATCCGCACGCATCCTTTGCTGTAGGTCCTGCACAGAACGGGACCGCGGCTTTTGCCTTTGCTCACAAGTGTGGCACAATGGTAGGGTTTTTGGAGCGCAGTACCCTCGGGCAATGCATACTGAGAAAAGGGACTTACTTCTGCGACGTGCGCGCCCTGCACTTTCCTTCCTCCCCCTCCCTGCTCCTCATTAGTTGACCGCCCGCACAAAACCGGAGCTTGTTCCGCGCGGTCTCCTTGGCCAACTAGAAAAAATTCTCCAAGGGTTGCCTGTTGCAGACCAACTCCGCATCCGGTTCCTCCTCATACTCCAACACTCTCCTCCGCTTCCCTTGCCCGTGATTGCAGATAGTTGTCTCAAACCTTCCGCCGGAAGAATCCTCCACCGTCAACGCCTCCGTTCCTGCCTCCGAATTGGAAAACATTTGTGCTCAGAACCCAAACATGAACGGCCTTCCCAAAACCACATCCCCACCATCAAACAAAAGAAAAGAAAGAGGCCTACGGACCCTGGCAACCTTGACCTCCTCCTCCTCAACTACCCCATCCACACGACACTCCCCTCCGTTAAGCGCGCGGAGACCCATTGCGCATTTCCGCCAAACCAACCCCAAATCATCCACCATCTGCAATGGAAGCAGGTTCACCATTGGACCGCTGTCCACCATAGCCCACACCTTCCTCCCCGCTATGACCATTGGAACGTAAGCAAGTGGAGCCAAAACTGATTTCAAATCACACTCCTCGCGCCCCTCCTCCTTCCGCGCCACATGAACCCGCTGCACCGGCTGAGGTACCCAACCCTGACCTCAATCCCGCAACGCCTGCACCATCTTGTCTACCACCACTGGAGACACAGCCGCCAGTTCCCGCAAGGTCAGCGGGACCGGAGTCTTGTTCCCCATCACCCTACGCACAATTTCCGCCGCTTTCTTCTTCCCTACAGGATTTGCTGCCAGAACCTTGATTCCGGGGCACGCGTGCAGCCGGTTTTGGAACGGTTGACAGGGGTTGCTCCTTTGCATCCACCTCCATCTTATTGGAGACCGCCACCTTCTCTTCCGTTGCCACTACCCTAAACTCAGCTTCCATCCAAGGTGATTTCCACAATCTGGGACCAGTAACAATGCCTAGTGACGCTTGCGCCGTTGTTCCCGCCTCCTGACCCCGTGTGCGCACCTGCTGCATTGCGGTCAGCTGGCTTGGCTCCATCAGAATCTGTTTGCCCGTCGGAAACATGTACCCCATCCCCTCCAATCAAAACAATCCCGCGTTGAGATCCTTTGTAAGCTCCTTGCACGCCAATCGCCAATGACTGTTTACCCCACAGTACAAGCACCCCCTTGGAACAAAGGTACCGGGCGGCCAAAACCCTTCCACCATGTGAGGTGGAGGCCCTCGCGGCTGCTGCTGGCCCATACGGCTCATGCAGATCTTCAGATCCTTCATCAGTTCCGTCAATTCACTTACCGGAGGGGCGGGCGCGGGTTGAGGAACCGGAAAACGCGTGGAAGTAGGTGGAACCGGGGCTGGAAATTGCGCCGGAGCCAAAACTGGGGGGGCAGATTTCTTTGGTCCCGCTGGGAAGGACTTAGCGGTATCCTCAATAAGCTCTTCTAAGTCAAGCTCACTCTCCACAGCCTGGCAAATGACAGCCAACTCCGGAAGGAGTGCAATGCTCCCGTCCAATGACCGCTTTACCAAGTTGTGATTGTAAAGATGCCGCTGCACCCTTGCCCGGAGTTGAGCGCCTAAACCGCCCAGAAACGTGTGTTTCATGGCCCCTGTCTGTCCCGCCACCACCTTGTTCTTTGACAAGTACTGATAGATCCAATCAAATGTCAAAGTGTAATCCGCCAGCTCCACCCAAGTTCTGACTCCTCCGTGCGCGCTTGCCTCCAAGGCCAGGCGGTTGAAATTGCTTTCCCGGAATCAAGGTTCGCGCCTACCCCACCGCGTTAGGATCTCTGCCTTCAGTTTTGGCCAATCCTGATTCTTGTAGCCTTCCATCTCCTCAACATCCCGGAGCTTCTCTTCATCCGTAACGAACAGGACCACAATCCGGGCCTTATTGGCATCCGATGCACCTTCCGCATCTGCAACACCTTTGTATCTCAAGATGAATTGTTCCACATCCGCAGTGTTGAATTGGATGTGAGGGTAGTCGCGCGGCCTGATACAAACCGGATGAGTGGGTTCATGGTCACTGGAGACCAATGGGGGAACGGCGTAGCTCGTCCTGGGTCAAGCGGAAGGAGGGGGAGGAGGAGGGATGGAAGAAGCGAGTGGAGTCGGAGTAGGGGACCCAGAAACGGAAGGAGAAGAAGAAGAAGAAGAAGAGGAAGCAACTGTAGGGAGGTATGGATAGGACATTGCGCCCAGTTACCTTTGAAAGACAAGAAACAGAAGATTACTTCCCGGCCAGACCCCCAGATGTGGAAAGAATAAGGGTTGTCCCCCTATAATTGTCCCAAGGTTTGGAAGTTAATGGTTCCCTGCATTTGAAAGGAGATGAGGATGCCCAAAGTTGCACTTAAATGAGAAATAGAAATAAGGAGATAAGAGATAAAGAAAAGTAGAGAGAGAGCAAAATTGCCAATCCTTCAATCCTAAGAACTTTCCACCTGGATGTGTATCTGGTATGAGTTCCTTTAATCTCTTGGTGAGATGATTGATCCAATCCAGTGATGTGATGGTATTATTCCATGCATGCCCCCTTCTCTCCTAACCCAGAGTTGAGAGTGAGGATAAGTCCTCCCTCTCAAACCTAACCAAAGTACACGCGCAAATAACAGTATGACAAAGAAACAGAAATCAATCCCAAAACAGAAGCCCTAGCCTCCTCTCCCCACCTCCGTACCAAACTCCCCCCAACGTCCGTACGCTGTTCCATCCATCCGGTTTGTCCTTCTCATGACGTGTTCCTTGCACCAGACCCTACTTGGAGCCCCCTGCACCTGTCCGTATCCGTTTGTCCGCGCCCATTGTGGATGTCCGGTATTATCCGGCGTGATCCGCCCGCTTGCACGCGCGCTCCATCCGTTCCTTTATAGCCTGCAGATTTCTCCGCCCCTACGTATCCATACCGGCGCGCCCACAAACCTAGTCGAGCCCACTACCTTCCAAATCCGATCTCTGGGGCGGATTGCTGCCCACGCTGCATTCAATGCTGAGCCCAACCCTTCCACTAGGTGCAGAGCCAAACAGCGGCTGCTGCTGATCCAGCAGCTGCTGCTGCTGAGCACTCCGCATACCCTAATACTGAGCCCGCTTGCCTCCAATGCTGAGCACGCAGCGGCGACGCAGTTCCCAATCCGTGTCTATAAATTGACACCACACCGCAAGTGTGTTTAGAAAACCTCAAAGAGTGATAGGGGACATACCATCATCCTAAGGTGTTTTTGGAACATTGATTATCCACAGAGGACCTTGGAACCTATTTCTTAACCATCCCTGGAAGGTATAGGTGTTCCTTGGCATACAGGCAAACATGCAAGATTTGGAGTGTACAATTCTTAATTCACCTTCCTGTCATACTGACACCTAACTCAGTCTAACCCCCAGTCTAATCCACTAACCAAGGAACTTCAACCTCAGGATCTCAGGGGACTTATCTTAGTATATCTCCAGTAACTACATATCCTGGGGATCTTCATACATTAGATATCTACATATAGTCCAATCTCATATAGTATACAGATAGACTCCATGGGCTTATACATACTGAATCTCCCAGGTCTGCATATCCTCAACCTTATTCACCCTGTCCACCCCATATTCATCATGGTTTATCCTTGGGAATCATTATGTACATCCTCCTGCAGATTTAATCACATACTCTCTCTACTTAGGACATAGTGTCATGACTACCATGTACACTGTACATCCTTCAACTGCGCATTCCCAACTCAAACAGCTCATACCTGTGGACTTGACCCAATCTAGTATTCAGCCTGTCCCAATGTACTAGCATTACCTGACTAGTCCTCTCTGTTACCCTGACTGCTCTTGTCATTACATATGTAATCTGAGTCCCAACCTATTTTACCTCTGTTTTAGCTCCAGCCCTTTGTCTATTTAAACTGGCCTCCTCTTCCTCTTTCCTGATTGTTCCTCAAGAAAACAGTTTACTACTTCTTACTAGGAAATCCATCCCAGCAAGTGTCATCAAAGCGCTCTAACCTTACTCTATTAATTTCTTTGCTCCTTGTAGCATCCCTCCTTAGCCTTGCCCCTAAAAGCCTACTGTGAGTAGAGCCCCCTTGTGCCAAGCCCTGCTTGCATGCCAGCAGCCCTTGTGACACTTCCATGATATAGCACATTAGCTGGTACCCTAAAGCCTCCCCTTTGTTCATATCAACAGTAAGACCAGCCAGTGTTTACTCTTGCAACCTATAGGCTACAACATCACATTGATGCTGGCTCAAGGAGTGATACCCATCACTATTGTCAGACAGAGCCTTGACATGTTGGGGGTCAGGACGGTATGCTACCCTCTTGGAGCGTGATTAGAAAGCCACTTGCGGACTTTGTTCACAAGAGGCATCCAATCTGTGTTTTGAAGCTTAGATTGAATTTGAGCACTAGACTTTATCCCTTCTGACCCCCACCAGTTTGGAACTGTATGGCTGACGCCTGATTGTCACCAACACTACCTTTGACCAGACTCAGCAAGGAATTCAAGGGCAGGTGAAAGTCCAAATGGGGCATACATGTCAAACCCATGCATGCTATGATCTCGTAGGTGTGGTTGATGACCTATTCCCCCAAGAAAACACGGATAGATTTTGATGGTCGTGAGAGGTTATGGATGGCAAGGGAGATCTGCCAATCGAGTGCGTTTTGGGAAGCTTGTATACATTGAATTCATGAGTTCTCCGGGCAGTGACATACAATCACCAACAAACAAGGTATGAATTCCTGAGAGCTGGTTTTCCGTTACTCGCTACGCTAGACCACGTCGAAATAACCATTTAGATCCTCTTGCCGAGTGAAACCAGTAGTTTATTTTGTTTTTTATTAATTATTGATTTAGAAAGAGAAAGCCTCCCAAAGTAGTTCCCCTCAGTTTGGAATCCAATCGAGTCCTTGATGTTCTCAAGATAAACATGACCAAGAGTCACGCGTTGACTTGTATGTATAGAACCACCGTCCTTCACACCGAGACACCCTTGGTTCACACTTGCATGGCCGGTCTTCCACAAAATCAAGCGCACGATCAGCCATTTCCATACCAAAAAAACAAAAAGGAAAACGCCAAGTGCTTGACGTCATCAGCGATTTCTTCAAAGACTTCCGCATCAACGGGGTATTCATAAACATGACCGATAGAAGTGGAAACCAAGATCGCTTGTCTCAAGTACTTGTGCCACTTTTAACGACCTTTAAATCAAACGCAAAGGAATGCCTTGGGATAGATTAGATGAATACGCCCTTTACTTATAGGGCTTGACTTTCGGTAAAACAAGTTCCAAAAGAAGTATCAAATCATCGTTCTTAAGCGTTGTGTCCAATGCTTGAGCTTTCTGAGAAAACAAAACAAGCCAGTTTGCGAAACGAACAAACGTGGCAGGAAAGAATGTGATTATTATGATGATAGTCTATTGGCTTGCGTTCAAACGGGGATACAACATCTAGTGATTGGATTTTGTTGAGAATTTGTCGATGGGAGAAAGGTTGATGAATTTCTACAGCCAACGTACTTTGCGATTTAGACGTGATGCCAGTAGAGACTTGCGATTCTTAAATATAATGGATGAGCAAATGGCGAATCCCGTACCCAGAACAACAGACAAAAGTTTGGGTGATCTAAGCCATCCGGGGGGATCCTTGGATGCGCCGGTCTTGCCGGAGCGATTATGCTCGGTTTGAAGATCGTTGATGATGTTTTTCAACTGCTCGATCATCTGCTTCAAGCGTTCCTCCTCGCCACTACGATCAAGGCTGCTAGGTGAATGACAAGTGATAGAGTCTTCCAGACTCGGTGGCATCCATGGAGGCGAATCGGCATTATCAAGTTGATCGGGCGACGATTGTCTCGGTGTTGACTGTTGAGCCAAAGTGATCAATTTACGCAATGAGGAAGGGGCAAATTTGGTCAGAATTGCCTTCGTCACAAATGTAGGCAGGGCTGACCGTATTATTTGCATCCACAACGTCCAAAATATCGAGTGCATAAAGTCAGAACTTGATTTCATTCAATAATCGAGTGAGGATAGCCAGGAGGCGATAAGTCTAAAGAATGTACTTACGGCCAAAGCCGGACAAATCAACTATTTGAGTAACGCGAATGGGGCTGGAGGGAGAAAGCTGCTCGATAAGGTATCCAGCAAACTTGATTTCCAAGGTCGACTTTTTCAACGGATGATTGGTACTAGTGGATGCAGCCAAGATTCTAATCGGCCGTCGCACTTGGTCGCCATTTTTGATAGACTTGGATGAATCTGACGGCGGCAGCTTGAATATGCATGATTGCATCACCAATTCTTTGGGCTGATCCGAATTTTTCGACATCATAAGTGATTTGATCTTTTTTAACTTTTTTTTAAGATAGTCACTGAAATTCTTCCCAGCAAGGCACACAAACAAAAGGACTAAGAGGGGCTAACTTTGATGGGCCAAAACCCTTTGAGACGAATCCAAGTTAATCCGTCGCCCAGATCTTCACCACACTCGCACATTCGGTCCCATTCCCACTGTTTGGAATCTGTTATACAGCGTACTAATTGTTCGAGGGTGAGTTGGTCCTCCTCAATCTCGGTCCGGATGGCGTAAACGGATTTCATAGATCGATGCCTGAGGATCTCAAGTCCAGGCGTAGGGAATACGTTGATCCAATCAACCGGTTGGTCGACCAAAGCTTTCAAGGATTGTGCAATTCCTCCGGATGTGGTGGTATCTTTTAAGCATGAACCCGGGTTAGTCTTTGGTGCTTCAAGTTTTGGACCATCGTCAACTCCAATTTCTTCGTGCGTTCTGCCATGCGTCGAGGAAGACCATCTTTGGGTCAAAAGTAAGCTGAATAGGAGTTGAAGTAATACTACGTGAAGTGAATCAAGTCCGAGTCGGGCTATGTCGAGAAAGCGAATGATAGTAAGATTCTGTTAGTCATAGGTTTTCTAGATCTGTGGCACGTCAGGGTGTGGTTAGACGAATCTTGGAAGCAGAACCCAGTGAAAGCAAAGTAGAAATCAGACTCAAGACAGGTCCATCTTGAACGAGTGAAGGCATATATCGGTACCAGGCTCATTGAGGCCAAGAAGAGGATTCGACGATGGTTGCCCGTAATTTCGGGGCAAGATTGGAGGCTGTTCATTTTCTTGATTTGCCTTCTGCTTCTTGGAGATGATCAAGTTTGGAAAGAAAGTTGGCGATGTTGATATGTATCATCGGTGGGTGATGATGGTGGTCTTGACCATTCAGCTGATTTCATTCCAGCCTTCGATGTCCAATGGGGTATGTATGTATGTACATAAATACATAATTTGCTTATGTAAACCTGGGGGAGACTACCCCCGGGCCAGGATGGGGAGCGGGCCTTTGTCCTGTAAGGGTGCATGAACCCAAGTGTTCCTTTGTTGATGGATTTACATCCTCAAAAGCTTGTTCCTCCACTTAATTTTTTTTTTGAAAAATGTAGTTGCACCAGTTGTTCAGATTGAATTTGACAACTACCACCACACTTCCTCCAAACATATTTACTTTTGGAGTCATTTTTGGAAAATTAAGAAACTAGCAATACTTCAAGTACCCTAGGTTGCAAATCCCACATGTGTATCTAACCAGAAGAACTTATGTTCATCATCAAATTTTATTAAGTTTGAATCATGCAAATGATATAATCCATTCAAAGATATTATATATTTCAGTTTTAGAATTTTTTTTAACTCTGAATCCAATGGAAGAAAATAAACTATTGGGTTGAAAGCGGGAATAAACTAAAACATTCATAATTGAAAAGGAGTTCTTTTAACCTGAAACACCATGGGCTGAATTTCAATGCCTTGAAGGCGTGTAAATGGAGCAAGCTACAAATAAACCAATGAGAAAATTTGTAGCTGTACCTAAAGACCAAAGTTCTTGGCCTCACTGTGATGAATCAATCCACTTTATTGTTTCTAATCCTTTAGATAGAGAAACAGTTTAACAAAAATTTTCAATGAAGGAGAAATAGTCAATAATTAGAGGGGTAAAAGACATTCAACGTTATTGGCAAAAATCAGAGGCAGGCATCTAGGAAGAATGTTTGCATACAATAATTTGATCATTTTTAATATGTAGACAAGTAGGATAATACTAATTGCAAAGCATACAACTTGATGAAACAAGCTGATAAGGTTTTTTATAGAAAGTAATTTCTGGGATGGATACCCTTAACAATAATCAAAATAGGAAATACCTTCACTGCTTCTCTCTTTCCAAAATAATGCAGAATTTATTTTATTTTGTTTTTATACAAAAAAAGGTTAATATTTGTGCTAGAGGGGACCATTTTGAGAAAAATAGCATGGTTAACTATGTTTTCTTTGATTTGAAAGAGACTTCTCATCTTTTTGTTGGGGTGGATAATTCTGGTACTAATAAATAATCTGCCCAATCCTCCTCCATTCTGGATCATAATATTTTAAGGCTCTAAGTCTACTTGAAGAAGATACCATAAAAACTCATCAAAATTGATTCTCTGCAACACATTCATTTTTTCCTGTATTATTTTTTGAAAACATGTAGTCTTATGGTTTCTTCTATCCTTTATTGTATAATATTACCCCCATCTCCCTCTATACCCCTATCCCTTAGATCAGTCTTGCTCATACTAAGTACAAAATGAATTGTATGGAATTTTACTACCTTCAAAAGCTCTTATTCCCCCTCATTTTTCTATTCTATGACAGTTTGCACTATTCCTGCAATTGTTTCATACAATTTTCCACCTTCAATGTATGACTTGCCAATCCACCTTGGTGATTAAAATCTTTAATTCCTTCAAATTGAGTTAAATTTAATCACTGTATTCTAAACCTTCCCTAGCCAATACTACCATCAACAAACTGCCTATCAATTGAAACATTATGAAGCCCTTTCATTTCTATCTTGATTGGAAACCCACTTTATCTTGAAATTCATCCATCTCTTCAATATTTGTGCATGGGTTGGGAAAGTTTTATTTTGGTTATTCTTTAGCCATCCAGATTGTTCACGGTAAACCATTAAGTTTTTTTTCTAATTCCTGTTGAAATCTCACCAAATATATATATATATATATTAAAAAAATAAAATTTTAGTCAATTTTTTGGTAGTCTCTTTGAACAACCACATTTCAACCACCTGGAATTTATCCCAATTTGGCTAACTTGATGCAGTTTCATGTAGTTGCTCATTGCAACCGCCGCAGCTTGGAGTCATCTCAATTTGGAAGACTCTGAGTAGTTGTGCAAGCCAGATCCCCACACAGCCACATCCTCAGCCCAAATCTTCTTCCAGCCTTTGTCTAGACCAGACAACCATTGATCAACTCCACCACATTGACCCCAGGAACAAACCAACCGCCAGCCACCATCAAGAGGCAACTGGCAGACCGTTGCCAACCAAACCATAAATTGAGGACAATTAGTCATCCAGCCAGCCCTGACTTGCACACCAAGTGGACCAAACAAGCAAACCGCTGGCCTCTAGCAAAAAGCAACCAACAGACTGTTGCCAACCACTTTTGTGGCATCTTATAGCCATGGATTGGGAACTGTGTTTCAGGATGCACACTCAGAATTGGGGAAAGCTGGCTGGGAATTTGGGGAGCACAGTGGCGCAGCAGTAGTGGCGCAGTTGGCTCAGCATCAGGTTATACAGGGTTATACAGGGGGATCAGGGAGGTATGTGCAAGCTTAAGCAGGGACCAATCTGTGGATGCCGGAAATTTGAAGACAGCGTGTTGGGCAGATACAGATGGGCAGATACAGACAGGCGCAAGGTTTGCGTAATGAGAAGGAAAAACCGGATGGATTTCATGGCAGGTGGTTGTTGGAGGATGGAAGGATATGGGATAGGGTTGGGCTATGGTTTCTTTCTTGCAGTTTTTTTCTTGTGGTTGTTAGGCCGTAGTTGGCTTGTGCTTATGTTAGGGTTGAGATGGAGGACTTAAATGCTCACTCTCAACTCCAGGTTGTTGGGAAGGGGATCAATCATGAGACCACTGGATTTTGAAGGAAGGAAAGAGCTCATCTCTCACTCTCTCTCATTGTTGGTTGAAAGGTGCGCTCCACTCCTTGCAGATGCAAGGGGCCATCAAATTCTGTATCCAAGGACAACTCTTAAGGGTAATAACCTCTTATTTCCACACCACCAAGTCAACACTAAGACCTCCAGCTAGCTCAGAACCCCACTGATTTATCCCAATTGGGATAACCTGGAGTAGTTGTGCAGGGCAGAAACCCATGCAACTACATTTCCAATCAAGACAGCCCAGCTTCCCAGACCAGACACAGACAGGAAGTCAAGACCAACCCAAACACCCCAGGCCTAGCCAGCCAGCCAGCCCCTGGCCACCAGACCTAGATCAAGCCAGCCAGCCTGGCCAAACAAGCCAACCAGAACCGGCCAGCAAGTCTGGCCTACCAGAACAAGTCAGAAAGACAAGATAATCCAACAATGAAGGCAGCCAGCCAGCCAGCCAGCCAAACCGTATTGAGCCAGCCAGCCCAGACTAAGCCAGCAAGCCCTGATCAAGCCAGCCCGTGCATAAAAAGTCATGAAGACCAGACCAGCCATCCCCAATCAGCAAGCCATTCCAAGCAAGAAAGCCATTAGTCAGCTAGCCAGTCAATCAGTCCAGGACAGCCAGTCAACTGCTCAACTATTCAGGTCTTCAGAAAATAAGCCAGTCAGTCAGCCATTCTTAGCCAGTCAATCAGCCAGCAGTCAGCCCGTTAACCAGCCTTCCAGAATGCCACCAATCCAGTCAGCCAGCAAGTAAGCAAGCCAGCCAGTCAAGTATCCAGCCAGTCAGTCAGCAAGAAATCCAGCAAGCCAGTCAGATAGGCAGCCAGCTAGCCAGACCGCCAGAAAGCCAGTCAGAAATCAAGCAAGCCAGTCAGACAGCCTTGAAGCAAACTAGCCAGCAAGTCAGTCAGCAAGAACACCAGCCAGCCAGTTATTCAGCCAGCCAGGTCATCAGCCAGCCTGCCTGCCCACCAGTTGATCAAGCTCAGGACCCCATCAGACCAAGTTGAGGTGGATGGCAAGACTGGAGAAAAAACAAATCAGACACCCAGACCAGCCAGAAAGACTAAGCCCACTAACCAAGATCAACAAGAAGACCACACCAGACTAAGAAGATCAATAAACAGAAGAATAAGACAAAGAACCTCCTCTGGATCTTAAAGCCATTCAACCTCAGATACCCCCCCCAAGACCAAGACCAAGGTGGACAGAAGGATCAAGAGGAAGATTTTGCCAAACAAAGACAAACCTCAGGACCCCCACCAGACCAGAACACTGGTGGATAGAAGGACTGAGAGAAAGACCCAAAAAGACAGAAGGACCTAGGCAAACAGTCAAGCAGACAGACATACCAAAGGAAAGACCAAGATAGACCAAGAATTCATTAAAATTCTTCCAGACCTTTTGGTCAGATTTCCCTTTATAATCATCTCTGCCTTAATGTGAAGTCTTGTTCCTCATACAAACTCCAGAATTCCATAATCATTTCTCTGTAACCATTTTTTTCCTCATTTTTACATAGACTGGACCAAATTCAGAATTTCTGGTTTTGAAAACATTAATCAAAACAGAAATTGAGGATCAGGAGCCAAATATTTTATCAATCCCTACAACTACTTTTGCCTGAACTGCAAAAAATAAATTTTTGAACATCCTTTTCCACCACCACAAAAAAATCTTCCTTAAAAATTCATTTAATGGACAGTTACAGGAGATAATTTTACTCTGACTCACAAGCCAGTACTCTCATTCCTTGCAACTTAAAACACCTTCCTTTCCGGATGGAACCCTATAAATAGAAACAAAAGCTTCTGAAAATTTAATTATTTCATAATTATTCCAATCCTACCATTCCAATCAGTTAGAAAAACCCACCTTCAATAAAAATAACCTCAAAAAGCAACAATCCAAAGAGCTCCCATGAATATAAATTTTCCTTCCTTCAAGTAATGCTACAATAAAAACACTTCCTGCACTCAATTTGGGAACTTTCCTTCATCAAAAATAATCTTCCTTGCCTAAAAATTGGGTTGATTTGGTTGCTATTAAAGCCCTGGTTTTCTGGTATTGAAATCCTTTTTAAATCACTCCTGCCTCACCCATAGCTGTTAAAAAATTCAATACTTCCTGTTGCAATAACTAATTTTATCCTTCTTGCTTAATTCATTCCTTGTTTTTATTTGTCACTTCATCTAATTTTGGTCAGAATTTTTTTTGTCTTCCTTTCTTCTTCCCTATTGCATTGCTTCTTCTGTCCCACTCAAAACCACCTATCAAAATACTTTCACCATGCTCAACTAACTAATCCTAATCTTGTGCAGCAACACTTCCAAATGAGATGTGGGATTCCGCCTACAACCAATCACCAAAAAACTTGGATCTCTCAATCCCCCCTCAACAAATTTCCAAATATCTTCAGTATCTTTGGTAACTCTGAATTCAGCTCATTTATACATCTCATCTTTAAGCTCACTTTCCTCCTCCAAGTTCATTTATTTTGATTGCTAAATTCCAACACTTCCAACAGAAAAAATCCTGAATGGTACTTGAAAAGGAAAAAATTCCACCAGAGGACTGGACTGCAGAGTCCAAGTATCACTAGATGTGGTGTGAAAAAAACATCACTTTTAATCCTCTGGGGAAAAAAAATTCCACACCAGAAAGTATGGGAAGATTAAATCAGTGGCTGGAACTGCATCCCTTTAAACATATTCCACAGGGAACAGTCAATCCATAAGCCATTCTTCAGGATCCAAGATTAACCAGAATTGCCCCTTTTAAAATCCAGAATCCTCTGGTTTTTCTCTCAAGGCCTCCCCATTCAAATCCTCAGTTTTACCTCCTGCCATGGAAAAAAAAAAAAGGATAAAACTTTACCCTTTATGCATTTATTTTTACATTTTTGTCTCCTGAAGCCCTGATCTTCTTCCCACCTTCAGAGAGACTAAATAATAAATTTTCCTCAAAATATACAAAATCTAGCAACCCAAAAAAAATCTAAAATTCTACTCCCCTGCCTTTCATGGCTTCTCACCTCAAAGCAATCTCCAAATCCCTGGTTAAAGATGCTGAATTTGGCTCCCCAATGAAGCAATCTAAATATCTTCACTGTGACCTAGAAACTTGAACACCTCCACAATACCTTGTAAAAACTTATATGATATTGGAATTTCCTTACTACCACCAAATCTGAAGTAATGATTAAAGTAGAATTCCTCTTGAAGAGGTAAAATTTCAAGGATTTTATCATAATGACAATGGTTTGTTTAAAGAAATACTTAAATATTTCTATGGGATTCCCACCCATAATTTTCAAGGACTCTTTTGGAAAACTTCCATAAAGATTTTCCTGTTCATAATTTACCCAGCCAGGCTGAATGATAGGGATTTTGTTAAATATTCCTGTAGATTTACTTCCATTTTATTCTTGAAAATTTCTTCAATATTATTTTTTTTTTTGAATTCAATCCTTCTTTCCTTCATTTTGTTTTATTATTATTATTTTATTATATAATAAAATTTTTTCAACATTATTGTATTTGGATTTTCAGATTAAAATTTATTTTTAATATTATTGTATTAATATTATGTTTTTGTTTTTATTGAATTATGATAATTGAATTGTTATTATTGCCTTATTATAATGGTATTATTAGTATATATACATGTATAGGCAGATGTTTTTTACACTTGAAATTCAAAAATATTCTCTGTAATATTGACGTCTGAGGATAGCTGGCTCCTGCCCAATAAAGAACTTCTAAATTCCCCATACCCTTCCAAGGAAATATGGACACCCAGGGATTTGAAAAAACATATAAATAGAAAAATATGAAAATAGAAATCTCCAAGCCCCAAGTAATGAGAATCTCAACATAAAATATGCCTTTGTTCACCTCAGAATCAGTCATAAAGAAAAATATTCAGAAAATGAGAAAAAAAATGATTCCTGGATTGTAATTATGTCACAGAAAGTCCCACAAAACTCTCTTTGCCAATAAATTAAACAAATAAAATGAATAACCATCCAATACAGCCTCTTAAACCAACATTCAAATATCTTAAAACCCTGGAATTCAATTCTCCAATTCCAAAAAAAATCAAATATTACTTCCATAAGGGACACCAAAAATATTTTGAAAATTTTTCTGTCACATGCTCCTAGCCTCAAAACACATCTCATACACATTTCTTCTCATCTTCTTACCCCCACTCCTTCTTGAACCTATTGGTCTAACTATAATCAATATTATCACCCAAATATACCATTTAATTATGTCACATCCCCATATTACAATTACTTTTTTTATATGTTGGAATTACCATTTTTAGATTGAATTATGGCACATGGTAAAATGATGCAAATAAAATTACTAAAATCACACAAATGATTCAAAAAGGTTTCATTTTAGCAAAATTATTGCTAAAATGACACCACAAGGTGTAATTGGAATCATTATAGTACTTTTTTTATAAAATGGAGTCTTTTGGCATGAATTCCCGCCCCACAAAGATGTGAAGCCTTTTTAAAACTTAAAGGAGTGCCTGAGGTTGAATAACACACCATTTTATGATGTGTTGAGCTGTAGTTTTATTTTTAGGCACACTTTTGAGTCCAAATATTTCATTCCAAAAAAAAAAGTTCATTTATTTCAAATTGTATGATAATTTGTTTTAGCATTGGTTTTCAAATGTTGAACTTGATTGAGGATTCAAATAATCCAAATTTCAATGTAATTTTCAAAAAAAAATGAAGGTAAAAGAAATCTCCAATATAGATGTTTCATAAAGAGAAAAAATGAAAAAATTATGTTTTGGTTACTTTTATTGTTCATAGATTTTATGTTAAAGAAGAAGAAGAATAGCACTATGAAAAATAAAAATATTTAAATTTTGTTGTTTCATGCATTGGAAAAGAAAATTAGATTGATTCTTTTTCTGGAGTTTTGATGATATTTTGATCAAATAATCAATATTGGTATCCCAGGACTCATCAAATTCAAGAAATCAATATTTCTGGTTCTATTTCAGTCCAGCAGTATAATTTGATTTGAATTTTTTCTTACTAAGGCTATAATCACACCAATAATAGTACTAATATCAGGCCAATGACATCAAAAGGCTTCATTTTATAGAAAAAAATTGTATGATGATGCAAAAAGGTGACATTGGCTGCATTAAAGTTATTTTAATGAAAACTTGATATGCTTTCCCATCCCAGGAGGGCGTGTATTCTGTTTAAGGTTTACAGAAGTTCCTGGGGTGGTAGAACACACCATTTAATGGTGTGTTGGGACCCCAAAGGCCTTTAAACATTCATTAGGCCCTGGGAGGCTAAATTCAGGCCTCCAGACCACCTTAAAATTGAGTAAATTTAATATTTAAAAATTAAATAAATATCAATTTATTGCTAGTAATCCAAATATGAACTTGGATTTTCAATTCATATCTGAAGTCAGCTTTGAAAAAAAAGTCCATCCAATATAAGAAAAATGAGAAAAATTATAAGAGTTCATTTTATTTACACAAAACTGATTTTATTGAGTGAGATTTAAATACCTTTGTACCAAAAATCAAAAAACATTAAAAATTCCAAATACACCTATTTCATGCTTGGAATTCAAATATCTTGAAATCTTTAAACAAGAGGATCATCCAGTACATAAATAATTATAAACAATATAAACAATATTAAAAACACAAAAAATATATAAAATATATAAAGTGCTAAAAAATTTAAAAATATAAAGAATGTAAAAAATTTAAAAAATATGAAAAGGTTGTTATTTTTCTCACGCATCCAACCCTTTATTTGATGCATTTTGAGATTGGCGCATGGTTGCACCCCTTTAATATTTCACACAAAAATGCTTTATTTCCCGCAACTTTCAAGAATCCATTTTTTTTGAATTCTGACTGCGCAGCCCTGTAGAAGGGGTTGTTAAAACCCTAACCAAAATCTTTGGTATTTTTGAAGGCATTAGAACCCCTTCAAAGATGAAATCAAAAAATGAAAAAATTCCATAAAACAAATTTTTTCATGGGTTTTTGGATCCTTATTTTAGCTATTTTATTTTGTTTTTTTTGTTATCTCAGCTTCCAGAACTTTTGAACAAAATCATAGAGTCTTCAAATATTTTTTTCATATTTTTTGGATGTATCCTTTACCTTAAAAATTCCTTCACAAAACACAAAAAATCAAAAAAATCAAATTTCTCTTTGGACATTTGAATCCTTTTATTTTACTTTTCATTCCATTTTTTTGTTTAATTCAAGCTATCAATAATTTAAAAAGGAAATTAGAGAGCATTAAAATATTTTTTTCAGATTATTTAGATGTATTATTTTACCTTAAAAAATTCCTTCAAAAAAGCAAAAAATTCAAAAAATTCAATTTTCTCATTTCACTTTTGGAGCCTTATGTTTGCCATTTTGACTTATTTTTTTGGTTTTTCAAGCTTTGAGAATTTTAAAAGAACTATTAAAGAGCTTTATATTTTTTTTCCAGGATTTTTGGATTTAATTTTTGACCTTTAAAAATTCCATCAAAAAACAAAAAAATTTGAAAAATTCACTTTTCTTTGAGCCCTTCACATGCATATATTCAATATGACTGAATTTTTTTCCCTGGGTCCACCACCCATCTTGGAGTGCTCCAATTATCTTTTAAACAACCCCCTTGACCTGTTCCACCCTCCCATCACCCCCCACCACACCATCCCACAACCATACCATACCACACCACACCACACACACCACACCACACCACACCACACCACATCACACCACATCACATCACACCACACCACACCACACCACACCACACCACACCACACCACACCACACCACACCACACCACACCACACCACACCACACCACACCACACCACACCACACCACACCACACCACACCACACCACACCACACCACACCACACCACACCACACCACACCACACCACACCACACCACACCACACCACACCACACCACACCACACCACACCACACCACACCACACCACACCACACCACACCACACCACCCCACCACACACCTTTTCAAAAGACACCACCAAACACTCATCAAAACAACTCAACACTCCAGATACTTCCAAACAAGAACATCTCTTTTTCCAATGGCTCAAGAAAACATCCACCCACTTTTCATAACTTTTTCAACTGTTTCACCAGGCTTATCCTTCATTATCTCATCTAATCAAACTAGTGATTCAAATCCTCTTGCTGCTTATTCATCTACTCAAACTCTTGATTCCACTCCTCCAGCCCCTCCTCCTGAGCTATCATATAATCAAAAGGAGGAGCTGGTTGAGGCTATCCAATCATGGGCAAAGTCCCATGCATATGCAATATTTATGAGAGTATCAAATTGCAAGAATCAGGCCTACACTTACAAATGTGATAAATCTGGGGAATATAAAACCAGCAAAGATACCTCCAAATTAAAAAAATCAAGAAAGACCAATTGTCCTTTCAGGTTATCAGGGAATTTTTCAAAATAATTGGATTTTTGGGTGGTTAAGGTTATATTTCTAGAGCACAACCATCCACCTTCCATTGATCCTTCCACTCATCCCATTGACAGAAAAATCCAAGAGGAGAAAAAGGAGGTGGTTGAAAATTTATCCAAAGCCAGATTTCCCCCTTTCAAAATTGTCAACTCTCTTATACAAAACTCATCATCACCTATCCATGAAAATCTCCCTACAATTAACAACAAAATATCCCAAATACAAAAAAATTCCCTTGATGGAAAAACTCCTGTGGAAGCACTCATACTGGAATTCAGGAATTCTTCTTTTTACTACAAAATTAACAATTTGGATGTTCAAATTACTTCATTATTTATTTCACACCCTGATTCCATGAAACTTCTCAAACTTTTCCCTACTTGTCAGCTTGCTAGTTGACAAGAGAAACCTGTCAAAGCAGATCAAAAACAGAAAATAAATGAATAAAATTAGAAAGAGTAGGAAATACATATATATTATTACAGAAATGGATTTCCTACCCAAAAATAGGTAGGGTCACTCACTGACCCCACCCTTGAATTCCAACCCCTTATATTTTTAAATAATTCAGAAGAAAAAGACCAATAAACCCCAACACCACTATGGCACCTTTTGGCCATTCTAGTATCTCACACACAATGCCATGTATATGTTTCACACCTAAAATTCAGTCAGAATTGAGGCGTTGTGTATATTCTAGGAGTTACAGGCTGATTTGTGTTATGTCACAATTCCCACGCGCAGCCCTGCATTCATATAGCAAGGGTACACACGCCTGACACTCAGTATGTAGGCGCATGTCAATAAAAACGCATGCAATATGACTGATGATGGATTCCTGCACGCAGCTGTCAAGCCCCCGCGCATCAACATCAGTCATGCTAAGTCCAACAGCCAGGTACCGCAGGAATGTGCTACAACCTGCATGCATACATAATGCATATGTAACAAGTTCACAGATGGATAGGGAGATGTTTGAAACCTAAGAAAATTGAATAAAAATATGAAATTCAAAACAATAAAGCAAATAAATTGTGAGAAACAATAATAAAGGTTGTCACGTAAATAAGATTGCCAAATCTTTATGAACCACAAAGCACACCAAGAAGTCTACCAAAACTTTTTTTAAAAATTACCAACATGTGCAGAAGATGGCATGAAATCTACAAATACCCACTTTTACCTGTGCCACTCAAAAGAAAGTAATACAAAATAAGGAAATGTGTCTGAACCATAAAAATATCAAATTAATATTTAAATACCTTCTGAAAAATTATTTCACCTAGAAATATGACACATGCAAGGCTTGCCAGTTGACAGCACCAATACTTCGTGCAAAACTAGCCCTGGTTAGCCTGCCAGCCTCAGCATACATGCACAGCCCTCTCTATGTGCCCTGAGAAGATCTTATTACCCCAGAAAAATATATAAACCAAACCTTTTAGATGTTTTAAACACTAGTGTTTATAAAGTAATCAATCCAGACCCCTTTCCATCCGTGATCAAGTGTTTATTCAAAATAAACAAGTGATTTATGGCCTCAGTCTGATAGTATAATTATTAATTCTAACCCACTGTTAATTCCATTGAAGAAAATCAGCAATAATCCCCAACAATTGTCCTGAGACCCTTTCAACAGTGAATTTCTGCAAGTTCCTTGGAGTTTCTGCTTAAATTAGTAAGTTATCTCCTCCTTGCTTCCAGGCATAAGTGCTGTGAGTGAGCCAGTACACCCAATCCCCTTGAGTAAACCCTTTTGAGTAATCACTTAGGACTTCATTGTCCCAAGGTCTTTACACGGTTCAAAAGAGCCCCTTGAAGAGAGGTTGTGATCCAATAAAGATCCCCTGTTTGCATAAACTGTGCCCCTCTTGAAATATATATTTAAATCAATTTAAATCCAACCAAACCACTCAAACTCTGAACTTGCTTTGAAATCAATCATTTGAGCATTTCACGTAATTTTCTTGGAATTATTATTCCAAAACCAATATCACTTGCTGTAGGTAAAAAACAGAAAAGTTCCTGTTATCAGTAAGCTGACAACTGGCGGTCTGGCCGGGAAATATCCCTGAATAATCAATTTCTAATTAATTAATTTCTTTGGACCTGATAATCTACGTAAATATAAGTAAAAATACTTATTAATTCTTTTATTGTTACTCTTCCAGTGGACCTTAAGACCAATGGGGAATTAATCAATTATTATTATAACCTTCTTAAACAAATAAAAGAAGAAAGAATCCATAATTTTGTACCTGTTATCATAACTCCTGAGCAACAACAAACAAAATTAAACCATTATAAACAACAAGCTTTAAAAGATAAAGAATTAGAACTTGAAAGGCTTATTAATTTTAATTCTTTACTCAGGAAACACACGGCCTGGAAGAAATATTAAAGAAAACTTTATTTCTTTAAAAAAGATAAAGAAAATAAAGAAAGTAAGCTCAATATTTATATATATGTATATTTGTTTTCAAAAATTTCAATAAAACTTCAAAAATTAATAATTTTTTTTAAAAAATTAATAAAAATTGTAATAAACCAAAAACTTATTCAAATTAAATTTTTCACTTATTTGCAGTGGGAAGAACTTTTTTCCTTGCAGATTTTATTGAGCAAGACCTGTTAGAAAAAAGTTCTCACCACGGATCTTTGGATTTAAGCCAAGACCTCATTGGTACCCACAAGGACCCCCCTGGATTACCCACCAAGGACGCCTTCAACCCTAACAAAGCATTAGTACTGTTGAATTTAAGTCTAAGTGAGCTAAAAATCAATTTAAAATAAAAATAAAAATATTTTTTATATTTTTTTATCATTTTTTACCAAGTTTTGACAAAACTTATACTCATTTTTGCACGATGTTGCAAGACAAGCCCAACACCGGCGCAACCGGACAAGCCCCGTCCTATGGACCTCTTCCCAGAGGAACGCACCCCCATACAAGTGCCTGTAGCAAGCACAATGAGGGGGCTTGAAACCGCGACTTGAGTGCTGCAAAATTGGCCAGCACCCATGCCAGGCAAGTCAACCAACAAACTGTTGGAAGTGAGTCCTTTGCCTGGGCAGTTGTCCCGTAAGTCCACTCCTCCCACTATGCCTCCCAGTCTGGACTTGGCCAAGGAGTCCAATATCAAAGATCTGGTGAAGGATCATGTGAGTCATTGGGAGGCATACAAGCTAGCCCAAGAGCAGGAGGACTCAGCAGCTGTCAGCTCTCTGATACCAGGAACCTTGCAATCCTTTACCTACAGAGAGTGATAGAAGATACTGGAATAATAATAATAATAGTATTCCAATGATAAACATGTAAAAAGCTTAAACAATGAATATGTTAAGAGCTGGTGCAAGGTTTAATTGGTTTGGTTAAAAGGGTTTTCAATTTGTTATAAAAGAGGGGCCACAGTATTATACTACTGGAGGTCTTTACAGATGAACAACCTCTCTTCAGGGGCCTCCTTAGGCAGTTTAAGAACCTTGGAATGAATATGGGTGCCTTAGAAAGAGCTTATTCCACTGATAAGGCTTGGAAAAACAGCACAATGGCCAATACAGGAAGGGAAACACTCACTCTGAGCACTTTAACGCAAAAATCCTGCAATAATAGGAAGGGTTTCAGAGCAGATGGGGTAGACTTGCTTGACTAACTTCAATGGGTTGAATGGTTTTGAGAAATAAATAATAATAATACTACAGAATAAGTCATAAATCACTTGCTTATCTCTTTATAAGCACTTGAGTAACAATTACACGGGGTCTGATTGATAATAATAATTCCTGGTAAACTGATGGGGAATAATAGGTCCAAAGAGGTCTGTATAAATACCTTTTTGGGGTGACTATGAGCTTCTCAGGGTACATAGAGAGGGTTCTGCTCTTCGGCTGAGGCTGGCAGGCCAGTCAGGGAAAAATTAGCACATCCACTTGGTGCTGTTAATCAGCTGACATCAGATCTGCTGGATTTCTGTGCTATTTTAGCCACAGGACCTGTTAATCTTTTATGGCGTAAATGTGATCATTCTGCACTCATACTTCATTTGTACAAATAATATTGTTTTAAAGTGGAAAAATGTGGAAATTTACTGATGTCCCTTCATCTTCTGAGCAATTAGGTAATTTTTAATAATTTCTATGATGAGTTCTAGTATTTTTTTGTAGTCTTTGAAGATCAGGATAAGTGATTTACATGGCAATACTCAATATTTGATTTATTATAAAAAAATACTTAAACTTAGTTTCTTATTAATTTTGTTTAAGTTTTATACTTTTTAGAATATTACTAATACATATGTCAGGTTATCGCATATGCCAGCTAACCCTAACTAGGTTGTAGCTCTTTTGAGTGGTACCTGGTTGTCAGATTTGTCACAACTGACCCAGGAACGGGGATCAGTCAATTCAGATGGGCGCGGGGTAGGATCCTCTGCTTGCGTGGCAAAATTAGCTGCGCGCGTGACCTCTGTACGGGGGAATGTGTAGCTACGGGTACGTAGGGCTGTGTAAGGATGCGGGGCTGCACGTGGGAATTGTGACATAACACATTTCCGTGTGTAACTCCTAAAATATACACAACACTCCAATTCTGAGTGAAATTTAGTTGTATAACCTATATGTGAAAATACACGTGAAATATTGAAATGGCCAAAAGGTGCCATATTGGTGTTGTGGCTTTTGGTCCCTTTTTTATTGAATGATTAAAAAATAGAAGGGGTTGGATTTCCAGGGTTGGTTCAGTGCGTGACCCTACCTAATGTTTGGTGAGGAATCCATTTCTGCAATAATATTTGTGTATTTCTTGCTCCTTCTTTAGTTAATTTTACTTTTCTTATTTAATTTTTTTTATCATATTTCTTCTGCTACTTTGACAGGTTTCTCTGTACATAGTAGCAACCTGACAGCAGCCATGAGAAAGGATATTTCACAGGCCAAGTCCTCTCAAATAGCCCTGCAGAAATTTATTCCCAGAGCAGAGGTAGAGAAATACGTTGAAAAATGGAACCCTTGGGATCAACTAGCCAAATTAAAGGGAAAAGACCCCAAAAAGTTGAGATCCTCAAATCATCAAAGGATGAAGAACCCAAAAGATTGGGACAATATAATATCTCTAGCTCAGAAATGGAAGAAAGTGTATCACAATTAGATTCTGATGATATAAAACCATTGTTTAACAAGTTTTATGGCAATTTCTTCCATAATTTTAACATCTTGAGTAACAATCTAGAGAAGATTCACAAACAACTTGACAAAGAAATCCAAACAATCCAAAATCAAACTGACCATCTGAGAGCCAATGAGTCCAAAATCAAATTGTTAAGGAACACCATTGATTTAAATAAATCATCTTTAATTAATCATATTGGTAACACCTGTTCTTCCAGACAGGAAGAGATACTCCTTCTCCTTGAGCAACTCAAAGGAGAAATAAGAAACAAAACTGATACCCCTTCTGTTCATCTTTTTAATAAAATTGACTTATTAAGCAGAAAAATGGATTTGGAACTAGGTATGATTTAGAATGATTTAAGAGACCTTAAAATTAAATCAACTGCCCCTCCTGTAGTCAAAATAGAAAAATCAAAACCCACCAGGACAATTATCACTCCTAACATCTCTCTTAATTCTGGAATGAATAGGAATGAGTCTTACCAGCCTAGTCCTACCCCTGAAGTTGAACAAGCTTTGAAACTCTTGCCTCCTGTAACTGAATGGCCTAAATTCTCAGGAGAAGGAGAATACAACCATATCAGCTTCATTAAATTCATTGACTATACCCTTGCCTCTCATGAACTACCAGATACTATAGCTGTAGTAAGACTACCCAGGCTGTTTGAAGGAGTAGCACTGGATTGGTTTATCAACAAAAGAGGAGAAGTAGGATCTCAAACTTGGAACTCTTGGAAGTTCCTCATCAAAGAACAGTTCGGCACCAGAATCTGGAAAAGAAAGATGATGAAAACCTTTGAGAACTCACTTTTTGACCCTTTTAAGGACAAACCCCACAAGTGGTGTTTGGGACAAAAGAAAAGGTTAGATTGTTTCTATCCTGAAGCTGATAAAGAGTAAATCAATGCAAGTCTCCTCAATCTGTTTCCCGGACACCTTAATCACAGTTTGAGGTGTAGAATGCCCATGGATGCTGATATCTCCACCTTAATTGGTATTCTAGAAGAAACCAATGATATGAATGGTCTTGAAAAAAGGAACAATAGACCTAAGGAACCCACTCCCAAGACTCAAGAAGAATACCATCCCAAAACCAAAGACTCTACCACACCCCAACTAGAAGTTAAGAAAACTTCTGATACTAAAGAGAAGGTATGCTGGAATTGTAACCCAACTGGGCATGTGAGACCTGATTTCCCCCAACCTAGGAGAAAGATCAATCTTATTGAAGGAGAGGAGAATTAAAATGACCCTGATCCCCAACTTGATGACACTGATGGATCTCTATCTGAGTATGAATTAATGATCACTAACCCCATCAATGTCATTGAAGGAAGTATAAAATCTTTCTTAGACATTAACTCTGCTAATGAAGATTCCCACTTACCTCAACAATGGAATCCCAATATGAAAATTCACCATGTGTCTGAAGCCAAAACTCTGACTCTCAAACCTTCTTCCATTAAAAGTTACACTTCTGGAAAAACCTGCTATGCTACTGGATTAATTCAAGGATCTCCTGTCAATTTACTCTTAGACAGTGGAGCCTTTTGCTCCTGTGTTATTTCAACTTATTTGGAACAAAAAGACCCAAATTGGAAAGAAAACTTACTACCAGTACCTCAGGCTAAGTTCAGCAGTTTCAACTCTTCTCTTAATGCCATTGGAGTTTGGTCCTCTGATATGATCCTCCCGCACTCAAAAGGGTCACTCAAACTGAAAATTGATTTTGTAGTGCTGCAGAATGGAGTGTGTGATTATTTGATTCTAGGGAATTATTCTCTTTGCCTATATGGTATTGATGTATTCCAAAGTAAGGGCAGGTACTTCACAGTAGGAGGAGACTGGAAAAAGAAGTTCCAAATATTCCATGTTAATGCTCAAACTTCTGATTCAACTTATGAAAAACACCTGGAGAAGTTCAACCAGGAGTACTTCTCCCAAGCAGCCCTGAATGCCCTGATAAGTGAAGACCAAAAAAGGAACATACTTCAAGTCTGCTTTGAAAATCAGAATGCATTCTTCACCAGGGATCACCCAATTGGTAACATCAAAGGACATGACATGATCCTAACTTTAAACATTAAACCTCCTTACCCTCCCAACCTCAGGAGACCTGCTTACCATTCTATTCCAAAATCTAGGACAGCTCTTGAAACTCATATTCAAGAATTGATTGACCTACAAGTCTTAAGAAACGTAGGACACAATGAACAAGTGGAAATTACTACTCCAGTAATTATAGCTTGGAAAAATGATAATTCTAGGATGGTTGGAGACTTTAGAATGTTGAACAACTATACCCAAGCTGATTATTACCCTATTCCACGGATCGACCATGCTCTACATAACCTCTCTAAGGCCAAGTTCATCACTACTATGGATATGCTGAAAGGTTTTCACCAGATACCTATCAGTCCTGATAGCCAGAAATTTTTGAGAATTATATATCATTTGGGCATTTATGAGTACCTTAGGATGCCTTTTGGTATCAAAAATGCTCCTTCTCACTTCCAAAGGATGATGGATACAGTTTTAGGATCATTCATCAGGCAAGGATGGATAATGGTATACATTGATGATGTTATCATTTATTCTGATGATTGGAATGCCCACATGGACAAAGTAAGGATAGTCCTTAAAACCATCTCTGCTGTGGGAGTACAAGTATAAATGAAGGAATTTAATTTTGGTTATGGAGAACTGAAAGCCTTATGACACATTGTTTCGGGACTAACCTTAACTTCTGACCAGAGCAAAATAGCAGCTGTGATGAACAGTCAAATTCCTCAGAACAAAACTAAACTCCTATCCTTTATCAGCTTTTGCAGCTCCTACAGGAAGTATATACCTAAGTTTTCCCTTCTAACCAAAGGTTTGTATGAAATCTGCGACAACAACACCATGTTTGAAATGACTCATCAAAGGGTCAAGAACTATGAAGAACTCAATCTGGCCATGACCTCATCTCCAGTACTGATTCAACCTGACTATTCTAAACCTTTCAAACTCTATATAGATGCTAGCATGGAAGGGCTAGGAGCTGCTTTACACCAAGAAGTGATAGAAAATGATAAACCAGTGGAGAAGCCCATACTCTTCTTATCCAGATAAGTAAAGGACACTGAGAAAAGGTATGGTGCAAGCCAAATGGAATGCCTTGCCTTAGTTTGGGATCTGGAAAAACTCCATTACTACTTAGAAGGTACCAATTTCACGGTAAGTACTGATTGCAATCCTTTCAGGACTTGAATTAACATGGAAACCCCTATTAGGCATATGTTAAGATGGCAGATAGCCATTCAACAGTACAGAGGTCAGATGAACATAGTCCATCAAGCTGGTGCTAAACAACAGATTTCAGACAGTTTGAGTAGGAATGCTCTACCCAATGATCCAAGTAACCCTGCTTATGATACAGAAGATAATGATATATTTCCTATCCTTAACATTAACATGATGAATATTGAGGCACCCATTCTAGGAATCCACATCTGTGAACTGGATGAATCTCTGTTCAACTTCATCAAGGAAGCTTACAGCCCTAGTATGAAGACCCTAATCACCATTATGGAAAGTAACTCTCCACCATCTGAACTGATTAAAAGTCTAACTGAAACTCTCCTGAAACCTTGCAAAGCAGGAAGGTTCACTGTATGGGATGGTCTAGTATACTATAGACACCAACATTCCAGTGTTATAGTCTTAACCAAAGAAGACCATATCAAACATA
Source organism: Puccinia polysora (assembly GCA_025617555.3). Taxonomy (NCBI): domain Eukaryota; kingdom Fungi; phylum Basidiomycota; class Pucciniomycetes; order Pucciniales; family Pucciniaceae; genus Puccinia; species Puccinia polysora. The sequence goes on from CM062631.1 coordinate 16,707,607, forward strand.
TCCTAGCTGAGTGCCATGATAACTGTTCAGATGGTCACCTATCCACAGATAGAACCCTAGAAAAAGTCCAAAAAAACTGCTTGGTGGATCAATTGGAGAGATCCCACATTCCAGTATGTCACCAGTTGTGAAACTTGTCAGAAGTCCAACTGGACCACTGGAAAAAGGTTTGGTCTACTACAGAAGATTACTGAACCTAAGAAAAGATGGGAAATCATCAACATGGACTTTGTAACTGGATTACCCCCAGGAGGAGCCTATTCCTACAACTCAGTCCTAGTTATAGTTGACAGGTTTTCCAAGAAAGCAAAATTCCTACCCAATCATAAGGAGGATACTGCCATGGAAGTAGCATTACTGTTTTGGAATAGACTCATAGGTGATGTGGGAGTCCCTAAGATCATCATCAGTGATAGGGATCACAAGTTCACTTCTGAATTTTGGAGGAATCTCCACAACAGGTTAGGCACTACTTTAGCCTTCTCTACAGCCTATCACCCCCAGAAAGATGGATTAGCTGAAAGAATGATTCAGACCCTAGAAGACATTCTAAGAAGGTTCTGTTGTTTTGGTCTAGAATACAAGAATTCTGATGGGTATTTCCATGCTTGGGTTATCCTTTTACCTGCTCTTGAAATGGCCTACAACAGCTTCAAGCATTCTGCCACTAAAGAAGCACCCTATGTGCTAGAAAGAGGATGTATTCCTAAACTACCCCAGGATAGCCTGAACCAGCAGCTAACCAATATTCACCTCACATCACTTGACTTCAAGAGAATGATAGACATGGCCAAAAAACGTGCTGCTAAATGTGTTAAAGAAGCTGTTGAATATAACCAGCAAAGGTGGGATAAGAGCCACAAAGAACCTGATTTCAGGATTGGTGACCAAGTCTTAATCTCTACTACCGACTTTACCAACCTAGCAGGGAACATGAAACTCAGACCTGCATTTGTTTCACCTTTTACTATCAAGAAACTCCATGGGAAGAATTCAGTAGAAGTGATTCTTAGTGATGAACTTTCCAGGAAGCACCCAGTGTTTCCAGTAATTCTTACCAAACACTACCGTCCCAGGGAAGGAGAACAGACTCTGTCACCAGCAATACCTGTTTCTGAAGAAACTGAGAAAGACAAAGGAAAAATAGGCAAAATCCTTAAAAACAAGAAGGAAAGGATAAATGGCAAAGATGTCAGACTCTACCTAGTCAGATAGAAGGGAGAATCTGCTGACAAAGATGAATGGTTACCTGAAAAAAACATCCCTGATGGACCTATCCACTTGAGGAATTACAGGGCTAACAAAAGACACTGAACCCCAAAATTTTCTTTTCAGATATAGACATATCTTTCAGTGGGGGAATGGCAGCTTGCTAGTTGATAAGAGCAACCTGTCAAAGTAGATCAAAAACAGAAAATAAATAAATAAAATTAGAAAGAGTAGGAAATCAATATATATAACTACAGAAATGGATTCCCTACCCAAAAATAGTTAGGGTCACTGACTGACCCCACCCTTGAATTCCAACCCCTTATATTTTTAAAAAAATTCAGAAGAAAAAGACCAATAAACCACAACGCCACTATGGCACCTTTTGGCCATTCTAATATTTCACACACAATGCCATGTATATGTTTCACACCTAAAATTCAGTCAGAATTGAGGTGTTTTGTATATTTTAGGAGTTACAGGCAGATTTGTGTTATTTCACAATTCCCACGCGCAGCCCTGCATTCATATAGCAAGGGTACACACGCCTGACACTCAGTATGTAGGCGCATGTCAATAAAAACACATGCAATATGACTGATGATGGATTCCTGCACGCAGCTGTCAAGCCCCCGCGCATCAACATCAGTCATGCTAAGTCCAACAGCCAGGTACCGCAGGAATGTGCTACAACCTGCATGCATACATCATGCATATGTAACAAGTTCACTGATAAATAGGGAGATGTTTGAAACCTAAGAAAATTGAATAAAAATATGAAAGTCAAAACAATAAAGCAAATAAATTGTGAGAAACAATAATAAAGGTTGTCACGTAAATAAGATTGCCAAATCTTTATGAACCACAAAACACACCAAGAAGTCTACCAAAAATTTTTTGAAAATTACCAACATGTGCAGAGAATAGCTTAAAATCTACAAATACCCACTTCTACCTGTGCCACTCAAAAGAAAGTAATAAAAAATAAGGAAATGTGTCTGAACCATAAAAATATCAAATTAATATTTATATACCTTCTGAAAAATTATTTCACCTAGAAATATGACACATGCAAGGCTAGCCATATGAAAGCACCAAGAATACGTGCCAAACTAGCCCTGGGTAGCCTGCCAGCCTCAGCACACAAGCACAACCCTCTCTAAATGCCTGAGAAGATCTTATTACCCCAGAAAAATATATAAACCAACACTTTTAGATGGTTTAAACACCAGTAATTTTTAAATAATCAATCCAGACCCCTTGCCATCCGTGATCAAGTGTTTATTCAAGATAAAAAAGTGATTTATGGCCTCAATCTGATAGTATAATTATTAATTCTAACCCACTGTTAATTCCATTGAAGAAAATCAGCAATAATCCCCAACAATTGTCCTGAGACCCTTCCAACAGAGAATTTCTGCAAGTTCCTTGGAGTTTCTGCTTAAATTAGTAAGTTATCTCCTCCTTGCTTCCAGGCATAAGTGCTGTGAGTGAGCCGGTACACCCAATCCCCTTGAGTAAACCCTTTTGAGTAATCACTTACGACCTCATTTTCCCAAGGTCTTTACACAGTTCAAAAGAGCCCCTTGAAGAGAGGTTGTGATACAATAAAGATCCCCTGTTTGCATTAACTGTGGAACCTCTTGAAAGATATATTTAAATCAATTTAAATCCAACCAAGCCACTCAAACTTTGAACTTGCTTCTAAATCAATCATTTGAGCATTTCACATAATTTTGTTGGAATTATTATTCCAACACCAATATCACTTGCTGTATTTAAAGGACGGCAAAGTTCCTGGTATCAGTAAGCTGAAACTACTCTCATTATGATGGACTGTACATATAAAACCAACAAATTTGGAATTCCCCTTCTTCATATTCTTGGGATTAAAAATTCTGCTAGAAGGTTCTCAGTTTAATTATGTTTCTTATCTCAAGCAAAAAAAAGAACTATGATTGGGCCCTGACTCAGCTTCAGGAAATATTTGAAGATAAACAACCAAGTGTGATTGTGACAGACAATGAAAAAGCACTTATTAGCTCAATTGACTCATTTTTCCCTTCCTCTCATCATCTTCTCTGTGTCTGGAACATTCCAAAGAATATTCAAACTCATTGCAGGAAGCACTTTAAATTTGAAGATGAATGGAAGCCATTCCAGAAACAATGGAATCATTTGGTCTATTCAAAATCTGAATTGAGCTATCACAAAAACTTCACAAAACTTTCTCTGGTCTGGAATCCTGCCACTTCCAACTACCTTCTTGAAAACTGGATTCCTCTAGAAATAAAATTTTCCTCATATTTGGAAAGAAAATACTTTCACTGTGGAAAAAAAAGTACATCAAGAATAGAAGGTTCTCACTCCTCCATGAGATTCATCAATTCTTCTATTGGCTCTTTCTATAATTTTGTTCAAAAAATTTACAGTTCCATCACCATCCAAACCTGTGAGAGAGCCATTGAAGCCTCTCAGCAAGAATTCAAGCATCTGATTGGTTTTCCTCACTGTGTGGATCATCTTTCTGGAAAGATCAGCCACTTTGCGCTCCAAATAATTCATTCATCTCATCAAGTTCCTGATTCTTCCGCCAATTGAAACAACTGTGATTACTCTTCTTACATGGGTATACCATGTGTTCAAAAAGTCGAATTGGCCATAAGAAATGGTGAACTCTTCCAACTTGATGATTTTCATCCTCAATAGCATTTCAAAGCTCCCATCTCAGTAAGTTTTTCTCATTTTTTGGGGGGGGGGGGATTCAAGCTCAAATGAATAAGGTCCTGATTGATTTTGATTTTACTTTCTCCAGTTAACTGTGAACCCTGAATTAACTGAAGATTCAGCAAAAATTGAAGTTCAAACCAAAGACAGTAATGAAAACCTATATTCCAATAAACTTTTTGAAGCATTCAGCAATTTTCCACCTGGAGAACAGCTCTATTATCTGTGTGAAAGCATGAAGCTGTACAGTGGAAGATATCAACTTAACCTGATTGAAGATCCAAATTCCACTCAAAGACCCAAAGTTAGAGGAAGATCCAAAGTTAGAGTAAGATACAAAGTTAGAGGAAGATCCAAAGTTAGAGGAAGATCCAAAGTTAGAGGAAGATCCAAAGTTAGAGGAAGATCCAAAGTTAGAGGAAGATCCAAAGTTAGAGGAAGATCCAAAGTTAGAGGAAGACCCAAAGGAGCAGCCAATTATTTCAAGAATATAACTGAGTCCTCAAGCAAGAGAGATCCATCTGTTTTTGAATATTTAGAAGAAGCCAAGAGGAGAGAAAGGCCAAAGGAGAAATTCATAGAAAATTTGAAGGTCAGTCACCAATTTTTGGGACAAAAAATATATCAAGATTCATAATTGATTTTTTTTCTTATGTGTTCAGCTTTCAAGAAGGTGCAAGGCCATCCAAGGGAAGGGGAGGGGAAAAAATAAGAAGTAATCAGAGGAAGAGGTAATTTTATAACTATACTTATTTTTTCTGCAATTGGTTGTTTTTTTATGAGTCCTTCTGAATTTTTTAACATATAGTGAATTGCTGACTGAAGAGGAATATTAAAAAGATGAAGAGGTGCCAGATTTGGATGAAGGGAAAGATTCAGCAGATGAAGAGCTGCAAGATTTGGATTTAATTAAGATGGTGAGCTTTTGTTTTCTTTTATTTTTGGCTAATTTGTTGGATATTATTTTTCATTAACTTTTTCATTCAAACCTTTATCAGAGGTCTGGAATCATTGTGAATAAGCAAGTTACTTCTCCTTAATAAAATCCTGTGACAAAAATCAAGAGAATAAAGTTATCCAATCAAGATGATGATGCTCCTTACCATCCTTCTGGGGGGAAGATATTAGCAGCCCCAACAATCAGTGAGATAGTGAGTACATTTTGTATTTTCTCATTTTTTAATTTTGTCTGATTTCTTTTGGGTTTTTCCTCAAGGTTTCCTGCACATTATCTTTTTCAGCCTCCTGGATGCCAAGACCCTTTCTATCCTTCAGCTACCAGAGGTGATAGAATAAATAATAAATATATTATTCAATAAATGCAGCAAAAGTCCTTAAAATATTTGGACAAAGCTTATTGCAAGGTTGATTGATTTGGATATGGTTTATCGTTAAAAATCAATAAAGATAAATTTATTATTTAATATTTTTATAGAGGGTCCACAAATATATTGTGGATCTTTAACACCTCTCTTCAGGGAATTCAGTATGAAAACACGTAGGCCTGGTTACTTTGGGCCCTTGAGTTTAAAGGATATTTTGCTCAAAGATAATATGTATATAAAATACACAGTGGAGTGGCAGGGCTTTGTAACCAATCTTCCACGACAGAGAAACAATAATAAGACTCACTGGTATATTATTAAGTCCTTTGGGTACCTTTTTGGGACGTGCACTTATGGGTTAAACCTGTATAGTGGGGTTATAAGGTTGTTCAGCAGTTTAAATTGATAAAAAAAGGGTTGAGGACGGATATTATTAATCAGAATAAAGCCATAAATCACTTAATTATCTCTTATAAGTATTTGATTACCTTGGCACAGTGTCTGGATATAAATATAACTGGGTCTCTGGGTATCAACATCCTCAAAAGAGCTCTTTATTTATAGCTTTTTGAGTCCCAATGTTGTCCTTCTGAGGGGTACAGGGGCTCAAAGGGACGGACACTGAGGATAGCAGGGTGACAAGTGGTAGCCTGTCACGTGTTTGTGGTTCTGTAGCACGGGTAGCATCTAATTCCACAGGGTATGGGAATTATTCTACTTTATAATTGATGTTGGACATGTGAATAACACTAATCTGTCCTTTTTACTTATTATTTAATTAATTATCCTTAGTAAATGTTCCCAGTAAGTTAATAATTATTTTAATAGAAATTCTTATGGATATTCTGATTTCAGGTGAGTTCTCATTATGTATTAAATAATTGGAGTAAGGTCATGATATTGATTTTACTCCTTATTTTTGAAATTCAGTTGATTTACTAAAATAATTACTTAAAAATATAAGTCATGGCTATCCATGTAATATTTTTACATCATCAGTTTCCTTAGTATGTCACAAAATATATTGATGTCTACAATTTCCCATAATAGTATATTAAAGTATTTTAATATATTTTTAGAAGTAGTCATTATCTTATTTTCGACATTTTTGGTACTTTGAATTATATTTAATAAAAATACATATAAAGGTTATACAATTATTTTTATAGAATTTTATGTATTTTTAGACTATCTACTATCCACGGGAACATTTATTACATATGTAGAATGTTCCGGTGTAGGTTGTAGCATGTTTACGGGTACCTAGGTTTCTCAGGCCGCCTTTCACTTTGTCAAACCATAGTCCCGCAGCTGCGTACTTTTCAGAGGCCCGGGGCTGCGTACATGGCTTTGACAGAGTAACAGAGCTTTAGCTCAGCCGCGCGTGGGTGCATTGGCTGCCACAGCTGCGTGCGGGAATTGTGACAGAACACATTTCCGTCTGTAACTGCTAAAATATACGCAACACCTCAATTCTGACTGAATTTTAGGTGTGAAACCTATACGTGACAATACATGTGAAATATTTGATTGGCCAAAAAGTTCAATAGTGGTGCCATGGTATTTTGGTCTTTCTTTCCTTAATTATTTAAAGATATAAGGAGTTGGATTTCAAGGGTGGGGTCAGTGAGTGACCCTACCTAATTTTGGGTAGAAAATCCATTTTTGAAATAATTTTTATTGTTTTCATACTCCTTGTTATTTTAATCTTATTATTATTATTTTGATGTTATTTCTGTTACTTTTGCAGCTTGCTCTGCAGAAGTAGCAAGCTGACAATCTTATTCTTTTTCTGGAATATTTGACCAAGTTTCAATTGAAGAATTTAGTATAATCTTCAGTCCATATTTTCTGTTATAAAAAATTCTGATTTTTGGTTTTAGTTCCAATACAATGATTCCATTTCCCCAAAAACAGCCATTACACATATCTCCCATGTTCAAGATTTCATAGGGAATGGGAACTGTGGCTTTAGAGCAGCATCCATTTTCTTGGGGAGGATCTCAGAAGACTGGATTGAACTCAGGAAAGAAATGGTGAAAGAGCTTTATTCAAACCCAATCTTCAAGGAAACAAAATTAATTTGTGATATCTTGTGTGAAACTTTCCAAGAAGCAAGAAGACAATCACACCACCTTTGTGGCCCAGCTCTCATAAATATGTGGGTGAAATTTCCATGCCATGGTTTCCTTCTGGATGAAACATATAAGTTTCCAGTGGTTCTGTTTCCTTCTTTAATATCTTGCAATGATCTTCCTCTCAATTCCCCTCCCACTCCAAGTTCCAAAAATTCTCCTATTTGCTTCATTCTTTTAGAAGAATCCAAACATACAGTCTCATTCAAGTTCAAGTCTGATCATTGGCCAGCTCCCAGGTTAGATCCACTTTGGTGAATCTTTGTGAAGAAGGATTCCAAATCTTGAAAAAGCATTTTTCAGAGAAATTTGGATCTTTTCAATGAGATTTTTTTCCCTCCACACAAATAAATTAGAAAAATAAAACCAATCATAGTTGAATAAATTTAATATTTGTATCCATATTTGTTCTTTATTTTTAATTTTTTGAATGAAGCTTGTAAAGTGTATGCAAGAATGCAGATGATCTTCAAAAATTATCAATGAACTGTTTTTTGTTTTTTTAACATTCAAAATTCTGAAAGCTTGAATCAGCCAAAAAAAAAAATTATATAGGCCAACAAAAGGATTCAAAAATCCAGTGAGAAAAGTGATTTTTTTTGAATTTTTTGGTTTTTTGATGGAATTTTTAAAGGTCAAAAATGACATCCAAAATCCTAAAAAAAAAAATTGAAAAGCTCTTCCATAGTTCTCTTAAAATTCTCAAAGCTTAAAAAAAACCAAAAAAAAAAAGTCAACATGGCAAACATAAGGATCCAAAAGTCAAATGAGAAAATTGAATTTTTTGAATTTTTTGCTTTTTTGAAGGAATTTTTTAAGGTAAAATAATACATCCATAAAATCTGAAAAAAAATAATTTAATTCTCTTTGAATGTTTTTTTAACCTCTTGATAGCTTGAAATACGCAAAAAAATGAAATCAAAAGGAAAATAAAAGGATTCAAATGTCCAAAGAGAAGTTTGATTTTTTTGATTTTTTGTGTTTTTTGAAGGATTTCTTAAGGTGAAAGGATACATCCAAAAAAAAATTAGAAAAATATTAAAAGACTCTTTGAATGTTTTTCAAAATCTATGGCAGCTGAAATAACCAAAAAAAATAAAAAAATAAAAAAACAATAAAAATAGCGAAAATGATGATCCAAAACCCCATGCAAAAATTTGTTTTTACCAATTTTTTTCATTTTTTGATTGCATCTTTGAAGGGGTTCTAATGGCTCAAAAATTACCAAAGATTTTGGTTAGGGGCTTAAGAATCCCTGATATGTGGCTGCGCAGTCAGAATTCAAGAAAATGAATTCTTGAAAGTTGCATGAAATAAAGTATTTTTGCGTGAAAGACCAAAGGGGCACAACTGTGCGCCAACATTGAAATGTGCAAAATAAAGGGTTGGATGTGTGAGAAAAATAATGCCCTATAAAAAATGTAAAAAATATATAAAATATAAAAAATATAAGAAATGTAAGAAATATAAGAAATATATAAAATATATAAAATATTAAAAATATAAAAAATATAAAAAATATAAAAAATATAAAAAATATAAAAAATATAAAAAATATAAAAAATATAAAAAATATAAAAAATATAAAAAATATAAAAAATATAAAAAATATAAAAAATATAAAAAATATAAAAAATATAAAAAATATAAAAAATATAAAAAATATAAAAAATATAAAAAATATAAAAAATATAAAAAATATAAAAAATATAAAAAATATAAAAAATATAAAAAATATAAAAAATATAAAAAATATAAAAAATATAAAAAATATAAAAAATATAAAAAATATAAAAAATATAAAAAATATAAAAAATATAAAAAATATAAAAAATATAAAAAATATAAAAAATATAAAAAATATAAAAAATATAAAAAATATAAAAAATATAAAAAATATAAAAAATATAAAAAATATAAAAAATATAAAAAATGTAAAAAATATAAAAAATATAAAAAATATAAAAAATATAAAAAATATGAAAAATATAAAAAATATAAAAAATATAAAAAATATAAAAAATATAAAAAATATAAAAAATATAAAAAATATAAAAAATATAAAAAATATAAAAAATATAAAAAATATAAAAAATATAAAAAATATAAAAAATATAAAAAATATAAAAAATATAAAAAATATAAAAAATATAAAAAATATAAAAAATATAAAAAATATAAAAAATATAAAAAATATATAAAAGGGAAATGTTAAATTCACGGCTCATTGAGTTTTGTACACAACTCTGTACCCAACTGTTTGAGTTGTGTACACAACTCTGTACATGACTCTTTGAGTTGTGTACACAACTCTGTACATGTCTCTTTGAGTTGTTTATACAGCTCAATGGGCTTTGTGGCACCCTTAACCACTGAAATGAGTCATGTGTCATGCTACACAACTCAAATGGGCCGTGTGGAATGCTACACGGCTTAAATGGGATGTGTGGCAAGCTCCACAACTCAAATGGGCTTTGTGGCATGCTACACTTCCCATTTGAGTTGTACCGCACACTAAACAACTAAAATCAAGTTGTGTAGCCTCCACTAAATAATAAATGATGAATAATAAATTATAAATTATAAATTATAAATAATAAATAATAAATAATAAATAATAAATAATAAATAATAAATAATAAATAATAAATAATAAATAATAAATAATAAATAATAAATAATAAATAATAAATAATAAATAATAAATAATAAATAATAAATAATAAATAATAAATAATAAATAATAAATAATAAATAATAAATAATAAATAATAAATAATAAATAATAAATAATAAATAATAAATAATAAATAATAAATAATAAATAATAAATAATAAATAATAAATAATAAATAATAAATAATAAATAATAAATAATAAATTAAATATAATAAATAATAAATTATGTACAATAAATAATAAATAATAAACAATAAACAATTAATAAAAAATGATAAATGATAAATAATGAATGATGAATAATAAATAATATATTATAAATTATAAATTTTAAATTATAAATTATAAATTATATATAATAAACAATAAACAATAAACAATAAACAATAAACAATAAAAAATAAAAAATAAAAAATAAAAAATAAGCAATAAACAATAAGCAATAAACAATAAACAATAAACAATAAACAATAAACAATAAACAATAAAAAATAAAAAATAAACAATAAACAATAAACAATAAACAATAAACAATAAACAATAAACAATAAACAATAAACAATAAACAATAAACAATAAACAATAAACAATAAACAATAAACAATAAACAGTAAACAGTAAAAAATGAACAATGAACAATGAACAATAAACAATAAACAATACACAATAAACAACACACAATAAACAATAAACAATGAACAATGAACAATGAACAATGAACAATAAAAAATAAAAAATAAAAAATGGACAATAAACAATAAACAATAAACATTAAAATTAAACATTAAACAATAAAAAATAAACAATAAACAATAAACAATAAACAATAAACAATAAACAATAAACAATAAACAATAAACAATAAACAATAAACAATAAACAATAAACAATAAACAATAAACAATAAACAATAAGCAATAAGCAATAAACAATAAACAATAAACAATAAACAATAAACAATAAACAATAAACAATAAACAATAAACAATAAACAATAAACAATAAACAATAAACAATAAGCAATAAGCAATAAACAATAAACAATAAACAATAAACAATAAACAATAAACAATAAACAATAAACAATAAACAATAAACAATGAATAATGAACAATAAACAATAAACAATAAACAATAAACAATAAACAATAAACAATAAACAATAAACAATAAACAATAAACAATAAACAATAAACAATAAACAATAAACAATAAACAATAAACAATAAACAATAAACAATAAACAATAAACAATAAACAATAAACAATAAACAATAAACAATGAACAATAAACAATAAACAATAAACAATAAACAATAAACAATAAACAATAAACAATAAACAATAAACAATAAACAATAAACAATAAACAATAAACAATAAACAATAAACAATAAACAATAAACAATAAACAATAAACAATAAACAATAAACAATAAACAATAAACAATAAACAATAAACAATAAACAATAAACAATAAACAATAAACAATAAACAATAAACAATAAACAATAAACAATAAACAATAAACAATAAAAAATAAACAATAAACAATAAACAATAAACAATAAACAATAAACAATAAAAAATAAACAATAAACAATAAACAATAAACAATAAACAATAAACAATAAACAATAAACAATAAACAATAAACAATTAACAATAAACAATAAACAATAAACAATAAACAATAAAAAATAAAAAATAATCAATAAACAATAAACAATAAACAATAAACAATAAACAATAAACAATAAACAATAAACAATAAACAATAAACAATAAACAATAAACAATAAACAATAAACAATAAACAATAAACAATAAACAATAAACAATAAACAATAAACAATAAACAATAAACAATAAACAATAAACAATAAAAAATAAACAATAAACAATAAACAATAAACAATAAACAATAAACAATAAACAATAAACAATAAACAATAAACAATAAACAATAAACAATAAACAATAAAGAATGAACAATAAAAAATAAACAATAAAAAATAAACAATAAACAATAAACAATAAACAATAAACAATAAACAATAAACAATAAAAAATTAAAAATAAACAATAAACAATAAACAATAAACAATAATAAATAATAAATTATATGGAGTAGTGTATGGGCCCCCATGGGTTGAGGGGCCCTAAACAACTCCCACAGGTTGTGTGGGGCCCTAAAAAACTCTCACAGGCTGTGTGGGGCCCTACATGGCTCCCACAGGCTGTGTGGGGCCATACACGGCTCCCACACAACTGGAGCCTTGAATTTAAGATCACCATATAAAAAATATAAAAAGGTTGATGTTAAATTCACATCTCCAACCATCTGGTAGTCGTGTAGGGCCCTACGCGGCTCAAATGAGCCATGGGCGCCCCAAGACAACTAAAAAGGGCTGTTTCAAACACGCACAACCCACGAGGGATTGTGTAGGAGCCGTTTTCAGGGGTGCATGACCCCCCAGAAGTTGTGCCAGAATTTTGCGCACCCCCCGGGCCACACTAGGGTTCTGTCAACCCAAATTTGGGATTAATTCATACTTTTTGGGACTGTTTTTCCACACCTAAAGTGAAAACTCAAATCATAAATCATATAAAAATTTGCAAACAATTCTTTCTCAACTCAAAAGTGAGCAAACTTTGTTTGATCAATTGAACGTTGGCTTGAATACTGAAGTATACCATTGCATTTTGTTGCATGGGAACAGTGGCAAGCCCTCCTTCTTCTGACATGGCTGCATGGAAGGTCTACATTGATAGTGCCATCAACAAAGCTTTGTAAAAAGAAAAAAAGGATTTGGGTAATGAAACATTGGAAGCCCCAATTGCATCCTCATCAAGGGTGACAATTGAGGAACAAAATGATTCACAAATGGACATGACTGCTGGTTGTGAGTAAAATTTTATGTTACTGGTCTTTGCCATTTTAATTTGATTGAAAATAATGGAGAGCATGCCATCAATATAACCATGTAACTATGGCAGATCCACTTTGCGCACCTCACTTGAGAGCTTTTCCTACTAGGGAAGAGGCACAAAACTATTTTCAAACATGGGCAATTGATAATTTTTACGCTTTAATGGTTTTCAACTCAAAGCGTGATCAGTATGTGGATTTAGCCTGTGAAAGACATGGTTCCTATTCAGGAAATCTTCCCACGCAATGGTCTAGAAAAACTCACACAAGGAAGGTTGGGTGCAATTTTTCAATCCATGCAAGTTGCACAAAGGCAGACCCCTTGTGGCGCCTCTCCTACAAAGAAACCCAAAATAACCATCAACCATCTGAACATCCCTCTGTGCATCCTCAACTGAGAAGAATCTTGGGGGTGGCCTTAGACAATCTAGTAGAAGGCATGAATGATGGGCTCAATACATTACAACTGAAGAGAAAATTTAGCAAGATTGATGGGCGGGATTATGTTGACAACCAAACTATCTATAACACTAAGCGGAAGGTAATGCTTGCAGGACTAAAGGGAAAAAGTGTTTGGAGGTACTCTATTAACAGCTTGAAGAAACAAGTTGGATTCATTGGTAAAGGTTCAGTGGAAAGGGTCACTTGGAGGCCCTGTACTTAGCACATCCAGAGGCAGTAAAGCTTTCAAAACAATTACATCATATTTTTATGTTTTATTGTACTTATAAAACAAATAAGTACAAAACCCCACTATTTCATGTTGTAGGAATGACAGCCAATTGGAAGACTTTCACAAAAGCTCTTTTTTTTATAACAAAAGAAACGTTTGAGTTCTACAGTTGGTCTGTAAATGCATTTAAGGAGTTGGCTGATGATCCTGAGAGTCTTCCAAAAGTCTTTGTGATGGACCATGAAAAAGCTCTGATTTGTGCAATTGAACCTAGTTTCCCAGAGTCATAAAGAAAATTTTGCACTTGGCACTTGTAGAAAACCATACAAGAAAAATGTAAAGTGCGCTTTGTTAATGATTTTGAAGGATGGAAAAGCTTTATGAATCTTTGGGAAAAGTATGGGGCCTCAAAGACCAAGGAGGAGGAGGAGGTCAATGATGCGGAACTCAGAGTAGGTCCAAATCACTGCTTCTTATTCTTCCTAGTTTTGGTTTCTGAACTTTTGACTTGTATAGTGTTTCTTGAAAGACTATGAGGATGTACTTGAATATATGGAAAATAACATTTTCCCCATCAAAGAGATGTTTGTAACAGCGTGGACTTGTATAAACACAGATTTTGGAAACAAAACAACATCTTGGGTTGAAGGGTGCATGCGACTCTCAAACAATTCCTTGCAAACTCTTTGGGAAACCTGTTGGATTTTTGTAAAAGCCTTGATGGAACAGTTTTGAATCAAATTAAATCAGTTCATGCATCACTTTATAACTCTCAAATTAAGTTAGGGAAAGTTCTTCCACCTGAACTGTTACCATTGGGTTACAAATTGTCTTTAGAGGCAATCCATCTTGTTAGGGAACAATTTGAGAAGTTCAAACATGATCATGATGGCAAAGTCTGCACCAAGTCATATTTCAAGACTATGTGTTTGCCCTGTTCCCACCAAGTAGGTGACTGTCTAGCATTCAGAGGATCCATGGTACCTGAAGATGTTCATCCTCAGTGGAGGTTGGACTATGACCCTTACAGTTCTAGTTCTGTAAGTTGGCTTAAGTTGGATTGTTCAAATCACTATGTGATTAATGCTTTTTGATTAATGAATCCTAATTCACTAATGGTTGGTCCTTTTGAATTTTTCCAGTTCAATGTTGATGAGATGCTAAGCATTACTCAGTTATGTGAAAAATTCAATGCAATTATCTTGGAATTGGCAGATCATGAGCAAAGAGGACTATTGAAGTATATCATTCAAAAGATTACAAAATAACAATCAAAGCCAAAACTTGAACCTAAAGTCTTACAATCAAGTAGTGGCCGGCCAAAATTGACAGATACGTGGCAAGAACCATCTCAGTTTGAGCTTGTTGAAAAACAACTCAAGGGGGGGAAAAGATCTAGAAGGGCTCCAAACAAGAAAAGACAAAAGATTGTAAGTCTTTTCTTTTGGCATATGTCCATTTTTTTGGTTTAATGAACTTAGTTACTAACTAATGATGAATTGTTAGTCAAAGCTGGCAGAATCTTAATCTGAATTTCATATTTCAGAGGAAGAGACCAAAAGTGAATCAGGATCACTTAATTTGGAATCAGAATCCTCTTCAGACAAAGAGAAAATGTAGCAAAGCTCAACCAGAAGCTCATCTTTGGTGAGTATTAATTTCATTGATCCAATTAAAGAAATCAATACTAAGTTAGTTTTAATGATAAGAACCAAACGTGAAATACCTAAATCAAATACCCAAGAAATTCCATAAGTTCTTGGGTGAGGTTTGGGATCCAATTGGAGATGGGAATTGCATATTGAGATTCATTGCTAAATATCTTGGTTATGAAGAACATGGTTGGTTCAAAGTTAGGAAGGAAATGATTGAAACATTGGATAAAAAGAAAGCATGCTACATTAAGATGCTTGGTGGTTCAAAGGAGGTTAAAAAGATTAAACAAAGAATTGATTTTGAAGAAATCAATGAAAAGATTCTCTCCTCAAAATGGCTGGCTAAATTAGACATGGGTCAAATTATAGCAGACGCATATTCCAAACGTATATGTTTCATTTCATTGGAGTCATGTGATACTTATACTCAAATGAAAAATGGTGTTACTGATCCATCTGATCCAATTTTCATTTCCTTTGTAAACAATAACCACTGGTTTCTATTAGTACTTGAGGGAGAAACAATTCCAATCCCGCCCATTGTAGCAAAACCACGTTCCTTGATTTCTAAAAAAGCCTCTGGTTGGGTTGATCATCTCAAAGATCAACTGCAAATGTATTCTAGATTTTAATAGACTTTGAATTCATTTCATAATTGGGATTCATATAAATTGTAATTCTAATTCAGCTAACAAGTTCTATTAATATAAAGGGTTATCACATTTTGAACATCATTATATTGAGTGTTTTGAATGAGAGTTTAATGGTAAGTCAGTTCAAATTGTGTTAAGCTGATTCGATCACAAGCTTAACTTGTTTTAAGCTTGTGATGGGATCAGCTTAACACAAGTTTAACTTGTCTTTTTTTGGTGTTTTTACTTTAGGGCTGGTCAAAAGACTTGTATTTTTTTGCAGTTTTACTTTAGGGATGGTCAAAAGACTTCATGCATTTTTTGGCCCTTTTACTTTAGGGCTAGTCAAGTTGACCTTGAATTTTTCACTTGAATCTGAAGGCAACCAGTTTCTTGTCTTCATTGTGTTTTGTTTTTATTTTTATTTGTTGATTTTTACTTATTTTTATTTTATTTCTTACTTTTTTGTTTTTTTTAACCAAAAAATAAACCTTTTTTGATCTTTTGGTTGATTTCTGTTTTTTTTATTCATTTTTATTTAGTTTATTTTAGTTTATTTTAGACCCTTTAGTTTTTTTTTTGTCCCACCAGACTTGTAGCCATGTGTCATGGCTACATGACTACATTTGAGCCCTGTAGAGCCCCACACGACTTGAATGTGGTCAGGCTGGCCGTTTGGTATGGAAAAACGACAACATTTGAGCCGTTTGGGGCTCTACATGGCTTGAATGTAGTCGTGTGGCCCCCACATGGCAGTCCAGTTCCATGTGGAGTAAAGCCCAACTACAATCAAATTGTGTGGGGCTCTGCACTGCTCAAATGTAGCCGTGTAGTCATGCCACACGTCTCAAATGAGTTGTGTACAAGGCTCATTTTAGCCGTGAATTCATCATCACCCTTTTAATTATTAGGCAGGTATCTTGAATAGCTGGTTGAGGCTCTATTTGGAAGGGATCCAGATGATATTTTTGGGGTTATTTTTCCTGGGGAGGATCACCAATTCATTCCTGTTCCATTTAGTTAAGGTATTCCTTTTTGTTTTTCTGTTTTTTTTATGCATATTTTTTCAGTTTTATTCTTTTTTTCCCCTGGATCTTTATTTTTACATTTTTTTGCTTTAAATGTACATTTATATTTTTTTTATTGTGTTCAAATCTTCCCTTATGGATTTTTTCTTTATTATTTATTACCTTAGATTATCAATACCTTAAAGTGTTATCATCACAATTGAAATCTGTGTAAATTCAGGATTCATTAACATAGTTTTTCAGAATACCATCTCAGTTCTAAAACATGACACCTAGGTCATGGTTTAAGACCCTCTGGTAGTCAAGATTGAAGTATATAGGATTTCATTTTGTATGGTTTATTATTGATTTTGCTTAAATTAAAGTATTTGCAGATTTATAATATTAGTTTCTGTACTACTTTGGCAGGCTTCTCCATCATGGTAGCAAGCTGACAGTCCCTCTCTCCCTCTTTTGCTTGTAAGAATATGCAAAATCCTTGATAAGTTCTAAATTTATGAATAGCCATCCTATCTAAAAGAAAATTTCTCCTCATAATCAGTCATCATAAATTTAGATGCTACATCTACCATGATCAAGTAATCACAAAGAAAATGATCTATCTATACAGGTTAATGCTTTTTAACTTGTCATGAGATTTCTGCCTCACTTTTTTTTTATTCTATCATGATGTGTCATGGTTAGCTTAACTTCCAAATAAAGGTTTGCTTCTGGCTATTGTGAACTTTTGCAATTAACTTTTTAGGTTCATTAATCAAAAGATTAACTCATTCCTTCAGTTAAAATTGCATAACCCCTTTTATTCATCAATATATGCATAGAGTACCCTTTTTTAGCTCCTTTTTAAGCTTCTGGATTCAATAGATCCTTTATAAACATCCTGATGAAACATGATAATAACAGGGATTGGCACAAGAGTGATGTGGAACTACTCCCAGTATTTTTATTGTGTTTGATTGTGATCCTATTTCAACAAGAACAACAGCTTTCCTTTTCCTTCACTTGTAATATCTTTTCTACACATTAGGATTTATCCTTTTTGTATATATAATAAATCTACCTTATTTATCTCAATATCAACACTAGTAACTAAAAGGGAGCAAGGCCCTTGACATCTAGGAAGCGTGACCTTTTTGAAATTCAAGCTGGCTGGTTTGTCTCCTGGGCCATGGAAAGAATAGAGGTAAACCTACAGGGAAGTGGGTAGGGTGACTGGAGATGATCTACAGACAGATTTCTCCACATTTGGTGCTGTCTGGTGGGGTCGTACTGGAGGCACTGGCAGGAGTGAGTAAAGAACCCAATGAGATTTGATTGTTTTGATAGGACACAGCTTCTTTAGACCCATGTTATGATTTGCAGCTCATGATGGTATAGATCAGCAGTTAGGATTGAATAGGTCATAGCATAATGATGAAGATTAGTCACATTAACTTTCAAGTTTTTGAAACTTGTGGAAAATCTGTGACAGGCTAGATATTTGAAAGGAGGCTGAGCCTAAGCTTGTGTGCAACCTTTCTTCAATTTCCTCAACTAGAGTTGGCCACCACTAAGCCAAGCAATGGCGATGGATCTTTCATCCTTTTTTTTCCTCCAATCTAAGTCAGCCCTTTTCTTTTCCCTCCTTTCGAAACTCCATCTTTTTTTATCCCTTTGTTCTAACTCAGAATTCATCTTTTTCGCCACGATTGAAAGTTGATGCTGCCACATTTCTCCTTCAAACTTGAATTTTTCGCATTCAATGTTAAATTTAAATCGATAACTTATGTGTTGGTCTCACATGATTCTTTCTTTACAATCATATCATCATATCCTCCAAAGATGGAAGTGGTCGTCATTTTTGGATGGATTTGGGGTTTAATAAGAGAGAGAAAACAAACCTTCAAATTGGAATGGGCAGATGGTCGACCATGATAGGATAGAACGAGGTCTGTTTAAGTTCAGTAGGCTACATGATCACGACATTGATAGGAGAAGAAGAAAGATACACGTTTACAACACCCGACGATGGGATTAGAGGGAAGCCTTGCTTAGTTGCGGGATGAAAAAACGAGAGGGTATTGAGATAGCGTAGTTCGAAGTACGAAGGATCAGTGACTAGGCATGATCGACAAAGATAATGGATGTATATACAAACTGATGGGTTAAAAATAAGAGCAAGCAGGGCAGAATCGATGGAAACCAATGTTGTTGATCAAGTAGAAATGTATTGAAAACATGCAGTGACTTCATTCAACCCTACTTCGGATCGCAAGAGATCATCGTGCAAGCTAACCATGTATTCATTGGTATAATGATTCCATCTATAGCCACAACGGAAATCGAAACCGAAGTAAAGAAAACTTAAGCTTCGAGGCCCTTTTTGAAAAAAAAAGAAAAAAGAAAAAAAATGGCGAGGGGAGCAGTTACTGACGTTGATTGATCACCGTATAGCATAGCGGAGGCCTTGACAACTTGTTTACCATCTCGGCAGCGTTTACACCTGGAGAAAAACGAGCCAGTAAGAAAAAAACTACGTTTAAATCTCAAATGGTTCTCATAGAAGGGGAAGCAGAAGGGCGATGATGGAAAGGGTGGAGTCGACTAACTTGTAAACGTCGTGAGTATCGGATTTCGTGTTTTCACTCAAGCTAAATAATTCTTTGAGATTCTCTCTTGAGAACATTCGTTCTTCATCTTCTTGTTCATCAACTACTGAGGCTGAAAGTTTCATCTTTTGAGATTGCCTTTGGAAAACTTTTTCTTCGACACTCCCAGTCTAAATAATTAATGGCTTAACTTCTCATTCTCATCACACAAATGCTAACCATAGGTAGCAGGGGGAAGAGACATACCAAAATGAACCGGTAAACAAAACAAGTTTTCTTTTGGCCGTCTCTCCAAACTCGAGCAAGTGCTTGTTGATCCGAGGCAGGGTTCCAATCGGGATCGAATAAAATCAGACGATTAGCGCCGATCAAATTGATACCACAGCCACCAGCTTTTGAGCTCAGCAAGAACACAAATTCCGATCCTTGCGGATCATTAAATCGATCAACCAATTTCTGCCGTTTGGTAATCTGCATCGTTCCGTCTAATCTTAGGCTTCCCCATCGACGCTCCCTGCACATCTTTTCCATCACATCCAAGGTTTGGGTAAAGTTGCTGATCAAGACAATCTTATCCGTCGTCTCCGTCTTTATCTTATGCAAAAACCTATTGAAATAAAACACCCACCGCGGGCGTTTTGTTCAAAAAAAGCCAACAGAAAGAAAATCGAACCCGAAAAAAATGATGATTTTTTCCTGATTTCGAAATATGGGAATGGGAAATCGTACCTTTCAAGGACAATCATTTTACCAGATAACTCCGGTCGGGCGGCAGCTTTGGGATCTTTGGATCGGTAACCCTCTGGAAAGTATTTTTCAGAACCGGGTATATCCTCATGTAAATCCAATAAATCGGGATGGTTACACAACTTTCGAAGAACGCCTAGCATTTTTAATGGCTGGCAGCCCACTCCCCTCAGAAGTTTTTGAAGATCGGGAGAGCTTATGAAGTGACGATAGAGGTCAAGTTGAAATTGAGAAGGTGCACAAAATACGACATGCTCGTATTTCACCGGTACTGCGAAAGTCAAATTTGAGTTCGCGTAATCCGATTGCACAATGCAGAAGACCGTGAGCATTTGAAGAGGATAGACACTCACAATATTTCGATAATAAGTCGTTAGTCCTTCTAATGATAAATTTCTGAACTTTCGTGGTAAGTTCTTTAAGCTTTGATTCAGCAAGGCTGACTTCTGCCTCGGTCGAATCTGAATCTCTGCCTCTAAGAATCGGTAGTTCATAGGTTTTTCTAAATTGAGCTCGGTCCCCCAAGTAATTGGGATTGGCAAAGTTTAAGAGCGCGAAATATTCAGACAAGTCGTTCTGGATTGGCGTTCCCGTCAGGATCACCCGCCGTTCACAATTGATCCCATTTAAAGCTGCGTAAGTTTGATTATCTGAAATTTAATTTTGCTCAACGAAGCATAATGGATGGGGAACAAGCAAAATTGACTTCAGAAGCCAGTTTGACATGTTAGCAACACGCCAAAATCTCACCAGCATTTTTTAGTCGATGCCCTTCATCGCATAGTAACAGCCCGACAGGCGCGCGACCCAATTCATCGACAAGAGTACCCCTCAAGGTCTCGTAAGAAACAATCATGACTGGTTGAGGTACTCTGCGACCGGCAGCGGATACCCACTGACGAACACTGGTTAACAGATTGGCTTTGGTCTGTTTGCCATCTACCGCAAGCGGATTGATCGCGCCTGGCCCTAACCACTTGTCGAATTCATTCGCCCAGTTTCTGACCAGTGATGATGGACAAGCTACTATCGCCTTTTCAATCGTCGGTTTACCAGCTACAGGTGATTGCTTCAATAACGTCCAAAGGAGTGTTATACATTGCAAAGTTTTACCTAAGCCCATTCTGCATAAGGCAAACCATATCGCCAAGCCCCGAGGAGCCAAATCAGTCATATTGCAGCAACACGCTTGCGGTTGCGGTTGCCAAAAAAACTCCAGACTTACTCATCTGCCATGATGCAACCACTGGCGCCTTCCTCGACCATAGCAGTAGTACAACGGTACAAAAATTTTACCCCTTCGACCTGGTGAGGTCTCAAAGTTTTGGACAATCGAGGATCGATGACGACCGGAACTTTGGGGATTTGCTTAGATTCGCCAGGCTTTTTGATACCAAGCAAGTCGGCCAAATTTTTGTGAGGACCTCTATCTCGGTCTTGAATCAATTTTAATCTCATCTGTTCTGATTCGATTTCTGCTGGTGTACGTTCGGGGTCCCCTTGGGCCACCGGTTTAGGAGCAGGTCGATCGTCCACCGTGGGATCCCACAAGACGATCGCTGTATCGGCCAACGGGTCGTGTAAGGGTCGCGGTGCAAATATCAGTTGCGGCCTCGCTCCCAAAGGAATTCCGGACAGTCGAAGTTCAATGATGGAACCCGTTTTAGGATCTCTCATCGTCGGCAGGCTGAAAGATTTGAGTGAGTCATTTAGAGGAGTAGCAGAAACCTTGCCGAATTTCTACACAGGTCAGGCGTGCGTTCGAAATGAATAGAATTTTGTGAGCGAAGATGAAGGGGTTTTGATAGGATTCGTATAGTGTTGTCCAGAGAGAAGACAAACCCTGACAGGGGTTAAAACCATCTCTTTGATCGGTCGCCCAAAGCGATCCCTTTTGATTTTTTTGATCATCTTTCCATTCTCATCCTCTTCGAATTCTTCACCGTCATCATCAGCCTTCTTCTTTTTCTTCTTCTTCTTGGAACCTTCTTCTTCTCCATCAGCATGGCCGTCTGCATAGTTGATGGATTTACGCGCTCGGGATGATGAATTGTTGGGATGTCGATTGATCGGTCGAACTGGCGTAAATTTTCGAGCAAGGCTGGGAGGGTGGAGGTGGTTTGGAAGAGCGTGAAAGATCAAAAATTTCAGTTTTCTTGCTTGGTAATGAAGATGAGAGGGGGGGAAGGGGGGAAATCAGGGAATTGATGACAGTGGGATACATTTCAGTAGGGTCTACTTGAGTCTTACCGCGGGGCAACGATGCAGCTTCACGGGAAGATAATGGGGTTGTGTTGAAATTTGGATTAGTTAGGTCGGAGACCGTTGTTGGGCTCATAAGGTCGAAGGGTGGGTTGGGTTGTTGGGAAATAGGAAATGGTGAATATGTTAAATCGGAGTTAGGTGTCAGTTGGGAAACATCGACTGAAGCACTGCACCCACCGATGAACACCACCATCACCGGGCACCAGCCACGGGGGAAGAGGCAAGGGGCGCGGGTCAACGGGGGGGAGGGGGGGTTGGATGGGGTCAGTTTGATGAATGGTGTTATTGCGTAAAGCAATGGGAAGTTCCCTTATCTCGAAAATTGACATGCAATTATTTACTTAATAAGCAAGGAGGTGTGACTTTATTAGGGTGTTTCAGAGTTAGCAAATCTGCCACTTCAAACCTGCCATTAAAAAATGAAAACCCTACTTATTTCACATCAGGTGTGTCAGAGGTTACCATCCTCCTTCTCAATCCACTTCCAAATCATCAGGTCAACTGAAGAGAGCTGATTCTTGTCAAGAGACTCAAAAATCCTGCTAACAATAATACTTTCTTTGGGATTGAAAACAAAAATTGTGCCAGACAATATCCATCTTCTAAGCTCAACAGTTACCTACTGATGGCAAATGAGCTAAAGAACAAAACAAAAGATAGGCTAGATCTGTATCAAAACAGTTGAGGGAACAATTCAAGAACTATTGGGAAAAGTACAAGAAAGCCCACTCCCTATACAGCTCCACTGGTTTCTCTGGGGATTAGCAATACAGTTGGTGGATATAAAAATTATGATATCAATTAATTCCAAAAATAAAAATGGTGATGCAATGAAATGGAAAAATTGATAGAGTTAAAATGAGGTGATGGATCCAACTCTTTACAACTTGATGATGGGAAGATGGACCCTTCAAATACTGACAAGGTCCCATCTTTGGCATCAGTCACAACACTATGGTTTAATATTTGTATAGGTGAAATGAGTCAGCATTTCATTTTTCTTTCTTGATTCTTTTGTTTACATTATGGTGTGTCTTTCTTTTCCGTGGTTTTGTTACACATGGCAGTGCAATAAAATTGAAATTTTCATTGGCTTTAATATTCCAACCTTTTTTGTTTTGCATCCAATTTTGATGAAAAATTCTTTTCTTATCCAAATAGCATCTTTTGGCATTAAGTAGTTCTTTTAATTCTCTCTTTATACATTTCATGCTTTAGTAATAGATGTATTTCATCTATCATTTTTCTTTGATTTTTTTTTTCATCAGAGCTATCATCCTGCTCCACTGCTTGAGTTACTGGGCTGAAACTATGTTTCTGTGACATTCATGTGTTGTGTTTCACAGGAACTGAATCTTTAATAACTTCCATGTTGTTCATCATATGTTGATGATTATTTTTTCTATCATGGTCCAAATTTTCTCCTCTTTCTTTTGATAACGGATTTGAGCTGATATAAACAATATTTTCACATGTATTTCCCTCAAAAGGGATTACATCTTCAACAGTTTCATCATAACTGAAGGCAATGGGAATCCACTCAATGGTTGATGAGTTGGGCTTGATCTGCCCTATTTTGGTTCAAATCAATGAAATCTATGGAAAGAAGGTCAATATCACCCCACCAGTTGATTTTGATGCTCAAATCTCTGAGGCACTTTATGGTGCATCTCTCCATTTCCATGGTAAATTTACACAAAAATTTAAGTGCTGGTAAGATTTTATGAAAATTTTAGCTCTCTCATTTTCTGGTCTTTGAATGGGAACTCCTAATTTTGCATTTACCTATCATGTATTAAATTATCACAGGCCTTCATGTTCTTTCTTTTTGGAATATTTACATTGAATTTTTTGAAGGCCTGATCAACACTCATCAACCTCAAGATAGAAGTTCCATCCCCTGGGTACCATCAGACCATGAAATACTAGATAGAACTTTGTGTAAAGACTGTTCAAATTTCTCTGTTATCTTCTATTTTGATTCCAATTCTTTGATGGTACATTCTAGTAAAATTGAAAATTCCCTCAAATCATTTTTTTCCCTCTGGGATCTTTCATTTTTTTTAAATTTAACCTTTAAAATAATAAGCATATTACCCTTGATGCATTGTACAAGGCTGATCACTCTTTCCTAAAAACTGAAACACTTCTCCTAGAACCCAATCCTGAGTATCAAGGTTTTTTTCAAAAGAATTGGATGATAAAATCCCAGATTTGAGTCAATGTGATCATGAAGTATAACTCATTGGAAATCCACCTCCAAAAGTTCCAGTTTAAACTCTTTCAAAGATAAAATCTCAAATTTTGTGAAAATACATCAGAAAGAATGTAGCTCAAAATACTTAAGTCTCTGATTTTGCATTGAATATTAAATTTTCAATAAGTTGAATTGTAAAAATGCCTACTCTTTTCCTCCTATGTGGCACCTTCTTCAAATTTTTCATGATGAAAAGCTTTTTAAAGAGACCAATCTTTGAGGTGCTTATAAATTTATTTTAATTGCTCTGGGTCATCAATGGCTCACTGCTATGAGAGCCAAGTTTTGCAGCTACAATTATGTTGTCATTCCCTTTGGCCTCTGAAATTCTCCCTTAACTTTTCAGTATTTTGTGAATGATATCTTCTCTGAACTTTTCAAAACATAAAATACAAGGTTTTATATCTCAACAATATTATCATCTTTTCACCAAATCTAGAAAACAATATAAATCATTTTTGAAGTATTTTTCAGCACTTATGCAAGAGCAACTTATATTCTAAAGCTTCTAAATTAGATTTGCACACTAACTCTCTGAAATTTCTTGGCTATGTGTTATCCACTGATGGTTTGAAGATGGATCTATCAAAAGTTTTAAATATTTTGAACTGTCTCCATCAAAGACTCTTGCAGAGCTTCAGTATTTTTCTGGATTTTATGAATTCTTCTAGGGGTTTATTTCTGTTTTTTTACCTCTTAAAATTGACATTAATTTTTCAAAAAAAAATCTATCCCTTTTTCTCTCAATTATAAAGCTGAAAAGGAGTTGGATACCATTGAAAAATTGTTTATCACCATTCCAGTCTTAGCTCAATTTGATTATGAAACAGAGAAATTTTTCAAAAAAAATTCAAGTGACTACACCCTTGCAGGAATGATCACAAAAAATAAAATAAACAAATTAATTTTTTAAAATAAACAATTTAATTTTTCACCCTGAGGAATTTAATTCATTTGAATTAATAGCTGGTGAGACTCATCAAAAGATTCAAGATTCATTACAAGTAACTGAGGGGAAATGAAAGTAATACTGGAAAGCAGCAAGAGCCTGGATTACACAAGTTATCATTCACTAGGATTTCTAAAAAAGGTTTTTAGTTCTATTTAAATAATGGTTGGAGGCAGTAGAAAACACCTCATTTTTGTTTCTCATATTAAAAATTCTCCCTATACAGCTAGGTCCCCAAATGAATATGCTTATGAAACTTACTCCTGATGAACTGAAATTGTTTGAGTAGAACTCTATTTTGGTTCTTAATTCCAATTCACAATGGTTGCAGGATCTGCTTGCATCTCTCATCTATCTTTTATCTCCTTAATTTGGTTTTTTTTTCATATTCTTTTCAGATTGCTCCTTCAACACACCCCCTTGATTTGGGAATTGTTGTTGCCAAATTTGAAGATGCTTATATGGTCTTAATGATCCCTATTTACTTCTCAAAATTTATGTTTTTTTACCTGTTGAGTGACTTAGTCATACAATTTGCAGCCATCTGAAATATCTTAGGTCAAATATTTTGCTCTTGATCATCTCCTTGATGAAGTTATAGTGTGTTTGAACAGTTTTGGTTATTTAATGGTAGATGGTATTCTTCAATTGTTTTATGAATTCTTCACTATCACTATAGACCATGATTTTACTGATTTTTGAGAAATTTGATTTGAAATGCATCTGTTTGAATAATTTTGATTCCCAGATTCCCAGAATTTAGTCTCTGTGTAAAAGAGACTACCAGCTCTCAGTATTTTTTTTTTCTAGCTTAAAGATTCCTTCCCTGAAATGAACATATATCACAAGCAGGTTTTCTGGTTTCTTTCCTTTGAATAGCCTAAGTTAGAGTATCCCATAGGTATGAAGCCTTGGAATTTTTGGGTAATTTATTCCAAAGTCCTTGTTTCCTTTCCAGTAGTGTAGTACAAATTTGAAAGCTCCCAGTGGTACATGCCAATTTTTTCTAGGAATTGTGACAGGGTGCCAACTATGTAAGCTATATCTTTTTGATTAAAATTTGAGGGATAATTTTTCATCTCTCTGATACCTGGAACCTTGCTTTCCTCTAGCTACAGAGAGTGATGCAGTGGTATAATAATAATATTCTCAGAAATAAATGTGGTTAAAACTCCAAGAAGGTAAATATGATTTGAGTAGGTGAAAGTTTTATATTTTTTGGTTAAAGTGTTTTCAATATCATGAATAAATAAAGGTTAAAAGAGGAGCCATGATTTATATAGACTAGGGATCATTAACACCTCTCTTCAGGAGATCAACTTTGGACCTTGTAACCTGAAACAATGGGTTCCTTATGAATTTAAAAAAAAGGGGTAACACCCAATAAAATGGTGGATATGGCCGTTCTATGGTAGTACACAGGCCAAGGCAGAGATAAATAACTTAATATATTGAGCATTCACTTGCTGGGTACCTGCAGAGGTTCACAGTTGAATGGTTTCATATCAAAGGTTGGGGGTTTATTGATTTCTCTTCAATGAAAACAGAAATAATGGTTTAGAAACAAAACCAATTTACTTCAGACTTACGCCATGAATCACTTTATTAACTATTTTAAGCACTTGATAACAGATGGCAAGGTGTCTGGATAATAACCGGTGAATTCTGGGGGAAAACAGCCAAAAGGGTGCTGTATAGATACCTTTTTGGGATGAAAGGAGCTTCCTCTGGGCATGTAGAGAGGTTTGGGATCATTTTCTGAGGCTAGAAAAAAGCCACACAGGGCTGGTTTAGAACTTCCTCTTGGTTCTATAACCCAGCTGCTCCTGGATCTGTAGGATCTGTGTATGATTTTAGCTGCAGGATCAGTCTTTGTGTTAATTGTTTAATATGATGATCCTGCACATATTTTAATTTGGTGCAATTTTTAATTGAATAAATTTATCAGGGATGAATTTTTATTGATTTCCATTTATCTTCCAATCATTTTGGTAGTTTTTAATAATTTTTATGCAGACTCCTTGATGTGTTTGGTGGTCCATCAAGATCTGGATCAGTCAATGATGTGGTGATCTTTATTATTTTTTTTTCAAAATAATATACTTTATAGTTTTATTTCCTGAAATTTTATTTGAAAAATCACTTTTTTAGATAATTTAATATGCATATAGCACGGTTTTACATATTCATGGATGATCTTAGAGGGTTGTGGCTGTTACTTGGAGTACCAGCTGTCATTTTTGTGTTTTGTAGGTTTGACATGCGGAGCTGTCAGATCTGCTGTGTGCAGGGCAGGATCTGCTGAATGCAGTTATATTTTATGAAGGAATCTAGCCAATGCATGCAGGATATTAGCAAATTTAAGCATGTAGATTAAGATTGGAGCAGACAGACTGAATGTAGGGATGTGGGGCTGCATGCAGAAATTCTGAAAAAAAAACATTTCTGCACGTAACTCCTAAAGTATACACAACACCTCAATTATGACTGAATTTTAGGTGTGAAACCTCTGTGTGAAAACACATTTTAAATATTCAATTGGTAAAAAAAAACACAATAGTGGTATTGTGGTTTTTGGACCAATTTTTAAAGTATTAAGGAGTGAGAATTCAAGGGTGGGGTCAGTGAGTGAACCTAAATAATTTTGGGTGTGGAATACAAATCTGTAATAATATTTGTGTATTTACCACTCCTTCCCTTTATATGAATTAATTTTTTTTATTTTCTTTGTTTCTCAATTGTTGGTACTTTGACAGGTTTCTCTTTCAGTAGTAGCAAGCTGAAATAATTAAGCAATCCTAATCCTGAGTTTTAATAAATTCCAGTATATTTGAAGGTTGTGTATTTGTATTCTGTGGCTGCCTCCAATTAGAGTTTAATTTGAGACAGGTTCAAGGATATCTTGCATTCCTCCAACAGCTTTTCTACATAGTTTTTTTTGGAAAAGGGATGTTTAATTGAGATTCTGTGTGACTTTGATGCTTAAGAAATGGATTTAAAAAAATGAGACCTTTATATTCAATTTATTTTTCATAGCTTAGACATCCTCCTCTGATACTTCACCTATTAGGATTATATTGTCTACCAAAACCAAGAAAGCCACATCTGAAATGATGAATAGGCATGAATCTGTGTCACTGGTAGTGAATTCAAACTTTACCAGCTACCTCCTTAAGAGATTATAAAAATTTTATCAGCTTGTTTAAGAACATAAAATGATTTTTTTTAGTTTTATGATGAAGTTTCTGGGACTTTGAGATAGTTGGCTGCATTGTTTAAAGCTGTATGACCTGAATTTTTTTTTGTCAGCTTGCTAATATTGCAGAGCAAGCTGCAATAGTAAAAAAATAACATAGATAAATAAATAACATATTAAAGTAGAAATAATATGAAAAATATTATTTCAAATTATGATTCTACATACAATTCAAGGTAGGGTCACTCACAGATACCTACCTCAAATTCCCACTGCTTATATTTTTAAATAATTTATGAAAATTTATAAAGAGACACAGCCTTGGGATTTTGGCCATTTCAATATTTCACATGCAGCCCCACCTATAGGTTTCAAAGTGAATTTTGTGTCAGAATCCAGGAATTCTGTGATTTAGAGGAGTTACAGGCAGAAATGTGATTTGTCACAATTCCCGCACGCAGCAGCGGCAAACAACACATCCGCACGCGGCTGAGCAGTAGCACTGCCATCCTGTCTGCTCACCCTGACAAGCTGGGTACGCAGCCCTGGGCATCTGACAGGTACGCAGCCACGGGACGACAGACAGCTTGAGAAGCCAAGGTACCACATAAAAGTGCTACAACTAATACAGGGACATACTACATATGTAATCAGGGTCATTTTAAATTCATGGCTCATTGAGCCGTGCAAACAGTTTGAGATGGGCCGGGTGGCATGGCACACGGTCCAATTTGAGCTGTGTACAGCCCCCCACAGCTCACAGAGTTGTGCAGCCCACCCAACCCAGTCCGCCACCATGTGGACTTCCACATGGCACTGGACCACGGTAAGCAAAAAGAAAAGGAAAAGGAAAAGGAATGAAAGGGTACTAACACAACGCATAAGCTGAATAAAACTTACAAAAAAACAGAAATCAACCAAAAAATCAAACAATGTTCATTTTTTGGTTAACAAAACACAAAAATAAATAGATAAATCAGAATAAAAAAAAATAGTACTATCCAATGGACTAGCCCTAAAGTAAAAAGACCCAAAAAAAAACAAGTAACTGGACTAGCCCTAAAGTAAAAACACCAACAAAAAAGACAAGTAACTTGACAGGCCCTAAAGTGAAAAGCACCAAAAAAAATACAACTAACTTGACAAGCCCTAAAGTCATTTCAACTTGACTAGCCCTAAAGTAAAAGGACCCAAAAATTAAAGAATTCTTTTGACCAGCCCTAAAGTAAAATTGCCCAAAAGAATACAAGTCTTTTGACAAGCCCTAAAGTAAGAGTGCCCAAAAAAAATACAAATCTTTTGACAAGCCCTAAAGTGAAAACACCAAAAAAAAAACAAGTTCAACTTGTGTTAAGCTGATCCCATCCCAAGCTTAACATAAGTTAAGCTTGTGATGGAATCAGATTAACACAATTTGTACTGACTTACCATTAAAATCTCATTCAAAACACTCAATATAATGATGTTAACTCAAAACACTCAACATAATGATGTTCAAAATGTGATAACCCTTTATGTTAATAGAACTTGTTAGCTGCATTAGAATCACAATTTATATGAAAAACAATGATGAAATGAAGTAAAAGTCTATTAAAATCTAGAATACATTTGCAGTTGATCTTTGAGATGATCAACCCAACCAGAGGCTTTTTTAGAAATCAAGGAACATGGTTTTGCTACAATGGGTGGGATTGGAATCATTTTGCCCTCAAGTACTAATAGAATGCAGTGGTTATTGTTTACAAAGGAAATGAACATTGGATCTTATTGATCAGTAAAACCATTTTTAATTGGAGTAAAAGTATCACATTACTCCAATTAAATGAAACATATAGGTTTGGAATAGGTGTCTGCTATTATTTGACCCATGTCCAATTAAGCCAGCCATTTTGAGGAGGGAATCTTTTCATTGATGTCTTCAAAATCAAGTCTTTGTTTAATCTTTTCAACCTCCTTTGAACCACCAAGCATGTTAATGTAGCATGATTTATTTTTCTCTAATGTTTCAATCATTTCCTTCCTAACTTTGAACCAACCATGTTCTTCATAACCAAGATATTTAGAGATGAATCTGAATTGGCAATTCCCATCGCCAATTGGATCCCAAACCTCACACAAGAACTTTTGGAATTTCTTGGGTATTTGATTGAGGTATTTCAAGTTTGGTTCCTATCATTAAAACTAACTTAGTATTCATTTCTTTAATTGGATCAATGAAATGAAAACTCACCAAAGATGAGCTTCTGTTTGAGCTTTGCTGCATGTTCTCTTCCTCTGAAGAGGCTTCTGATTCCAAATTAAGTGATCCCAATTCACTTTCAGTCTCTTCCTCTGAAATATGAAATTAAGATTCAGATTCTGACAAATTTGACTAACAATTCATCATTAGTTAGTGAGTAAGTTCATGAAACCAACAAAATGAACATATTTCAAAAGAAAAGACTTACAATCTTTTTTCTTTTCTTGTTTGGAGCCCTTCTAGTTCTTTTTTCCCCCTTGAGTTGTTTGTCAACAAGCTCAAACTAAGATGGTTCTTGCCGTGTATCTTTCAATTTTGGCCTGCCCCTACTTGATTCTAAGACTTTAGGTTCAATTGATGGCTTGGATTGATATTCTGTAATCTTCTGAATCATGTACTTGAATATTCTGCTTTGCTCATGATCTGGAGATTCCAAGATCATTGCATTGACTTTTTCACATAACTGAGTAATGCTTAGCATTCCATTAAAATTCCACTGGAAAAATTCAAAAGGATCAACCATTAGTGGATTAGGATTCATTAATCAAAAAGCATTAATAACATAGTGATTTGAACAATCCAACTTAAGCCAACTTACAGAACTGGAACTGCAAGGGTCATAGTCCAACCTCCACTGAGGATGAAAATCTTCAGGTACCACGGATCCTCTGAATGCTAGATGGTCACCTATTTGGTGGGAACAGGGCAAACCCATAGTCTTGAAATATGACCTGATGCTGACTTTGCCATCATGATCACGTTTGAACTTCTCAAATTGTTCCCTAACAAGATGGATTGCCTCTAAAGACAATTTGCAACCAAATGGTAACAGTTCAGGGGGAAGAACTTTCCCTAACTTAATTTGAGAGTTATAAGGTGATGAATGAACTGAATTAATTTGATTCAAAACCGTTCTGTCAAGGCTTTTCCAAACATCCATCAGGTTTCACAAAGAGTTTGCAAGGAATTGTTTGAGAGTCCCATGGGCCCCTTCAACCCAAGATGTTGTTTTGTTTCCAAAATCTGGGTTTATACAAGTCCATGCTGTTACAAACGTCTCTTTGATAGGGAAAATTTTATTTTCCATATACTCAAGTACATCCTCATAGTCTTTCAAGAAACACTATACAAGTCAAAAGGTCAGAACCCAAAACTAGGAAGAATAAGAAGCAGTAATTGGGACCTACTCTGAGTTCCGCATCATTGACCTCTGCCTCCTCCTTGGTCTTTGAGGCCCCATACTTTGCCCACAGATTCATAAAGCTTTTCCATCCTTCAACATCAATAACAAAGTGCACTTTTTAGTTTGCTTGTATTTTTTTAGACAAGTGCCAAGTGCAACATTTTCTTGATGACTCTGTGAAACTAGTTTCAATTGCACAAATCAGAGCTTTTTCACAGTCCATCACAAAGACTTTTGGGAGTCTTTCAGAATCATAAGCCAACTTCTTTAATGCATTTACAGACTAACTGTAGAACTCAAACGTTTCTTTTGTTACAAAAACAAGAGCTTTTGTGAAAGTTTTGCAATTTGGTGTCATTCCTACAACATGCAATAGTGGGGTTTTGTACTTATTTGTTTTATAAGTACAATCCAACATATAAAACAAATGAGTAATCATATTGCTAAGTACAATCCAACATAGCAATATGATGGAATTGTTTTGAAAGCTTTACTGCCTCTGGATATGCTAAGTAAAGGACCTCCAAGTGACCCTCTCCACTGAACTTTGACCGGTGAATCCAACTTTTTTCTTCCAGCTGTTCATATAGTACATCCATAACACTCTTTCCCTTTATTTCTGCAAGTGTGACCTTCTGCTTAGTTTTATAGATTGTTTGGTCATCAACAAAATCCTGCCCATCAATCTTGCTTGATTTTCTCATCAGTTGTAACATATTGAGCCCATCATTCATGCCTTCTACCAGATTGTCTAAGGCCACCCCCAAGATTCTTCTCAGTTGAGGATGCACAGAGGGATTTTCAGATGGTTGATGGTTATTTTGGGTTTCTTTGTAGGAGAGGAGCCACAAGGGGTCTGCCTTTGTCCAACTTTCATTGATCAAAAACTTGCACCCAACCTTTGTTGTGTGAGTTTTTCTAGAACGTTTGGTAAGAAGACTTCCTGAATAGGAACCATGTCTTTCACAGGCTAAATCCACATATTGGTCACACTTTGAGTTGAAAAATGTTAAAGCGTAACCATGCTTCATTGCCCATGTTTGACAATATTGTTGTGCCTCTTCCCTAGTAGGAAAAGCTCTCAAGGGAGGTGGGTCAAGTGGATCTAATAAAAATTCATTGGTTAAGTCATAGTTACATAGTTACATGAAACCATCAGTTTCAATCAATGTTAATACGGCAAAGACCAGTAAAATAAAATTTTACTCACCACCAGCGGTCATGCCCATTTGTGAATCATTTTGTTCCTCAATTGTCACCCTTGATGAGGATGAAATTGGGGCTTCCAATGTTTCATTACCCAAATACTTTTTTTCTTTTTCCAAAGCTTTGTTGATGGCACTATCAATGTAGAGCTTCCAAACAGCCATGCCAGAAGAAGGAGGTCTTGCCACTGTTCCCATGCAAAAAAATGCAATGGTATACTTCAGTATTCAATCCAAATTTCAATTGATCAAACAAAGTTTTCTCACTTTTGAGTTGAGAAAGAATGGTTTGAAGATTTTTATTTGATTTATCATTATTAAATTTAATTTCACTTGGGTTTCACTTTAATGTCTCTTTGGGATTGCTAGGTGTGAAACAACAGTCCCACAAAGTATGCATTAATCCCAAATTTGGGTTGACAGAACCCAAGTGTGGTCCAGGGGGTGCCCAAAATTCTGGCATGTTTTCCGGGGGTTTTTGCACCCCAAACAATGGCCAATTTGAGCCGTGTGCAGGGTTACACAGCTCCCACATAACCCCCAAGGGATTGCACATTTTTGAAATGGCCCTTTGTAGTTGTCTTTGGGCCCCCAGGGCTCATTTGAGCCATGTAGGGCTCTATACAACTAGCACATGGTTGGAGCCATGAATTCAACATCACCCATATAATAAATGTCCCTGTGGATAGTAGATAGTCTAGAAATACATAAAATTATATAAAAATACTTAAATAAACTTTCTACATATTTTTTATAAAATATAATAGAAAATACCAAAAATGTCAAAAATAAGATAGCTATAGTTGGAAAACTATCTTAAAATACTTTAAAAATACAATTTCTGAAATATTCAAGACATCAGTATGACCTGGACATACCGAGGAAATTGATTATGTAAAAATATTACATATACTCTCATAGCATATATTTTTAATCAATTATTTCAAGGAAATTAACAGAATTTTGAAAATAAAAATCAAAATCCGTATTATGATTTTACTCCCATCAGCTAAAAAATAATGAGAGCCCATCTGACATCAGATTACCCGTAGGAATGTCTACTAAGAAGACATATTAAAATCCTGGGAGCATTTACTAAGGATAATTAATGAAATGATGATCAGGTGGATAGATTAGTGTTATTCACATGTAAAAACGTCAATCAAAAAAGTAGAATAATTCCCATAAACTGTGGAATTAGATGTTACCCGTGTTAAAGCACCAAGAACACATGACAGGCTACCACTGGTTACCCTGCTAGCCTTAGCACCCGTCCCTTTGAGCCCCTGTATCCCTCAGAAGGACAGAAGTGGGACCCAAAAAGCTATAAATATAGAGCTCTTTTGAGGTTATTGATACCAGAGACGTAGTTATATTTACATCCAGACACTGTGCCAAAGTAATAAAATACTTATAAGAGATAAGCAAGTGATTTATGGCCTTAGTCTGATCAATATTATCCATCCCAAAACTCTTTTTATTGATTTAAACTGCTGAACAACCTTTTAACCCCAGTAACAGGTTTAACCCATCAGTAAATGTCTCAAACAGGTACCTAAAGGATCCAATAACATAGAAGTGAGCTTTATTATCCTTTTTCTGTTGTTGCAGCTTGGTTACAAGGACCTGACACTCCATCATATATTATATATATATATTATCTTTGGGCAATATGTCCTTTAAGAATATAAATTAAAGGTTCCAAAGTAACCAGGTCTACATGTTTTCAAAGTGAATCCCCTGAAGATAGGTGTTAAAGAACCTCAATATTATTGTGGCCCCTGTTCTAATTTATTAAATAATAAATCTATTAATATTGATTAATAATATCCAATTATAACCAAACCAATCAAACTTGCAATATCTTTATACATATATTTTACAGATGTTTGCTGCAATTATTGAATAATATATTTATTATTTATTACATAGACTCTGGTAG
The DNA here is from genome assembly GCA_025617555.3 of Puccinia polysora. Lineage (NCBI taxonomy): Eukaryota > Fungi > Basidiomycota > Pucciniomycetes > Pucciniales > Pucciniaceae > Puccinia > Puccinia polysora. Next base: position 16,743,174 of record CM062631.1, read on the forward strand.
CTAGAGGATAGCAAGGGTCTTGGCATACAGGAGCCTGACAATTGGGGGTATGGCCAGGAAATATTCCATTCTATTATATTTAATACCTTGGACCAGACATTTCACATAAAATTGATCAACAATATAATTTATCAGAATTTTAAACCCTGATTTATTATTAATTCATTTTGCAGTGGATTTAAAAACCAATGCAGAATTAATATCATATTATCTAAATTTCTTAAAAATAAGAAAAGAAGATTGCATTAAAAATTATGAACCAACTAGTTGGGAAGCTTTTACCCAAGCTGAACAACTTGAAATCTATTCTCTCCACAAAAAATTAGATAAACTCCTTGAGCAAAAAGATCTTGAGAGGAATATGAACTTTCAAGCTCTATTGAGACTGCATAAAGCTTGGAAAAAATACTGGATAAAATACTCATTAAAATATAAAAGTAAGAAAAAACCCCTTTTTACAAAATTATTCTATTAAAATCATATTAATATATTTTATTAACCAATAAAATCTTTTTCTCATACTATCAGTGAACCCTCCTATCCTAGAAAATACCTCAAATGAAGTTGATCTTTTGGATCAAGAGGTACAAGACATTTCTGGACTTCCTGAAAAAATTGATTGGACAGGAGAAGATCTTATTGGGACGCATCAAGACCCGTTGGATTACCTCTTAAGGATAAATACAATCCTAATAAAGTCTTAGTGTCTTTAAATATCAACTTACATTAGTTAAAATAACTTATTATTACAGATTTTTCTTTTCAAAAGAAAATACTAAGAAATATTTTTAGGGTGATATTAAATTCATGGCTCCAGTTGTGTGGGAGCCATGTTCACAGCTTCAGGCTTGTGGGAGCAATGTAGGGCCCCACACAGCCTGTCGGAGTCGTTTAGGGTTGCTTAACGCGTGGGGGCCCATACACTACTCCATATAATTTATAATTTATTATTTATAATTTATAATTTATTATTTATTATTTATTACTTATTATTTATTGTTTATTGTTTATTGTTTATTGTTTATTATTTATTATTTATTATTTATTATTTATTATTTATTATTTATTATTTATTATTTATTATTTATTATTTATTATTTATTATTTATTATTTATTATTTATTATTTATTATTTATTATTTATTATTTATTATTTATTATTTATTATTTATTATTTATTATTTATTATTTATTATTTATTATTTATTATTTATTATTTATTATTTATTATTTATTATTTATTATTTATTATTTATTATTTATTATTTATTATTTATTATTTATTATTTATTATTTATTATTTATTATTTATTATTTATTATTTATTATTGATTATTTATTCTTTATTCTTTATTCTTTATTCTTTATTATTTATTATTTATTATTTATTATTTATTATTTATTATTTATTATTTATTATTTATTATTTATTATTTATTATTTATTATTTATTATTTATTATTTATTATTTATTATTTATTATTTATTATTTATTATTTATTATTTATTATTTATTATTTATTATTTATTATTTATTATTTATTATTTATTATTTATTATTTATTATTTATTATTTATTATTTATTATTTATTATTTATTATTTATTATTTATTATTTATTATTTATTATTTATTATTTATTATTTATTATTTATTATTTATTATTTATTATTTATTATTTATTATTTATTATTTATTATTTATTATTTATTATTTATTATTTATTATTTATTATTTATTATTTATTATTTATTATTTATTATTTATTATTTATTATTTATTATTTATTATTTATTATTTATTATTTATTATTTATTATTTATTATTTATTATTTATTATTTATTATTTATTATTTATTATTTATTATTTATTATTTATTATTTATTATTTATTATTTATTATTTATTATTTATTATTTATTATTTATTATTTATTATTTATTATTTATTATTTATTATTTATTATTTATTATTTATTATTTATTATTTATTATTTATTATTTATTATTTATTATTTATTATTTATTATTTATTATTTATTATTTATTATTTATTATTTATTATTTATTATTTATTATTTATTATTTATTATTTATTATTTATTATTTATTATTTATTATTTATTATTTATTATTTATTATTTATTATTTATTATTTATTATTTATTATTTATTATTTATTATTTATTATTTATTATTTATTATTTATTATTTATTATTTATTATTTATTATTTATTATTTATTATTTATTATTTATTATTTATTATTTATTATTTATTATTTATTATTTATTATTTATTATTTATTATTTATTATTTATTATTTATTATTTATTATTTATTATTTATTATTTATTATTTATTATTTATTATTTATTATTTATTATTTATTATTTATTATTTATTATTTATTATTTATTATTTATTATTTATTATTTATTATTTATTATTTATTATTTATTATTTATTATTTATTATTTATTATTTATTATTTATTATTTATTATTTATTATTTATTATTTATTATTTATTATTTATTATTTATTATTTATTATTTATTATTTATTATTTATTATTTATTATTTATTATTTATTATTTATTATTTATTATTTATTATTTATTATTTATTATTTATTATTTATTATTTATTATTTATTATTTATTATTTATTATTTATTATTTATTATTTATTATTTATTATTTATTATTTATTATTTATTATTTATTATTTATTATTTATTATTTATTATTTATTATTTATTATTTATTATTTATTATTTATTATTTATTATTTATTATTTATTATTTATTATTTATTATTTATTATTTATTATTTATTATTTATTATTTATTATTTATTATTTATTATTTATTATTTATTATTTATTATTTATTATTTATTATTTATTATTTATTATTTATTATTTATTATTTATTATTTATTATTTATTATTTATTATTTATTATTTATTATTTATTATTTATTATTTATTATTTATTATTTATTATTTATTATTTATTATTTATTATTTATTATTTATTATTTATTATTTATTATTTATTATTTATTATTTATTATTTATTATTTATTATTTATTATTTATTATTTATTATTTATTATTTATTATTTATTATTTATTATTTATTATTTATTATTTATTATTTATTATTTATTATTTATTATTTATTATTTATTATTTATTATTTATTATTTATTATTTATTATTTATTATTTATTATTTATTATTTATTATTTATTATTTATTATTTATTATTTATTATTTATTATTTATTATTTATTATTTATTATTTATTATTTATTATTTATTATTTATTATTTATTATTTATTATTTATTATTTATTATTTATTATTTATTATTTATTATTTATTATTTATTATTTATTATTTATTATTTATTATTTATTATTTATTATTTATTATTTATTATTTATTATTTATTATTTATTATTTATTATTTATTATTTATTATTTATTATTTATTATTTATTATTTATTATTTATTATTTATTATTTATTATTTATTATTTATTATTTATTATTTATTATTTATTATTTATTATTTATTATTTATTATTTATTATTTATTATTTATTATTTATTATTTATTATTTATTATTTATTATTTATTATTTATTATTTATTATTTATTATTTATTATTTATTATTTATTATTTATTATTTATTATTTATTATTTATTATTTATTATTTATTATTTATTATTTATTATTTATTATTTATTATTTATTATTTATTATTTATTATTTATTATTTATTATTTATTATTTATTATTTATTATTTATTATTTATTATTTATTATTTATTATTTATTATTTATTATTTATTATTTATTATTTATTATTTATTATTTATTATTTATTATTTATTATTTATTATTTATTATTTATTATTTATTATTTATTATTTATTATTTATTATTTATTATTTATTATTTATTATTTATTATTTATTATTTATTATTTATTATTTATTATTTATTATTTATTATTTATTATTTATTATTTATTATTTATTATTTATTATTTATTATTTATTATTTATTATTTATTATTTATTATTTATTATTTATTATTTATTATTTATTATTTATTATTTATTATTTATTATTTATTATTTATTATTATTTATTATTTATTATTTATTATTTATTATTTATTATTTATTATTTATTATTTATTATTTATTATTTATTATTTATTATTTATTATTATTATTTATTATTATTATTTATTATTTATTATTTATTATTTATTATTTATTATTTATTATTTATTATTTATTATTTATTATTTATTATTCATTATTTATTATTTATTATTTATTATTTATTATTTATTATTTATTATTTATTATTTATTATTTAATATTTATTATTTATTATTTATTATTTATTATTTATTATTATTTATTATTTATTATTTATTGTTTATTATTTATTATTTATTATTTATTATTTATTATTTATTATTTATTATTTATTATTTATTATTTATTATTTATTATTTATTATTTATTATTTATTATTTATTATTTATTATTTATTATTTATTATTTATTATTTATTATTTATTATTTATTATTTATTATTTATTATTTATTATTTATTATTTATTATTTATTATTTATTATTTATTATTTATTATTTATTATTTATTATTTATTATTTATTATTTATTATTTATTATTTATTATTTATTATTTATTATTTATTATTTATTATTTATTATTTATTATTTATTATTTATTATTTATTATTTATTATTTATTATTTATTATTTATTATTTATTATTTATTATTTATTATTTATTATTTATTATTTATTATTTATTATTTATTATTTATTATTTATTATTTATTATTTATTATTTATTATTTATAATTTATTATTTATTATTTATTATTTATTATTTATTATTTATTATTTATTATTTATTATTTATTATTTATTATTTATTATTTATTATTTATTATTTATTATTTATTATTTATTATTTATTATTTATTATTTATTATTTATTATTTATTATTTATTATTTATTATTTATTATTTATTATTTATTATTTATTATTTATTATTTATTATTGATTATTTATTATTTATTATTTATTAATTATTATTTATTAATTATTAATTATTAATTATTATTTATTATTTATTATTCATTATTCATTATTTATTATTTATTATTTATTATTTATTATTTATTATTTATTATTCATTATTTATTATTTATTATTTATTATTTATTATTTATTATTTATTATTTATTATTTATTATTTATTATTTATTATTTATTATTTTTTATTTTTTATTTTTTATTTATTATTTATTATTTATTATTTATTATTTATTATTTATTATTTATTATTCATTATTTATTATATATAATTGATTATTAATAATTTATAATTTATAATTAATAATTTATTCTTTATTCTTTATTCTTTATTCTTTATTCTTTATTCTTTATTCTTTATTCTTTATTCTTTATTCTTTATTATTCATTATCTATTATTTATTGAAGCTACAAAACTTGATTTTAGTTGTTTAGCGTGCTGTACAACTCAAATGGGACGTGTAGCATGCCACACAGCCCATTTGAGTTGTGTAGCATGCCACATGGCTCATTTGAGTCGTGTAGGGTGCCACATGGCCCATTGAGCTGTGTACACCACTCAAAGAGCCGTGAACACGGCTCAATGAGCTGTGAATTTAACATCACCCATATTTTTAACATGAACAGATGCAACACTAGGGCCGCAGGAAGAGTTGCCTCCTATGGATCTCTGCCAGGAGCCCCCAGTAACCATGAGGCAGCCCATAATGACAACCATGAGGGGGTTGGAGCGTGTGATTCAAATTTTGGTGGACAAGGAGCAGAGCCAAGTAATGTTCCCCTCCCCCAACCTAGAGCCGGAGAAAGTAGTAGAATCAAGCCCCCCTCAATTGCAAGGAGGTTCCCTGCAGCCACCCCAACAGAATCTGCCCAAGGAAGCCAAGATCAAAGGCTTAGTCAAAGAGCATATGAAATTTTGGGAAGAATTCAAAGAAGCCAAAGCTGAGGAGGAAATAATATCCATGAAAAAGATAATATCCAAAGCAAAGGCTTCCCAGATAGCTCTTCAGAAGATGATCCCCAGGAAAGGGGTGGAATCCTATGTAGAAAAATGGAATCCATGGGATCAATCAGCCCAACTGAAAGGCAGAGAAACAGGAAAGAAGAGATATTCTTCCCATCAAAAGCCAAAGGGAAAGAAGGATTGGTATCAGAATATATCATTGGCTCAAAAGTGCAAAAAGGTGTACCACAAGTAGCTACTAATCCTGAACCTAGTGTTTTGTCTAAACCAAACTCAGATGTAATTACTTCCTTTTCTAATGATATGCATCATAATTTCAAGATTGTTTGTGGTAATTTGGATGGTGTTTACACTCAATTGGATATGTTTTCCCCAGTGGTGGTCAAATTGTTTAGTAATTAATAAAAAGCTGTGGTTATGGAAGATATTAAGGTTCATACAGAACAATTATTGGAAGCAATAAATAAATGTGAAACCAGTCAAACCAAAACTATTGAGAAAATGTTATAAGTTATCCAAGAAGATTTTATTATGTCCCTTCAGCCATTAAAAGAAGAATTAATTAATACTACTAACAACTACATTTTACCTCTTAGTGAAAAATTAGATATGCTTAATAGTAAAGTGGACCTGCAATTTAATTTGATCAAGAATGATCTTAGAGACTTAAAATTCTGTCTGACCAACCCCTTGGGGAGTACCACAGAGGAACCAAAACCTCCCAGACAAACAACTACCCCTTATGCACCACCCTTAACAGGAATGCACAGGAGTGACACCTTCAGGCCTAGTCCTGCTCCTGAAATGGAAATAGCCCTCAAACTTTTACCCCCTATCTCTGAATGGCCTAAGTTCTCTGGTGAAGGAGAATACAACCATATAAATTTAATCAAATTTATTGACTATACCATAAATTCCTATGACCTTCCAGAGGCTATAGCTTTGGTGAGACTTCCTAGGCTCTTTGAAGGAGTAGAACTAGATTAGTTTATCAGTAAAAGAGAGGAAGTAGTATCCTTACCATGGAATTCTTGGAAACTCTTAATTAAAGAACAATTTGGTTCTAGGATGAGGAAAAGGAAAATGATGAAAAATTTTGAAAATTCCTTATTTGACCCCTCTAAGGATAAACCTCACAAACGGTGCCTATGTCAGAAGAGGAGACTAGATTTCTTCTATCCAGATGCTGATAAAGAGGAAGTTAATGAAAGAATTCTCAACCTGTGTCCTGGAAATCTTAACCATGGTGTGAGCTGCAGAATGAGTATGGATACTGACTTACCAACTCTAATCAATTTGTTGGAAGAAGTAATAGACATGAATGGGTTAGGCAAGAATGCTCCTTCTAGAACCAAAGAAAGCTTCAATGCTAACAAAATCTGGGAACAACCTCCTCAGATGAATATCCCTGATAATAAGAAAACTAATGAAAAAAAGGATAAGGAGAGAATACCTGGAAAGTTTTGGAAATTTAACAAAACTGGGCATATGAGACAAGACTTCCCATTGCCAAACAGAAAAATAGCAGTCATGGAAAGAGAAACTGACAGTGAAGGGAACCAGAACTATGAAGAAACAGCTGATACTGAAGCATCACTATCAGAGTGTGAATTAATCATGACCAACCCTATTCATTTAATAGAAGGAGATATGGGCCCTTCTATAGAAATAAATAATATCCATGGTGACTCTAATTTGCCCCAACAATGGGACCCTTCCATAATTACTAGACATGTCACTGAAGTTATACCACTAACAGTTAAACCTATGAGTGGTAAGAGTTATACTACTGGTGAGACTTGTTATGCAAAAGGACTGTATAAAGACAAGCCCATGAGGTTATTACTTGACAGTGGGGCTTTTTGTTAATGTGTTTGCACTGATTTCTTGAAAAAATGGGATACCAACTGGAAAGATCACCTTTTTCCAGTCCCAAAAGCCAAGTTTAGCTCTTGAAACTCCACTATGAATGCTATTGGAGTATAGACTTCTCCCATGATACTTCCCCATACTAAAGGATCTCTGAGGATACAAGTGAAATTTGTAGTATTGCTTAACAGATTATGTGACTACCTGATAATAGGAAATGATGCCTTATGCCCATATGGAATAGATGTGTTCCAAATTAAAGGAAGGTATTTTAAAATAAGTGGTAAATGGGACAAGAAGTTTAAGATATGCACTATCCAAAATAATGTCCCCTATTCTACTTATCAAAAACACTTAGAAGAATTTAACCAAGAATACTTCTCTCAAGCTGCACTGAATGAGAACCTTTCTGAGGAACAGAAGAAAGATATATTGACAGTCTTTTTTGAGAACCAAAATGCTTTCTGCACCAGAGATCATCCCATTGGTAATATAAAAGGACATGACATGGTATTAAACTTGACTATTAAGCCTCCTTATTCTACTAACCTAATCAGACCTGCTTATCCCTCTAGTCCTAAATCTAGATTAGCTTTTGAGGAAAACATTCAAGAACTAATAAACCTACAGGTATTGAGGAAAGTAGGGAATAATGAACAAGTGGATGTGACCACCCCTATAATTATAGCTTGGAATAATGATAAGTCAATAATGGTAGGAGACTTCAGAATGTTGAATAACTATACTCAAGCAGACTATTATTCTATCCCCTGGATTGATCATTCTCTGCATAACTTGTCTAAAGCAAAATACATCACTACTATGGATATGCTTAAAGGGTTCTACCAAATACCAATAAGCCCTGAAAGTAGATTTTTTATGAGAATAATTTGCCATTTAGGAATATATGAGTACCTCAGAGTCCCCTTTGGCATAAAGAATGCCCCATCACACTTTCAGATAACAATGGATACAGTTCTAGGGACTTACATCAGACCAGGATAGATGATGTTTTATATATATGATGTCATTATATACTCTGATGATTGGGAGACTCATAAAAATCAATTTAGACTAGTCCTCCAGAGTATTTCCAAAGCAGGATTGAAAGTATCCATGAAGGAATGCAAATTTGGATATGGAGAACTGAAAGCTCTGGGGCATACAGTCTCTGGTCTAACTTTCAATGCTGACTAGAATAAGATAGCTGCAGTAATGAACAGACCAATTCCTCAGAATACAACAGAGCTGCTATCATTTATTAGTTTTTGCAGTTACTAAAGAAAATACATTCCAAAGTTTGCTATGCTAACTAAAATTATGTATGAAATATGCAACAACAACACTCTCTTTGAAATGACACATGATCCAGAAAAATGGACGCCACCTGTATGCAGGTGGCATTTCTTAATCCCATTGATATCTCAGGGTTATGTGATGCTGTATCTCATCATTAAATTTCAGCAGGTGGTGAAATATTGTGACTAGAGATCAGCATTTGCTGAGCTTCTGGCTCATTAGTTCATAATAGATTGTCAAGGTAAAGCTATATATGAGGAAAGCTGTTGCTTCACAAGCAGTCCATATATCATCCACAAATTACTGCAGTTGGTGTTTGGGAATTCCTTCAAAGTGAAATTCAAAAATTCCAGAAGAGGCTGATTGCTTCCAGACTGGAATTTCCATTAACTGGTCAAAAACTGGGTAAGTCCTCTTATTCACAGCCCAAAATAAAATGCATAAACATGTATTTAGGATAATACTAACACACCATGCTCCTAGAAATGTACAAATCTTTCCTTATATAAATGAGCTATTGATGGCTTCTTTTCTGTTGTTTTCTTATTCAATAGCCTATGTTGGTGTAATTTTATTTTTTATACATCTAATTTTTATCAGGGAAAATACAGAAAGCCAAGCCAAAATTTTTTGTTCAAATTTCAAAAAATGAAGAATATTTGAAATGGAAGATGACCAAAGACCAAGGGAGTAAAGAAAGGAAAAAGAACAAAAGAAGGAAGAAAAAAAAAGTCAATATCCTCACTTAGATGTGTTTATTACCATCCCTGGTCTGCACATAAGGGCAGCTTATTTTGTTTTTTGAGGGAGAATGTCAAAACCAAGGCAAGAGGCAGGCTTCTTTTTGCAATGTAGAAAAGCCAGGGACATAGGTGAAATTTATAAAAATATAAAAATGCATTGAACTAGTTCTGGCCTGAGCAGAAGGGAATCCATTTTGGAAGAAAAGGAAGACATGAATTGAGTGGGAATTGGGCTAGTCACAAAGGCATGCAATCAACAACTGCAGATGTGTTGACTAACAGCCCTGGTTACAGAACAAAGTGTCACTCAATCACAAATTGATTTATAAAAATTAAGCCATGAGAGGACATGTCTTTACCACAGGAAAAAGGTCAAATTAAGGCATATCAGAGTTAAGAAAACCTGCCATTTTTTAATAGTGGGTTTCAACCCAAATCCACCACTTCAAACCCACCATTAAAAATACAAAAAAATACCCTTATTTTCCCATCAGACCTGTCAGAGTCACCTGAAAATAAATGGGTTTTTTCAAATAAAGTATCTAAAGGGTTTCACCACCTCAACCCATCATTTGAAATCATCACCCCTGGTTTCAACCTCCATTCTTATCCTGTTTTCTTCATCACTCTACTTTAATGCTCACAAAGCTTCATCACCCTCATCACATTATTGCTTCCATCACATCCATGCTCTCATCACTTCATCCCCACTTTCATCACATCCCTTCATCACTTCATTGCTTCCTAACAGTGGAGGCACTCAAGGAGATTTCTCAATTACCAGGCTTGTAAATATATTTGATTTATTGATTGGATAAAACTTTCAAAAATGAAAAAATACAATAGAAGCAATAGAAACAACATCAACCATATTGGGCCTTCTTTCCCAAAATTCTTTCATCAATTTTTGAAGGACTACAATCTTGGAGTTTTAAAGATACATTGGCTAGTTTTTTATTAATTTTGAATGAGCAGCCAAAGTGAGTGTGGGTTGAAGAGGTTTTTAAACTAGGAGTAGGAAATTTAGTATGATGATCAAAAAATTGAGTCTGCCAAAGAATTTCAATAATGCTCTCAGCTTTTGCAAAGTCAAAAATACAACCAAGTTTTGGAAAAGATAAACCATGACCCAAATCATTGCAGGGAGGAAGGATAGGCTGTCCCGTAGATCTGTTGATTTATGAAAATATTCCATATGTAAAACCATTCAAGTCATTCTTATCAGTATGGAGCTTGTTTGAGAAGTTATCAAATGTCACAACCACATTCAAAAACATGCAGAAATCTTGCTCCTTTTCCATCCACTCAGATGAAGACTAGTTTGGGATTAGATATTCTTTTGAAACTTTCTTGTTTTGAGCATGAGCTGAAGTACACAGTGATTGGATCCTTCCAAAGACAAATTTGTTGTGAGCAGGGAGACAGTCCCACAGTTCATCATCCTTCTTGATGGTCTCTTCATTCAAACCTGGTTTGCAAGAATAGACCCCTATTTTTGAATTGAATTCAAAATAAATCAATTTTTTGAATTTTCTGACCAAACCTGACATAAACAATTGGAAAAACCTGCAGAGGCACCTCTATCACTTCCAGCACAAAAACCAATGGCATGCATGGAGCCAGTCAAGGCTGCTGTTTTTGTCTTGCTGAGTGAATGGTGGTTCTTTTCCATCTGGTAAAAGTCAAAGACAATTTTGCACAAATTATTGATTTGTGGAGTGCTTTTGGCAGCCTTCAAACTGTGGTATTTAAGAATGAAACAGGGCTGAAACTGGCCGTTTGTGACAGCATTAACCAGCATGTGAGGGCACATGCAGGGTAAGACAACATGATTGGGTGCAAGATTTTCCCGCAGTTTTGCAAATTATGTTGGATCATCACATTCTTTTACAAAATGTCTCCTGGCACGGTTGAAATTTTTGTTACTTGTGGATGTTGAAGTAAAATTTGAGTTCAATAGCCTGTGTCTCTTTCCTACTACAAAAGTTTTTGATGCATATTGTTTCTCCTTGGAATCCCCTGAAACACCAAGCTCATCACAATTACAAACTGTGTTTCAGGATGAAACCCAGGAATCACAACATGAATGGAAAACCAAAAGAAAAATAATGCAGAATCAAAAGTTCAATTAGTAATTTTATTGTTGAACAATATTGGAGAATAAAATTTAAATCCCATACCCATTTTTACCAGACATGCCTTCATTCAATTCCACATTCAATTCCATCAAGATTGATATCTAAAAGACTGATATCTAAAAAAAATAAATACCCTCTTTTTTTAAAAAGAAAAAAACAAAAAAGGTTACTTACCAATGGGGTGGTGGTTGTGGTGGATGAGGTGGGTGGTGGTGGTGGGTTGTGGTGGGTGTTGGTGGGTGGTGGTGGGTGGTGGTGGGTGGTGGTGGGTGGTGGTGGGTGTCAGTGGGTGGGTGAAGTGGTTCACCTCATAGTAGGACAGACCCCCAAATTGGAGCGGAAAGACCCCAAGTGTGGTGCAGGTGTCTAAATCACACACTAGGTGGGGAGGGGATTTGAAATCCCCCCACCAAGCCACTCCCTCCCCCCTTGATTGCTCTCTGGGTGGGGAGCTGATTTGAAATCCCCCCCTCCCTCCCCCCTTGATCTCCCCCCTTGCTTGGTTCCTAGGTGGGGAGCAGATTTGAAATCCCCCCCCCTCCCTCCCCCCTTGATCTCCCCCCTCAATCTCCCCCCTTGCTTGCTTGCTAGGTGGGGAGCGGATTTGAAATCCACCCCCCCTCCCACCCTCCTCAATGTTGCCCTTGCTTGCTTGCTGGGCGGGGGGGTGATGAAGTCCCCCAAACCACAAGCCCCACTGGCTGCTCCCCCTTGCTTGCTCGCCAGGCAGGGGGGTGATCAAGTCCCCCCCACCGCAAGCCCAACCGGCCCCCTCCCTTGCTCCCACTGCAAGGCGGTGGCTTGCACCCCCCTTGCTTGCTTTCCGGGTGGGGGGGTGATCAAATCCCCCCCACCGCAAGGCCCACCGCCCCCCCCTTTGCCGCTTGCTTGGTTGGGGGGTGATGAAATCCCCCCACCACAAGCCCCTCCGCCCCCCCTTTGCCACTTGCTTGGTTGGGGGGTGATACAATCCCCCCACCAGGCTGCCCCCCCCTTTGCCGCTCGCTTGGTTGGGGGGTGATGAAATTCCCCCACCACAAGCCCGCCCGCCCCCCCCTTTTCCGCTCGCTTGGTGTGGTGTTGTATTTATAACCTAAGATTGGGAGCTGTGTTGCGGGCTGCGCGCTCAGCAGTTGGGTGGGTTGTGCTCAGCATCTGGGGTGCACGCAGTCTCAGCAGTGCCTTCTGCGGGCTCAGCAGCAGTGGTTGAGGGCTCAGCGGCAGGGATTGCGGGGCTTGGGACCAGGTGCGGGTTGGGCCTTCTCTGGGGGGGTGCCAGGCTACAACCCGCCCAGGGAACGCGGAACAAGTGATGGAGCCGGCCTGACCAAGCTTGCGGGGGGCTAGTTTGGAAGGCAAGGGCGGGGCAATTGGGGGTTATACACGCTGGGGAGGTTTGCGCGGGCATAAGCGCGGGATCTGCGGGCGTGTGCAGATTGAAAAACCCGGGGGGCTCCAAGTAGGGCACGGCCCTCCGCCGCGCCATGAGAAGGACAAACCGGGCGTACGTGATATTGAAGGGGAGGGTTTTGGACGGGGTGGGTGGTAGGGGGTAGGGTTAGGGTGGAGCTAGGGTTCTGTACTTGGAGTTATTTTTTCATCTATCTTGCTGCTTGTGGTTGTACCTAGGTTAGGGTTGAGAGGGAGGACTCAAAAATAACTCACTCTCAACTCCGGGTTGGGGGGGAGGCCATTGGATTACCATACACATATCATATAGTTCATATCACCAGACCGCCAGGAAATGGTATAAGAAGGATTGGAAGGAAGAAATATATCTTATCATCACTCTCTCTATTCTTAAGCTCATTGCATCCAATCTCCTTACAGATGCTTAGACCAATAAATTCCGGAACTTGAGGAAAACTTTGGGGGTATCACTGCTCTTGTTTCCACATCTGGGGGTCTGTCCGGGAAAAATCTTTTGTCTAGGTCTCTTGAAGCTAGCCAGTGAAATTTTTCCAACAATTACTCTAGGATCAAACGTCCCACCTTCCTTCCTTCTCTGGTTGGGAGCTGGCGGGCCGACATCTCCACCACCGCCAACTACTTGGTACAGGGGTTTTGCTCCTCCTTGGTTGGAGCCTTTGGATGCAGCTGAGGCTCCACAACGGGTATGGCTTAGGCCGCAGAACTTCCCTCATCTCTGGTTTGACGCCGCAGATATTGGGCGCTTTCTGGCAAGGTTGAAGGATATTGCGGACTCCAAACATGCAAAGGGAAAGGATAAGGTCCGTACAGTTGTCCTCTTTATCTCAGACAAGAATAAACTCCGGGATGTGGAGGATATGTCCAGCTACAAGGCCCAAAACTTGGAAAGGCTCCAGAACAAGATGATGGAAATGTGGGGGACGCGTGAGCCCCACTTCCGGGAGACGGACTTTGAGCGGGCAGCGGAAGAGGCAATTTTGCAAGGTGGGGTGCAGACGCGGAGTGATTTGTCTGAAAACAAATCTACCTTTGACCGCATCTACAGTTACCTAGAGAAGAACCAGGTGGTAGCGGGTCAAATAGGGGCAATGAAGCAGGCGTTTCTAGGCGGGCTTGTGCTGCAACTTTGTGTGCGGTGTGGAGACTCCTTTGGGATTGGGTAAAGTTTTAGCAAATAGCTTGCTGGCAGTCACTTGAGGGGGAATTTAGTATTGCAACTACAAATAAGATAGAGGAATACTAAGGGTGGTTTTGAATTGCCTGCCCCTCTGAGTACTATAGTAGTCTCACAACAATAAAAGAAAAGAGAAATGGTGGCTGATTTTTCAAATAGAGTTGCTACTATAGTAGTCTCTATCAGACCTAGGATCAATGTATTCAAGCTTGATAAGGAAGAAATGATGGAACAGATAGGTGACCTGGTGGATAGAAGCTGAGTAAGGGAAGATTCCTTTCTCCAGTCTTTTCCTTTATATATTTTTATATTTATTTTATTGGTTACTGATTGATACTCCTTTGGTGATACAGGTGATGATTTGAATAAAGCTTGAAATGGTTGGGCCTATAGCTGATGACTGATGATGATGTTTTATGATGATGATGATTGATGAAGTAGGTGATGATGATGGATGATGATGGATGAGGTAGGTGATGCTGATGACTGATGATGGTCAAGGTAGGTGATGATGATGGATGATGATGATGACTGATGATGATGATGGTGAGTAATGATGATGATGGATGATGGTCAAGGTAGGTGATGTTGATGATGGATGGTGATGATGATGATGACCAATGGTGATGATGGTAGGTGATGATGATGACTGATGATGGTGATGGTAGGTGATGATGATGACTGATGATGATGATGATGGTAGGTGATGATGTTCAGGTTATGGGCACATGGTGGTGATGTTCACAGGTATGGGTTATGGAGTAAATAATGGTGGTGGTGGATGGTCAAAAGTATGGGTTATTGGATTGGGTCATGGTCAAAATTATGTGTTGATGATGGTGATGGTGATGGTGATGGTTGATGGTGATGATGATGGTGATGGTGATGATATGGGATATGGTATTGGTGATGATGATAGTATGGGTTATGGGATAATGTTTGAGGGTAGTAAAGTATGGGTTAAGGGTGCCTAAGAGGCATGGTGGTCCCTTGGAGGGAAGGATGGGGGGAACTGATTGTGGGACCTGGATGGGGGAAAGAGGCCCTCTATTTATAGAAAATCCTGCCCTCAGGGCTGCCCCTGAGGGTCTCCCTGGTACATTGAATACAGTTCATGAGGCATTTTTGCTGGTCAGAGGAGGAGGCTGTGCAGGATCTACATGCATGTACACCCTTGCATGCATTGCTGTGCTGCATTGATACAGGTGCCCCCTGCATAAATTACTTCTGTATAGTGTCCTGTATGATTCTGTACAGCCTCTGCATGCAGTGTCTTGCATATATTGCTGTGTATACAGGTGATTTGTTTGGTTCTCCATGCAGTGCCTTGCATATATTGTTTCTGTATTATGTCCTGTATGATGCTGTACATCCTCTGCATGCAGTTTCTTGCATATATTTCTGTGTATACAGGTGATTTGTTTGGTTCTTCATGCAGTGTCTTGCATATATTGCTGTGTATACAGGTGGTTTGTTTGGTTCTTCATGCAGTGCCTTGCATATATTAATTATGTATAATGCTGCAGGTTTGTTTGGTGCTGTATGGTGCTACTGTATGGGGTATGTACTTGAAAGCATCCAGGGTATGTACTTGAAAGCATCCAGGGTATGTCCATGAAACTTCACTGGTCTGTGACACCTGGTAGGGGTATGGGTAGGCCAGGGTTGATTTAAGCTGTATCTTCTAAACCACAAGAGATAGAGGGGTACTTTGGCTGAGTGAATAGGGGTTAATTTTGGTGTAGAATCCATTTTTGAGGTCTGTTTGATGATTGGAGCTGTCCTTATACTAGAAAAGTGAGTCTGATGGCTATAGGTTAGGTTTTGGAGCACCACAGCGGGTCCAGTGGTATCTATTCAAACACAAGTTGGTCTTGCGGTCAGTGGATTGCAGTGTTGCGCTTCTTCCAAACCTAAGCGTGATCAACCAGGCCGTAGAAGATCAGATTGATTTGGAAGAACTGATTGAGGATACGGCCAGGTTGTTCCCGGCGGTTTCAAGGCAACCAACGGCCTCTTCCACTCTGGCTCCGACGCAAGTACCACCCGCAGGCCCACCAGCAACGGAGCGGCCGGCAGCCCCTTTGCAGTCAATGGAAATACCAGTGAACAAGGTAACGGATATTTTGCAGGACCTACGGATACTTCTGAATCAGATAGTGGCCCCACCAACGGCTCCGCCTCCTCCTCCTCCGCGCGGAGTGCCGCCTCACATGGGGGGGGGGCTTCCAGCCCAGTAGCGGGCTTTCAAGCCGGTTTTTGGTTTGTTTGTGCACCTATCGCAGCAATAAAGGTCACTGGAAGTCTGGTTGCACGGAACTGACCAAGGACATGGACAAGGGGTTGGTCCACACGTCTGGGCGGACTGACATATTCCCAACGGGCAAGCCGGTGGATCTGGGGGCCGGTCATCCACCTCCGGTGGAGCAGGTTAGGGCAAGAGCCCGGCCCGCAGGGGCCGCTTGGGTGTCACTTGGGATTGTTACCGGGCCCAATACGTGGCAAGCTCCGCGTGTGGAGGGGGAGGTTAGGGCATTGGCGTCAAAATAGCAGATTGTGTCAGAGAAGATGGATGTGGATTTCAGAGAGCGGCCGTCAACCCACACCCCAAAAACTGGAACGCAAGGGCTGGTAGGCAATGTGCCGTTGACCAGTTCCAGAGGAAGGAGAAAGGCCGCAGAAATTGTGCAATGGGTGATGGGGAGCAAGGCACCAATACACCTCACACTGCAAGAGCTGGCCGCGGTCTCCCCGGTGGTTTTTGAGGAAATGGTTCAGGCGCTGAGGGAGCATGGGGGCAGCAGGGTTCCTGTGACGGTGCAGCGCATAAACATGGCAAGGGAGGAAGGGGAACGCAAGTTGTGCCAATCCAAAGCCGTGTTGGTGCCGCTTGCCTATGTCCCAATGAAGATTGAGGGCAGGAAGGTGTGGGCAATGGTGGACAGCAGTTTGATGGTCAATCTGCTTCCGTCAAAATTGGTGGATGAGTTGGGGCTGGTTTGAAGGAAGTGTGCTATGGGACTACAGGCGCTCAACGGAGGGGAATGTTGGGTGGATGGGGTGGTGGAGGGAGAGGAGGTGGAGGTTGCAAAGGTATGGAAGTTGCTGTTGTTTCTCTTGGTTGATTGCGGCAACGTAATTCTGGGTTGACTGTTTATGTTTGGGTTCCGGGCCCAAATGGTGTTTAACACGGAGGAATGGACGGAGGCGCTGAAAGTGGAAGACGCGTCCAAGGCAAGGTTTGAAATGACGATCTGCAACCACAGGAAGGGGAAAGGGGTGCGGCCAGCAGCAGCCGGCAAAGAGGCAGGGTCTGACGGGGGGGACAACCGTGAGGGTTGCCCTGCGGAGGATTTTGCCTAGTCAACCGCGGGTACTGCGCCGGACAGGCTCTGGTTTTGTGCGGGCGGTCAACTAGGAAGGAGCAGGGGGGGAAGGAAGCGGGCGGAGGGCGCGGGCGGCAGAAGTAAGTCCTCCTCCTCAGTATGTGTCATTGGAAGGTACTGTGTTTCAAAAACCCTACCATAGTGCCACACTTGTGAGCAAAGGCCAGAGCCGCGGGTTGATCATTGCCAGGAATCACAAGGACAACGGTGGACGCGTGAGGATGGTCAGGTGTAACGCGGGGCAATACAAGCCCGTGGCACAAAAGGTTTGGCCCCGGAACAAGCCAATGCCGCAGGGACTGAACGGGCCTCTAAGGCCAATCTCCTGTTCTTGGGACCCCTGGGTAAGTCCATTAAAAAAGTCCAGGTGGGAAACAAGGTTGGTGCGGATCATGGATGAGCGGATCAAGGGGCTTAATTTTGGACCAATGGAGTGGTTGAGTGCGGAGGAGAAGGATTTGCTGGCATTGGTGTTGGTGCTCTGCAAAAAAGCCCTCCCCTTTGGGCCTGACAAGCGCGGATTGCTGAGGAATGAGGTTGGCAATCCCTATGTGATCCCC
Source organism: Puccinia polysora (assembly GCA_025617555.3). Lineage (NCBI taxonomy): Eukaryota > Fungi > Basidiomycota > Pucciniomycetes > Pucciniales > Pucciniaceae > Puccinia > Puccinia polysora. Next base: position 16,761,900 of record CM062631.1, read on the forward strand.
ACGGTGCTGCACAAGCCCTGGAAGATCAAGCCAATCCCAATCCCTCGGACCGTGCGGGAACCCTTCTTGGAACTGGTCTGGGAGCGCGTGAGGACAGGGCTGTACAAGCAGTCCACATCAAGCTACTCTAGCCCAATCTTTGAGGTGGCTAAGCAGGACAGAAAGTCCCTTAGAATTGTTCACAACCTGCAGCGGCTTAACTCATTCACCATCCAGGACGCGGGATTGCCGCTGCATGTGGACGAGTTCCTGGAATTGATGGCAGGGCATGTGTGTTATGGATTGGTCAATGTAATGGGGGGGTATGATCAGCGCAAGCTCCATCCCAACTTGTGGCCGTTGACCGCGTTTGAGACAGGATTGGGGAGGATGCAGCTAACGCGGTTGCCGCAGGGCGCAACAAACTTGGTGGCTGGTTATCAGGCCCAGATGACATGGATCCTGCAGGACAACATTCCGGACAGGGTTCTGATTTTCATTGACAACACAGGCATCAAGGGACCAAAGAAGGATTATGGGCACGCGGTGTTGGAAGAAGCCTCAAAGATCCGCCACTTCATCTGGGAGTACGCGCAGACGTTAGAGCGGGTCTTGTTCCAGATTGAGGAAGCAGGGCTTACAGTATTGGGGAAAAAGTTGGCAGTTTTTGTTCCAGCACTGGAAGTGCTAGGAAATGTGGTGGCTTTTGATGGCAGAAGAATTTTGGAGAAGAAACGGAACAAAGTCCTCAAATGGCCAACCCCGCGGACCCCCTTGCATATCCTCCAATTCCTGGGACTTTGCAGTTATGTTTGCATGTTCATTGAGCGGTTTGCGGAAGTCACAAGTCTGCTGCGGGCGCTAACATGGAAGGGCACGGAGTGGGAATGGACGGCAAGGTGTGATGCTGCCTTTGCAAAGCTCAAAGAGACTGTGGGCTGCGACATTGTCCTCTGGGACCTCAAATACAACGCGGGAGGGATTGGCTTGGCCGTTGACTCTAGCAAGTTTGGCGTGGGCGGCGTCCTGACGCAGAAAGAGGATGGTAAGGACAGGCCAGTTCTCTACAAGTCCGTGACGTTTACTGCCACGGAGAGTTGGTATTTGCAGCCAAAACTGGAATTATGTGGGGTCACCAAAATTGTGCGGAGGCTTCAGCACCTGCTTTGGGGGGTACAATTTGAGCTTTTGGTCAATGCGGAGGCCCTGGCACGGATGATCAATTCTCCGACGCACGCTGCTGAACGCTCCTATGACCAGGTGGGTGGCATTTCTTCAGCTCTTCACTTTTTGTGTGGTTCATGTTCCGGGGAAGGCGTTCACAATGCCCAATGCACTGTTGCGGTATCCACGGGAGGACCCGTTTGAGGGGGCAGAACCCCTGGACGTGGAGTCTCAGGTTATCTGCGTAGGTATGGGGGAGGCGGAGGTCCTCCTTCCGCTGCAGCAGTCCGGGTGTTACGCGACCTTGTGCTCCTTTTTGCAGGATCTTTGGTTTCCCAAGGGTATGTCAGGGGCCGTAATTCAATGGGTGAAGCGGCGGACAACCAACTTCTACTTGCAGGAAGGGCAGCTGTGGCGGCAGAGTACCCCAGTGCCTTTGGTGGTCGCAACATCAAGGAAGGACCAGTAAATGATCCTGAGGTGTCTTCACGACAACCTTGGCCACCAGGGCAAGATTGAAACACAGAGGAGGGTGAAAGCAAGGTTCTGGTGGCCAGGGGTGGTGCGCGCAGTGCGTGAATGGGTGAAGTCTTGTGAAGCGTGTCAATGGCGGAGCTCTAGGCTGCCCAGGGAGGTGGGTCACCCTACAGGGGAGGACGTGTTGTTTGGGCGGGTCTCCCTTGATGTAGTCCACATAAAGGCGGGAAAGTTTGCGTACCTGCTGGTCGCATGGGACAATCTATTGGGTTGGGTCAAGGCTTGTCCTCTGGTGAAGTTTTTGGCGGAGAAGGTTGCTCAGTTTCTAGAGGAAGATTGGTTTGCGTGGTATGGTTTGCTTTGCCTGGTCACCGTTGACAGAGGTGCGGAGTTCCGGGGTCGTCTGATGAGGCTGGTCCTGAATTGTGGAGATAAGTTTGGGTGGGTCACAGAGTACTATCCGGAGGGTGCCGGGATGATTGAACGCGGTCATCAGCCTATCAAGGACGCTCTGGTAAAAATGTGCGGTGAGGACGGCAAGCGGTGGCAAGAGGCCCTTTGGGCGGTCCTCTTTGTGGACAGGATCTTGGTCAAGCCTCAATGGGCTACTTGCCTTACAAACTTCTCTACAGACAGCATCTGGTGCTTCCGGTGGACATTGAGCTGGAAACCTTCTTGGGTGTGGACAGGTGGAAGGTGAAGAACTCCGCGGAGCTTGTGGAGGCGCGCCCCAAACAGCTTCTCTGATGGGACAAGACCCTGGAAAAGGCTGCGGAAAGGTTGTGGAAGACTAGGACGGCTTTGGTCCGCTATTGGGACAAGCGTTGTTCCCATTGCCTCTGGGATCCGTTGCAGGAGGGGGACTTGGCCTTGCTTTACAACTTGAGTCTGGAGTCCCAGTGGGGTAAGCTTTTTGCCAACCAATGGAACGGCCCCTTCCGCGTGGCATCCAAGTTTGAGGGTGGGAGTTATCAGCTTGAGGAATTGGATGGGGCGCCGCTCAAACCAAAGGCCGTGGCTTTGCATGTAAAATTCATCTTTGCATGCGGCTCCACCTCCTTTGACAAAACAGACAGCAATGGCGCAGATGCAGGGGACGGCGCCGGTGGTTCAGGATTGGTAGACGGATCAGGCTCTTTGGCTGAAGAGGAGCCTGTGCGCAACACGCTGCTTCAAAGGAGCAAGAGGCTAAAAACTGCTGGGGACAGCCGTCAAGCTGGGGGGTGGATGTGAGTAGGGTTAATGGTTGATTTGGTGAGGGGGTGCTCTAGCCGTTTCACAGCTGGAATAACTAGACACCCCAGAATGTTTGTTTTCTTATTTCTTGAATACATTGCTTTGTGAGTTGGTACTGGTTTTGGTTATGATTGGTTGCAGGAACGCGGGCGCAGCGCAAGCTGGGTCCGTAAACGCAAGGACAAGCCCCGCGGCTGGGTAATGCGGGACAAGGAGCGGAGGCCTGGTGCTAGAAAAAAATTTTTTTCTTTTTGGGTTTGGTTCTTTTCTCTTTCTTCTCTTCATCAGTTGTCTTCTCCTACAGCGTAATGGGTGCGGAGTATGCGTGGGATACGTAAGGGAAAGGTCTGATTTGGTGAGCGGGTGTTCTAGCTGGTTCACAGCCGGAACAGCTAGACACCCCTGAGTGTTTGTTTCCTCAACTTCTTTTCCTTTCTTGGATGACTGTGTGCACGCGCTGGTGGGGGGTGGTTGTGTTTGTTGCAGGTTGGGTACAGGGAACTGTGTGGCAGTTTGGCTGGGGCGGCTCAGGTACCTTCCGGGGAACTTTTTTGGCTCAGGATGTGGGCTCAGATCTCAATCTCATTCTCATGCCTCACCAGGACGCGGGCCCGGATCTCAATCTCATCGTCATTCTCACCGGGACGTGGGCGCAGATCTCAATCTCATTCTCATGCTCACCAGGACACGGGTGCGGATCTCAATCTCACTCTCATTCTCACCAGGAAGCAGGGGCCAATTTCAATCTCACTCTCAAACTCACTTGGGATGCAGGGATTTGTCCGCAGGACAACCTGCTGGGAAAGGATGCATGCGCAGAAGGCGTGTATTTCTCTCAACAAGGGAAGCGCGGTACAAAGGGAAGGATAACACGGAAAAAGGGAAGGGGGAGAGGGGGGGCAATGCAACTAAGCCATTCTCATCATTTCCTCCATGTCCACCTGCAACAACGCCAGTAAGGCCCGGAAAGATGCCAAGAGCTTGCACCAGGATTCCAAGGATTGAGCACTGGGGGTTGCTAGGAAGTCGCAGAGCATTGCGTTGACCTCTCAGCAAAGATTTTGAATCTGGCCGCCGGGAGTGCCAACACAACGGGGATTTCCGGGATCTTGGGGGGGCTGGGGGGAGGCGGGACTGGTGAGGAGGGGACCTCTGGAGGACCATCTGGGGGGCTTGGTCCAATGGGAGGCAACAACAGGACAACAATGGGTGACGTGGGGGGTGGAGGGGTGCCTCCTGGAGCCGGGGCAGGGGCCGGAGGAGGAGCCAGGGCAGTGGCTGGAGGAGGAGACAGGGCAGGGGCCGGAGTAGGAGCTTGAGGAGGAGCCGCGCAACGTCAAAGGATTTCATCAATACGCAGGTACCTTGCGCCTTGTGTAACCCAGACATGGTCCGCCCAGAATTGCATAGCCACTTGGTAAGCTGCAAAGCTTGGGAATTCCTCCTTCTGGGGAGGTCCTGCGCGGCAGAGAGGCAAAGAGGAATCACGGATCAAGCTTGGGGCAGAGCGGCAATGGGGTGATCTGGGCGGAGTCCATGAGTCCTCCAAGATGGTTCCATTGTCTGATACCACAAACGGGTCTGGAAGGGCCCTCTTGCGCAGGCGGGAACGGGAGCCAGATTGAGGGGGAGGCTGGGAAATTCCCTCACTAAGCAAGCAGTGACGGTGGCCGCGATGGCAAGCGTCGCAGGCGCATTGACCAGGAGCAATCAAACATGCGTGCCCGTTCAGGGCGAAGAAATTGCAGGGGATCATAGCGTTGTCAAAAGGTGTAAGGAGGGGCGGGGCTAGTAGCTGGGGTGGACTGGGAGGAGTAAGAGGGGGGGGGGTCTGGTAGCAGGTAGGGTTGATGTAGTGACAGAAGGACCTCTGGGGACAGAACTCAACTTGGGGGGGGGGGATGTGGTGTTGTATTTATAACCTTGGATTGGGAGCTGCGTTGCAGGCTGCGCGCTCAGCAGTTGGGTAGGTTGGGCTCAGCATCTGGGGTGCGCGCGGTCTCAGCAGTGCCTTCTGTGGGCTCAAAAGCAGCGTTTGAGGGCTCAGCGGCAGGGATTGCGTGGCTTGGCACCAGGTGCGGGTTGGGCCTACTCTGGGGGGGGGGGGTGCCAGGCCACAACCTGCCCAGGGAACGCGGGCCAAGTGATGGAGCCGGCCCAACCAAGCTTGCGGGGGGCTAGTCTGGAAGGCAAGGGCGGGGCAATTGGGGGCAATACGCTCTGGGGAGGTTGGTGCGGGCATAAGCGCGGGCTGACTCATGGAGCGTGGGATCCGCGGGCGGGCGCAGACGGATAAACCCGGGGGGCTCTGATTAGGGCGCGGCTGAGGACCGCGCCATGAGAAGGATGAACCGGGCATATGTGATATCAAAGGGGAGGGTTTTGGATGGGGTGGGTGGAGCTAGGGTTCTGTACTTGGGGTTATGTTTTCATCTATCTTGATGCTTGTGGTTTTACCTAGGTTAGGGTTGAGAGGGAGGACTCAAAAATACCTCACTCTCAACTCTGGGTTGGGGGGGAGGCCATTGGACTACCATAAACATATCATATAGTTCATATCACCAGACTGCCAGGAAATGGTATAAGAAGGATTGGAAGGAAGGAATATATCTTATCATCACTCTCTCTATTCTTAAGCTCATCATATTCAATCTCCTTACAGACGCTTGGACCAATAACTTCTGGAACTTGAGGAAAACTTTGGGGGCATCACCGCTGAGCTAATGGTAGGGGACCATTGGGTCAAGCTAATGGTTGGCAACCATTGGGACAAGCTAATGGTTGAAAAGAATTTGGGAAAGCTAATGGTTGGCAACCATTGGGGCAAGCTAATGGTCAGAAACCATTGGGTTTCACGCTAATGATTGATGACCATTAGAGCAAGCTAATGGTCGGCAACCATTGGGGAAAGCTAATGATTGGAAACCATTGGGGCAAGCTAATTGTTGGAAAAAATTGAGGAAAGCTAATGGTTGGCAACCATTGGGGCAAGCTAATGGTGGGAAACCATTGGTGCAAGCTAATGGTCAGTGACCATGTTGGCAACCATTGGGGCAAGCTAATGGTCAGCAACCATTGGGTTTCACGCTAATGGTTGATGACCAGTGGGGCAAGCTAATGGTTGGAAACAATTGGGTTACACGCTAATGGTTGATGACCATTGGGGCAAGCTAATGGTTTGCAACCATTGTGGCAAGCTAATGGCCAGCAACCATGAGGGGAAAGCTAATGTTCAGCAACCATTGGGGCATGCTAATTGTTGGCAACAATTTGGGAATGCTAATGGTTGGCAACCATTGGGGCATGCTAATGGTTGGCAATCATTGGGGCACACTAATGGTTGGCAACCATTGGGGCAAGCTAATGGTTTGCAATCATTGGGGCACACTAATGGTTGGCAACCATTGGGGCAAGCTAATGGTTGGCAACCATTGGGGAAGGCTAATGGTTGGCAACCATTGGGACAAGCTAATAGTCAGAGACCATTGGGGCAAGCTCAACCTAAGCTAATGAACAGCAACCATGAGGCTAAGGTAATGGATGGAAACCATTGAGGGCAAGTCATCCCTCAATGCATAAATGCATAGGAGGTAGTGTATACAGTGTGGGTGGAAAGTGCACCCCATTGACAAATCAATCCCTCCATCCATCCATCCATCTCTCCATCATTTGATCCATCCATCCATCCATCCATCCATTGATCCATCCATCCATCCATCCATCCATCCATCCATCCATCCATCCATCCATCCATCCATCCATTCATCCATCCATCCATCCATACCATCCATCCATCCATACCATCACCACAAGACTTCTCCACTATGTCTACATCACCTTCACACAGCAAACCCACACCCTCAATTCCCTCTGCCAAGCCCACTGAGCCCACTGGAGATCAAACAACTGCTGATCCAGTACACACCAAACCACCACCCTCAATTCTGTCTGCCCAGCCCACTGGGCCCACTGGAGATCAACAAACTGCTGATTGACCAGCAATCATCACTCCAGACCATGAGTCCTCTTTTCACTTTGTCATGTTCTCAACTACTGACCAGACCTCCCTTAGCCTCTCTTCCACCACCCCCACCATGGGTTGAAGTTGTCGGCACGGAATCATCATCAAGCCGCCATGATGCACCCCCACCCCCACCCCCAGCCCAGACCAGTGGCTTGATGAGAACACAGGAAGCCTTGGTTGTCTCAAAGTCTAACTTCCTTGCTAATAGCAAGCGGAAAATTGCAAAGCTCCTTAAAATTGCCAATGACAAATCACTGCCACAATCAGTGCAAGACATGGCAGTCAAGGCCTGTAAGGGTCTTCAAGACGCAATGGCCTGTGAGTTGAAACACTTGAATGCTAGTCTAATCCCTGGCTGATCCTCATTGTGTCCTTCACCAGTGGTTTAAAACGGTGATGACCTCCATCCTGAGGAGGAGGTTCAGATTGGTTCAGGGAAACTTCTGGCCAAAAGATGGTCTGCAACTGCCTCTGCCAATCCCAACAAGAAGAGGCATAAATTTGCACCCTTGATGGAAAGTGATGAAAAGGAAAGTACCCCAGGCCCCACTACTCTGCCCACACAAGCTGCTCCCAATGAAGTTCCCTCCAAAGAATCCCAACATCCACTCTTTACCCCTGAAGTCCCAGCAGAGCAGGCCTCCATCCCCACTCCCCTTGAACCCAATGCTACACCAATGGTAACAGACTCTCAACCCACCAAGGAGGCTACCCCCCCCTCTGCCGATGATCCTGAAAATGACCCTGGTAAGTCAGTTCCATCACATCCATCCAAATACCTTCCCTGATTGCCAATAACTGTATCTCCCTCCATAGATTAACCTAAACTGTTCAAAAAATACCTGTCTGAACTCCAGGAAGCCATTCAACCCTTTGCAAATGGCATCATTGACTCAAAGTGCTACAAGAGCGCTGTTGAGGCAGCAGTGCACCTCTTTGGATTATGTGCAAAAGACCACAAAGAATGGGGATCTTACCCTCAATTTCTATCTCACACAATCCTTTTCAACACCATCAGTGCTGTTATTAAGGAATGTATCAGTCAATTGGCTACAAGTGGTAAGCTTGATTCCACTGGGATCTTTTGCCCTCACAGTAGCCAATCTCTCCTCATTCCTACAGATGCAAATACCTTCCCACCTTGCACATCTGAGCCATATTACATGCCAGATGTATTTGCTCTGCGTCTTCTACCCGGGTCACCACCCCCACCAGCCACAACCATAGGGTCTAAGCTGCAAAATCTCTGGATCCACCTTACTCAACCTCCAGAGTTTTCACAGGTTAGATGGGCACAATTATGGTTCCAATCAATCCTCCTGGTCTCAAGAGAACTCACCCAGCCACCAGCATTTATCCAACCACGAGGTACTGAAGATGAGGCAAGCTTTGATATCTCAATCATCAAGTATTTTGCCGCTTTTCTTGGCTCACATGAAGACATGGCTGGGATTGAAGGACAGCCAGTTGACAGCCCTAGTCACAAATCTGGCTTCAACTCCCTGGAAAAATTGGTTGACAACATCTACCACATTCTCATTGCATTTGCTCTCCTGCGGACAAAACTGCAATTGGAGGGGTTCTCCACAGCAGTGGCACCACAGCAGGCCAAGTTCAACACCATCATGGTCACCATAACATCCCAACCCTACTACCACATTCTTGTGGCCAACCTTGTAGCGGGAGTATGTGACCTCTTGCTGATACCATCAGACATTAGGAAATTTTCCCTGGTTCAATCCCTCCAGCTCCTGAGCCTTGTCTCCAAAGCCAGCAAGCTAGAGCCCAAGGACATCAAGGAACAAGTATGGAAGCGGACAAATTCTTACATAGTGCAGCTTATCCAAGACTGCTTTTTAAGCCCTGAATTTTAGCCAGGAACACAGGTATCCTGCATGGACTTGGCAAAATGTCTTGTCCTTGATTTCAATGATCATTGGCTGTCCCAAAACCCTTCAACTGATAATCCTGTATTTATTTTACCTTGCAAATATAATGTTTCTATTTCAGCTATCCTAAATTTATCAGTATCTTAGTGTACTAGCTTTTCTTTTTCCATTGCTTTTAATCATCATGCTTATAAATCAATTCATGTATGCCTTATGCAACTTAATTCTTGATAAATGAGTTCATAATTTGACATTGCGGTGAGCTGAGTCGCATGAGCATCTGTGAAAGTGAGAGACTCAAAGTCCATGCACACTGTTCATTCATCTGAACCATTGGTCAGATGCCTTGTGATAGCTCTATGGATGGTGACTATTGTTGTAGTCCACTGTAAGCATCTGGTAATGTGAGGCATGCAAAGTTCATTCCAAGAGCTCTCACTTGCCCAATGGGCCAGATGAATTGTGATAGCTCTATGGATGGAAACCATTGTTGTAATCCAAATAATTGGCTCAAAAACCTGTGATTAAACTTGGGCAAAAATTGATTAAACCCAAAAAAAATTGTTGCCCAGTCCAAGCATTCTTAAATACACAATACTTGTTTCATCCAGGGATGTGTTATCCTGCATTCACAAGATTGAATGGAATGTCTTAAACTCATGCATTACTTACAGAAACATAAACACTGAAACTTGTATATTAACTTTTATTGCATTAAGAAATATAAGAATAGAAAGTCTCTCAAGATACAGGAAGAAAAAAAAGACCACCCAAGTGTCAACTATTGTTGGCGCAATCCCCTTGCCTTGGGGGTATGAGCTGGAAATATTCCAATTGTGGTAAAAGGATTCTTCTTGATTTTTTTTGATAGTAAGGTGATTGCTGCAAAAATTTTTGAGTTTTCACAAGGAGCCACAAGTTTGAGGTCAATTTATGAAAGGGCTTGCAGTGCTTCAGGGTGATAAGCATCAATTGGAAGTTTTTTTGGGCATTTAAGGAGGGTGAATTCTTTGGGTTTTGCCTTGCCTGACACACAATCAAGTATTGAATGCAACTGCTTGATTTCTTGGTGCTTCATAGCAACTCGTAATGCTATTTTATCTAGGAGTTGAGTTAGATCATTTAGTTCACAGCTTCTCCAGGGGGTTTCAATGGTTGTGCAAGTGCCATCTTTATCCTCCTCCCAATCAGAAACAAAATCCACACAGTCAAATATTGCAATGACTTCTGGTGATTCTTTGGGAAGGTATTTGCGGGATGTGTGAAAATGCTTTTCACTTATCTGTAACACAAACCAACACACACCATCAGAATCCATTCTTTGAATAAAAAACCCCAGGACTCATGCTCAAACCTTCTTTTTGGCTTGCTGGATGGATGCGCGTTGGGCCTTGGTAATTTTATTTTCTTGAAACTTTGACCCTAATAGTTATGCTTGCCATATTTCTTTTCCCTGCCCCAGGACCCATCTCTCCAATAATGCGCTCATGTTCTCTATTCCATCCCACACCATACCAGGTTGCGCCTTTTTCCAGTTTAAGTAATGCTGGACTATGATGGCACCTATTGCTGCATTCCAGCCCAATGATACAAAGGACCTTGCATGCCGCTCAAACGTAATCCTTGAGAAACCTACCTTTTGCACATCTCTCTTGCATGTTACCTTAGCACTCCAAGGGAAATTGTTGGTTGATGGCCCATTGGGTGCTGGGTGGAATTGTGGGGTTACAATGTTGTTTCTGAGTCTAGCCACTTCTTCATTGTATTGCAGCTGCCCATCTGCCTGATTTGCCTTTCCATGTTCTGTCCGGACAGACTCCAGATGTGCCATGACCCGCTGTGCCCTCATAGGAGCCCATTGTTCCCATTTCATTATTTCTTCAGGAGGGGGAGGTGAGGGGAAGTTCATTACATTTTCTGGCATGCCCATCAAAAAGCAAACCCATTGCCGTAAAGAACGTGATATTGTACTAGATTGACTGGGAAGGGGGTTTTTTGTGACCATCCGGCGCACTTGTCTCAATTTGCGGTCTAAATTCTCCTTGTCAAGTTTTTGCTTTTCAGAACAGTTGGTCAGTCCAATCCTAGATTGAGCAGTGCAATCATTCATGTCCACTAAACCCATCACATTCAGCATCTCTGTGTTAATGAAATTAGTGGACTTCCCATTTCAATCATACTGCTCACCTGATTCTGGTATAGTATTCACATCTGGAAGAACCCCCCTGAGTAAGTCATCCAGGAGTCCCTCATGATATTGCAAACCAGAGGACACTGTCTCTTGCACACCAGAGGATATTGTCTCTTCAGGCAGCATTGGAGTGTCTTGACCAGCTGCAGCAGGCTGGGAGGTATGGGCACTTTGGTCTGGCATGATAAATAATAAATACTCAATGTTTGGCTAAGGGTGTAATGTAATACTGCAGCACTAGTTTGTAATGCCCCAAATTTGAGGAGGAGGGCCCTATGGCTGGTGTGAGAGGCAAGGAAACATGCATCTGATGGTTAAGTTGCAGAGCCAATGCCCGGGACTGAATTGATTTTGTAGAGGGTTGAAGTCAGGATTTTCCAAACCTTGAAAAACCAATATTGTTATAGAGATAGATGGTGAGTGTGTGAGATAGTATTGTGTAACTGTGAGAGAGTATGAACATATAACTTGATGGTTAGACTGGGTGATTGGTATTGGGGAAAGAACAGATGGAGGATGATGATCAATGTGAGATAAGAGGATTTATTATTTATATTCCTACCCTCCTCCTTCATCATTCCCCAATTGTAAACATTTGACAACTGAGGATTTGTCTGTCCAATTCATTGGAAACTAATACAATGCATGATGACAATTTTAATATCCAAGATTCTGTTGTTACAAATATTATGTCTACCAACCTCACATCTAATCTCCATTTCATCATCCCTTAGGCCCCGTTCATGTCCACACAAAGTGTCATATGGTTGGTGTTTTGTGTCCACTTGTCCATGTTTCCCCAAATGATGTTTTTTGATACTTGCTAAGGTTTCAGGTCACCCATAGACCAAACACCATGGGTAATTTCATGTTGAAATCCATCCCTGGACATTCCACAATCAGTTTTGACCTTGTCTGCATATCATCTAAAAGGGAAACTCACTGCTCGTGCCAGGGAAACCAAAGTCCTTGTCTTGCCTGGATAACCAAATTTCCCTGCAACATTGTCCAAAACAGCCACATTCCCCACTATCTCCTTTCCTGTCATCACCACAGTCTCCCTTAGATCTGTTGAGACCACTCGCACATTCAAGTTGGGGTGGGCTGTGTATGGATCTTTGGCATCTTCTGCATGTGCATCTTGAAATAACTGAATCACAAACCAAACATCCCCACCTTCTGATTGCACAAAGAGCTTGGTGATTTGACCAAATGAACAGAGTTCATCCCGCATGATCTCCACATAGGAAATGTAGTGATTTTTACCTTGATCCAGCCATTGCACTGTAAATCTTTTATGATGTATCAAGGTACTGTTAATTTTGTGCACATTTTAATAAAGAGACACATCCTGTTGCAGACCCAATCTTCCAATCTCTTGTATCAATAAGCAATGGATTTCTGGGTCTAATGGGGTGAGGCTGAAGTGGGGATTTGATTTTTCTTGTCCCTCGTTAATTACCTTGGACTGGATCAATAAAATTGAATATTGACTCCTTGATATACATGTCTTCATGATTGTACCATGTATATCACCTGTAATAAATTCATTTATTATTTGCTTTGTTTGCCCAGTAAAAAGGACGGGGTACAGCATGATTCTTAGTGAGCTCACCTGTGCAATTGTTCTTTGGTATCCTTCCCAAGATACCATTCAACCTTTCATGGGCCCAGGCTGCCATGGCCATTGGTGGACTAACCCTTTTGATCACTTCTGGGTAATGCTGAGTAATGTGCACATTGGGTTTACTCCTTTTGTGTGGCCATCCAGTCCTTAGTGTTTGATGGTATTCCAGCATTAGTCGTTCAACCTCCATGATATCTTGGTTTGAAATATGATGCTTCATTAACATGTTGGTTATGTAAATGAGAAGCACTGTTGAGTCCTTCAAGATTTTTATTGAGCCAATGTGATCAATACCAGGTCTATGCTTACCACTCCACAAAGTAATCATAGCAAGGGGATAGTAAACCATGTAGAGTGTCAGCCACTCTACGGCCTTGAGGGATCCTGCACCATGAAATCCAACATTCTTTGGTACCCTTGTCATCCATGATGGGACCTTTGTGTGCTGAATCACCTGTTGGATGCGCCTCAAATTGTGAAGCGTTAATCAAGGCCCTTGGATTGATGATTCCACTTGAGCTGCTTTCCCTCTGTCATAATCCTTCTTCACTGGAATGGTTCCCTCACCCCCCATCAGCTTTAGAGTACTTTTGTGGCTTCCTTGACTGGCTATACTTTGTGAACTTCCCAAGCTCCCAATAATTCTACTTCTTAAAGAATACGAGTGAGTACTAGTATATTCAGAAGATGGTTGAGATTTCTTGCTTTGCTGTGAGGCTGATGATGCTTTCCCAGCCTGTGAAGATCTCGATTCATATTGTCTGGATTGACTTGTTGAGCTTTCTTCCATTATTTGTGTAAGTGCTCTCAGATTGCTGGCATTAAGCCATCTCTGGGGACTTCTCTGGTTGTGATCACCCTACTCTGATTGATCTTCAGGAGACTTCCTTCTCTTCCCCTTTCCAATGATGCTTTCCAATCCAGTTTTCTCTCCTCTGTTCTTCTCTTGGATTTTTTCCTTCCCCAATTCTTCTCCGGCTAGGGCAATGTTAAGATAACTCATGCTATGATCCTTGAGATTTCCCAAAATCCACCCATGCATGAGCTCTATTACTGAATATTCTATTGGGTGCCAATATGGAAGCCTGTTTAAACAGCTTTCTCTGACCCCCTTCTCCTTGGTAATTTTATATTGCTCCCATGATTTCTGACATTCCTCCCACTTCTTGGAATTCTTCATGTGCTTGGCATTTCTCCTTGGCTGGAACTCCTTGACATTTGGATCATTGATCTTTTCCTTTTTAATTTGAAAATATGAGCAGAACATGGTTGAAGAATGACCAGAGAATCCTGCCACCTTGCGCATAGCTGGCAAATCCCCAATCAATGGGAACAGTGCAACAAATATCTCCCTACCTTGAGGAAACTGGCTGGTTTCAGAAAACCATAATCCTTCCCAGAGGTCTTTGATTTCATCAACCAATGGATCTAGAATGTGGTTGATTTATTCCACTTTGGGTTCCTTGGGCACAGGGAAAATACCAAAAAGGAAAACATTCTCTATCTTGTAACGTTCTGTTAGTGGAATGTTGAGACAGATCAAGATAACTGCTCCCACTGAGATTGATTTGTGCCCAACCTTATTTCCAAATGGGTTGAACCAATCCACATAGAGACTGAAGACAAGGTGCCCTGGTTGTTGGGTAAATTTCCTCTTCTTGTCTGCGCCTCCAACAAAGTTGCGCCAAACTGAGCCATCCCAAACATTGCTCATCACATTTGAATTGAGGTTTTTATGATGAAGATTGCTTTCAATGAGCTTTTCAAAATCTGCAAACCATAACTTTCTACCAAGCCAGGCCTTCAAGCTTTGATAATGAAATGTTTGAGCTAGTTTGATGGGTCTGTTATGTTTCCCACTGGTTTTCATCAGCAATTTGGTTTCACAGTACATGCCCTGCTCATTACCACTTTGGCGCACAAAGATTTTGCTAGTGGAATAGAACTTGGCAGTAGATTTCTTGACAATTGATGCTTGTTTTTCCGATTTGTCTGGGATTGGATACAGCTTGAAGCATTCTGGACAGCATATCCTTGTTTCCAGGTTGGGCTCAAAACATAGCCTTTGAATTAGAGTGACTTTGCTTTGAGGTATTGCCTTCATGATGTTATTTGAATCAAAATTTAATTCCCTCCCCAGATTCTTAATCTTCTCCCGCTCTGTCTTCAAGAAATCTGTGATTGCCGAGTCACTAAGTTGATGAACAAGGCACATTTTTTCAGCTTGGAGAAGCACAAGCAGACTGTGCCTTGGGACTAGATGAAAAGAGTTATACTTGAGGTCTTGAGAATTGAACAAGTGCCCTCCCTGGTGAAGTGGAATCTAAATCTGCTCTTTGCTTTCATTCCTTGCTGGATTGTTGTAAACCTGAAAATCATTATAGCAGGCAAATCAGAAGATCAGCACATGAATGTACAGTGTTAACTATTTTCCCATTCCTCCTCTCCACTTACATGACTGCTCCCTTGTAATGGCAATATATCTGTTGTGACTTGCAGGGCCTGATTGAGTCTGCTTATAGCCGCCTGATGTTTCTTGAAGGCAGAGGAAGAAAAAGCCATTCCTATCTTTTTTTTTCCATCTTCATCTTCATATGTGCCCTTGCCACATTTGAATTCCAGACATTGGCATATCATCCATTTGGCTATCTTCATATCAATTGATGGATGGATGGATGGATGGATGGATGGATGGATGGATGGATGGATGGATGGATGGATGGATGGATGGATGGATGGATGGATGGATGGATGGAT
The DNA here is from genome assembly GCA_025617555.3 of Puccinia polysora. Taxonomy (NCBI): domain Eukaryota; kingdom Fungi; phylum Basidiomycota; class Pucciniomycetes; order Pucciniales; family Pucciniaceae; genus Puccinia; species Puccinia polysora. Next base: position 16,777,244 of record CM062631.1, read on the forward strand.
GGATGGATGGATGGATGGATGGATGGATGGATGGATGTATGGATGGATGGATTAATCAAATGATGTATGGATTCATCAATTGGGTGCTGGGTGCACTACCCACCCACATCTTATACACTGCCTGGTATGCATATATGCATTGAGGAGTGACTCACTATCAATGGTCACCATCCATTACCTTAGCCTCATGGTTATTGTCCATTAGCTTAGGCTGAGCTTCCCCCAATGGTTGGTGACCATGAGCTTGCCCCAATGGTTGGTGACCATGAGCTTGCCCCAATGGTTGCCAACCATTAGCTGGCCCCAATGGTTGCCAACCATTAGCTTTCCCCAATGCTCACCAACCATTAGCATGCCCCAATGGTTGCTGGCCATTAGCTTGCCACAATGGTAGCCAAACATTAGCTTGCCCCAATGGTTGCTGACCATGAGCCTGCTGCAATGGTGGCTGTCCATTGGAAAAATTCAACCTTTTTTAAAATTCAAGTCATCATACCCCTGTGCTTTGCAATTATTGAATGCTGACCCTGCTCTCCTACTTTGATAATCATGCAGTGCAAATAACAAACAACCCATTGGGGTACAATACCTCTTGAATAGAGCCCCATCAAAAAACCCCATAATCTTCAATCAAGCTGTTTCCAGCAGTGTCCCTGGCTCCAACTCCCACTTCTCTTGATGTCTGTCATCCTACTTTAGAGTTTTGATGAATATCACCAAGTCAACGGATACTCACTGGCAAAAAATCCCCAATTCCCTACAACAATCCCAGGTTCAATCACTGCCATCATCTTGCATTCATCAACAGATTCACTCCACTACCTCTCTAGTCCCATCCAAGTCTTCATGTCTACTACATGGCATATCAACCCTAGCAAGAGAGGTTTTTCTTCAAGACCTTGCACAAATCAACTTTCCTTGCTGTGGTTTCAATTGGTCTGAGCCTTGGGAATTGCATTGGAACCAGTTGTTTATGGGACTCATCATTAAACATTGGAACCATGCCCATGCACATGGTGCATTTCAAAACTACCCATTCAACTCAGGGCATAACACCAAAATCAACCTTACCATTGTCCTCACGAGGTGGTTCATGTGCAGGAGATCCAATATTAAGTCTGGAAAATATCTTTCAGAAGCCCTTGCAGCCAAACAAAATCAGACAAGAAAATCCAGATGGCGCAAACAAGTAAGCAATTACTCCCTATCATCCCATGGTATTTTTTACCCCATTTTTTTCACATGGTTTTTCCTCTCTGCCTACAGCTCTCAAATCAACAAACAGAGATCTTGGAATCACTTGGATTACCAGAAAATCATTCCAGTATATTCAGTGAAACACAATGTTGCTCTGACACTGAGGTCTCCAATGAAAAGGTCTTCCAGAAGGTCCAGTGCCAATGGTGATCTCAAGGTTTCTCTGCCCTTGGTCACCAAATAGATAAAACATTTGAAAACATGAAAGCTGAGAGACTTGGTAGACGGTAAAAAAATGGTCATTCAATGTGGATGATGAGGAAACCTTCCAACCTCCAAGAAAAACTCACAAAGGTGCCAACAAGACTCCCCAGCAACTGTTATCATCCTGATTTGATTTCTTCCCTTTCTCCAGAGGGCAAACAGCTTTTTGATATGCAGCCTCCAATTGACCTTGCCTTCATAATGTCTAAACTCATACCTTAAATTATTTGTAGATCTAAAGTCATGTTTCAATATTGATTCTTGTGATAATAGAATGTTCAACTCTCACTACTTTAATCCATAGACTCTTGCAAGGATATCCTACTTGAAATATTTTTTTCATGAGACATACCTGTGTTGTAAAATCGCATAAATATCATTAAATATTGAACATGTCCAAAGTTTTTTAATTATCTTCCCCTGCATCAAAATACACTCTACATTGTGCAATTATTATCAACATAACTGTACCAATACCATTGACATAAAATCTTTTTCATGCAATGATTTGATGTGGTACATACCTTTGAAATATAAAACTTCTTTTGGAAACCATGCACATGTATGTGTTCACCGCGGGGCCACTTTTGGCAGTTGAGGACTGCGGAGCCAACAACAAGGGTTGATTCAACAGCGCGCGCGTTGACCGCCTGACATTTTGAAAACCGGGTTGGCCAACGCTTGACCAACCAACCCATGCATCAATCCACCAGTTGCCTTGTTGGTGACGGGTGGTCAGAGTTGTTGTAACAGAAATTTGCCCCTGCGGTTGAATCACCAGAAGGGGGCGCTGTCAGTGACTTGCTGTTGGGGTTGAGGCGACATAACCTCACCCCTGCAGTCAAATCACTAGCCGGATGCACAGGGTGGATCCATGTGAAGTCATGGTTTCTGACCCATGACATCAGCTTTTTACTGGTTGAATATTGATTGGCTCAGATGATGATCATCATCATTGCTCTCACTCACTCCACCTCTCTTGATCCATCCCACCATGGTGGACTGCTACTACTACTTCCCTCTCTCTAGACCAACCAAGACCTGACCATCCTATCCCCTCCTTCCCTCCTCATCCATCAATCCATCCGACACCCCCCTCTCTCTCTCCTTTGAATCTCCCTCTCACAGGTACCGGTCTCTTCTTGGGTACCACTCAATCACTTGCCAACAATGGTGGCCCCCTTGGTCTCCTGATGGAATTCTTGGTCATGGGAACTGGTTAGGCAATTCATTCCCTACCTACTCCCCCTCTCTTCTTCCCTTCTCCGATCCACTGACACCACTCAATCATCACTCAGATTACTACCACCAGTCATTTGGAACGTCATGGCCTCACTGGGTGAAATGAGTTGATTACTTTTCCTCTGGCCCTCCCTCTCCCTTTTCTTGACTCCTCTGATCTCCTTCTCTCCTCTCTCTGCTACCCAGTCTCTCATTTGCCCATTTCAGGTGTTCATGTCACCCTCATCATCTATTCATAACACATGTCTTTTGTCTCCCTGCCATCATCAACAAATCAATCAATTCACACCTTCAATCTCATGCCTCTTCATACCCATTGAAAGCTGTGAACAGCCTTGATTTGATTCAAAAAATTGATTGCAATCAACAGTACTGGGGAGCTGGAGGGTATCAATATTAAACACCAATTCTTTTACAATCCTCATCTCATGAGAAAACTCAACAAATTTTTTTTTAATTTTTGTAAATTTCTTTCTATTTCATTGTTAAAATACAACTGTAAAATTCTCCCACAAAAAACAAAAAATCATGTAATAATATTTATGACAGATTAAAACATTAGAAATTAAAATAAAATAAATATAAATGATTTATTTGATCTGGCAAGCCCCCTGTACCAACAATGGAAACCAAAAAAAAAAAGTTGAATCATCATTGAGAATCAAAATGATTCAACCCACAAGGAACTTCTGACCCTTGAGTAAAATTGCTTTCAGATCAACCTTGACAGCAATTTGACGAGGGCCCAACCGCGTGGAGCTGGAATCAGCGTTGAGCCGTTAGCAAGCCCTTGACCATGCTTGACGTTTTGGAACACCAACATTATTTTGATGGGCGCACTCCAACTAAGGGAGTGCTGTCAAACCAGCGTTGGCCAAGCTGGGTGCTCAACAGCAACTTGGCCCTGTGGTGTATGTGTGTGGTCTGTAAAGCATGTTTGGGTGCTGAGCCGAGTTTTTCCAAAATTTGCTAAAGCCCACGTGGCACTTAGCAAAGTCATCTTGGCACCTGGAAAAGCCTTCTTGGTGCCTTGCCAATGTCCACTTGGCGCCTGGCCAAATTGGTCTGATGCCCGGCCAAGTTTATCTTGGTGCAGATCAAAGCTGTTTGCATTGACCCACCAATCACATGATCATACTTGAAAAAAAAAGGCTTGAAGTTGGGTGGAGGGAGGCTGGTCAATTTTGGTACAACCAGCATTCATATGCATCAAGGGGAGCTTGATTAGGTGCCAAGTTTTAATCCCTGCAATGCCAACCTAATCAAGCTCCCTGGGCGCCAATCTAAGTCCCGCTAGGCACATGCCAAGTCAAACCTGGAAAGGCGCCCAGATGCGCTTTACACACCATATGTGTATATGGCCATGGGAGAGGCCTAAAACAACATTTGTCATCAAAAATATAAAACTTTGGGTTGCAATATCCACCCCCATTTGCAAATTGATGGTGTATAAAGCCCATCTGGGGGCCTGGAAAAGTTCCAGGTTTTGTTTGTAAAGTGTGTGTGGTGCCCCAAAACGCTAGCTTGGCACCCAGCCAAGTGATCTTGGTGCCCTTTCAAGTGCCAGTTGGCGCATCACCAAATTGGCCTGGTGCCTTGCCAAGTTGGTTTGGGTGCCAATCAAAGCTGGTTGCGCAACCAATTCTCAACTGTATTTTTTCTCTTTTTTGTCTCAAAAAGTTATTTTTTTTTACTTTTTACTTTAAATAGCTGTGCATAAATTAATAAAATGAATTTAAACAAGTTTGAAAAAAAAAATTACCTTGTTGAATATGCTTTGAAAAACAGTTCCATGAATTTTTCTACCCGCTTCACTTTTACCCCACATCATCCAATTTGTCCCTCAAGCAGGAGAAGATAAAAAAACATGAGAAAAAAAAACAATAAAATACAAATATATATATTTCAGAACACACCATACCAGGATGCGTTTCCCAGCAGATACCACTCATTTACTTTTCCCCCACATCATCCAATGAGTACCTCTTGCAGAAAAAGATAAAAAACCATGAGAAAAAATACAAATAAAATAAAAATAAATAATCAAAAATAAATTTGAAAGAAATATACAAATTCTGCAATCCAATTCAACTTGTGAGCTCAATTTTTAAAGGCACAAATAATGCTTATATCTATTTGTTCATATTATGAACTAAAATGTGGTTACTGATCACTAGGGTGTTATCTAAAAATATGTTCCTGCAAGAGAATTTTATCCCCCTGGTTCAACAGGCAGTAAAATGATTACTGCAACCTGGTGGTTGAAAAAGTGAATTCTTCACTCCAACAGTGTGTTGGAGTTGGTGGCTCACTCCTCAGTTTATTTTTGCAATCCAGCAATTACATAGTTATGTATTTGGAGGTAGCATTTCTAATTATTTGGAGGTTGAATGGGTTTTCCACTTGCCCCTGGAACTTGGTGGAGCAATGTGGGTTGAACTCCACTCATGGATGCTGTCCAGGACCAAAGGAGATTGAAGTTGTAGTAGGGTAAAGATATGTGGATGTAGAGTTGAGGGTGATGTGAAAACCTCTGTCAATGACAGAGGGGGGGAGGTGAGATCAACTGAAGATACAACAGAGATAATTCTTGAGATATAGCTTGGATACAGGTGAGATACAACTTGCCACCTGCATATGGGTGGCGCCCTATTTTTTGTGGTGTGAGAGGTTAAAAAACTATGAAGAATTGAAAATAGCTATGACATCCACTCCTCTACTGATTCAACCAGACTACTCCAAACCCTTCAAGCTGTACATTTATTCTTCTATGGAAGGTCTAGGAGCTTCCTTACACCAAGAAAGAATAGAAAAAGACAAACAAGTAAAGAAACTGGTACTTTTCATATCTAGACAGATCAAAGACACTGAGAAAAGATATGGAGCCAGTCAGATGGAATGCTTGGATCTAGTGTGGGCTCTAGAGAAGTTGTACTATTACTTAGAAGGAACCACTTTCAAATTAATTAAAGAATTTAATTCTGTAAGAACCCTCATGAACATGAAGAGCCCTAGTAGACATATGCTCAGGTGGCAAATTGCTATACAACAGCATATAGGCCAGATGACTCTATGGCATAAAGCTGGAGCTAAACACTGGAATGAAGAAAGTTTATGTAGAAATGCTTTGCCTAATGACCCTAGAAACCCAGAATTTGACCCTGAGGACCAGGATATCTTCCCTATCTTGAACATTAATCTTTTTTCATCAGATGCTCCAATTATGGGGATCCACCTATGTGAATTAGATACTGCTTTCTTTAATCTAGTAAGAGAGAACTATTCCCCTGACCTCCAGCTTTTTATTACAATCATGGAATGTGAATCCCTAGAAGCAGCCCTGGTGAATAGTCTACCAGCCTCACTACTCAAACCATACAAAGCAGGAAGGTTCACCTTTTGGTATGGTCTCCTATACTATAGACACCAACATTCCAGTGTGTTGAAATTGAGCAACAAAAAACATATACAACATATACTTCAGGAATGCCATGAAAACTGTTCATAAGGAAATTTATCCACTGAAAGAACCTTGGGAAGAGTGAAGCAAACTTCTTGGTGGATAGATTGGAAAGAGACTAATATTAAGTATGTTGCTAGTAGTGAGACTTGCCAAAAATCTAATAAAACCACTGGAAAAAGTTTTGGAATTCTGCAAAGATCTCTGAACCCAAGACTAGGTGGGAAATCATTAATATGGATTTTTTCACAGGCCTTCCTCCTGGAGGAACACACTCCTTTAATTCTGTCCTGGTTATAGTAGACCAATACTTTAATAAGGCAAATTTTTTACCTAACCACAAAGAGGATAATGCCATGGATGTGGCTTTGTTATTTTGGAATAGGATTATAGCTGATAAAGATATACCTAAAATTATAATCAGTGACAGAGATCCCAAATTCAATTCCAAATTTTGGAGGAACCTACAGGATATACTAGGTACTACTTCAGCCTTTTCTACAGCATATCATCCCAAGAATGATGGATTAGCTGAAAGAATAATACAGACCCTGGAAGATATGTTAAGAAGATTTTTTTAGCTTTGTTCTAGAATACAAAAACTCAGATGGATATTTCCATGGCTGGGTAAGCTTACTCCCAGCCCTGGAGATGGCTTATAATAGCAGTAAACACTCTACCACCAAAGAAGCCCCTTACATACTAGAAAGAGGATGGATTCCAAAACTCCCCAGGAATACCCTGAACCAAAACTTAGCCACCATCCATCCCACATATCTTGACTTTAAGAAAATTATAGATCTAGAAAATAATCATGCTCAAAAATGTGTAGAAGTAGCAGTAGAATACAACAAAAAAAGATGGTATAAATCACACAGGGAACCTGAATTTGTGATAGGAGATCAGATCTTGATATCTAATGCCAACTTCAACAACTTAGCATGGAACAAAAAATTGAAACCAGCTTTTTTGGGGCCATTTATTATCAAGGAAATGCATGAAAAGAATGCTTTGGAATTAGTCTTGAGTGAAGAATTATCAAGAAATCACCCAGTATTCCCTGTTAACTTAGTAAAGCACTTTCAAAAAAGAGAAGGTAGCAACCTCCCTCCAGTAATAATCCCAATAGAACCTGACCCCGTGAAAGAAAAAGGGGAAGTAAGAAGGATATTGAGAGACAAGAAGGAGAGATTGCAAGGTAAAGATGTTAGACTATACTTGGTAAGATACAAAGGAGAATCTGCAGAAAAAGATGAATGGTTAACAGAGAGCAACATACCTGACAGACCAATAAATATTAGAAACTACAGAGCCAGTAAAAGAAACTGAAATACAGATGGAATTAATTTTTTTTCCACACTCCAGATTTTTTCAGATATGGCCATATCTTGGAGTGGGGGAATGTCAGCTTGCTACTATTGCAGAGCAAGCTGCAAAAGTAAGAAACCGCATGCAGTCATGGCAAACAACACATCCGCATGCGGCTGAGAAGCAGAACTGCCACCCTGTCCGCTTACCCTGACAAGCTGGGTACACAGCCCCAGGCATCTGACAGGTATGCAGCTGTGGGACTATGGACTGACAGACTGACAGACGGCTTGAGAAGCCAAGGTACCACTTAAAAGTGCTACAACTAATACGGGGACATACTAAATATGTAATAAATGTACCCATGGATAGTAGATATTATAGAAATACATAAAACTATATAAAAATACTTAAATAAAATTTCTACATATTTTTTTATAAAATATAATACAAAATACCAAAAATGTCTAAAATAAGATAACTACATTTTGAAAAATATCTTAAAATACTTTGAAAAAACAATTTTGTGAGCTTCAAGAAATCAGTATGTCTATGAATTACTGAGGAAATTGATTATGTAAAAATATTACATATATTCTCATAGCATATATTTTTAATTAATTATTTCAATTAAATTAACTGAATTTTGAAAATAAGGATCAAAATCAGTATTATGATTTTACTCCCATCAGCTAATACATAATGAGAGCCCATATGAAATCAGATTACCCGTAGAAATGTCTACTAAGAAGAAATATCAAAATCCTAGGAGAATTTACTAAGGATAATTAATGAAATGATGATCAGATGGTTAGATTAGTGTTATTCACATTTCAAAACATCAACCACAAAAGTAGAATAATTCCCATACCCTGTGGAATTAGATGTTACCCGTGTTACAACACCAAGAACACATGAAAGGCTACCACTGGATACCTTTCTAGCCTTAGCACCCGTCCCTTTGAGCCTCTGTATCCCTCAGAAGGACAGAAGTGGGACACAAAAAGCTATAAATATAGAGCTCTTGTGAGGTTATTGATAACAGAGACCTAGTTATATTTACACCCAGACAACGTGCAAAGGTAATAAAATAATTATAAGAGATAATTAAGTGATTTATGGCCTTAGTCTGATCAATATTATCCATCCCAAAACTCCTTTTATCAATTTAAACTTCTGAACAACCTTTTAACCCCGGTAACAGGTTTAACCCATCAGTACATGTCTCAAACAGGTACCTAAAGGATCCAATAACATACAAGTGAGTTTTATTATCCTTTTCCTTTTGTTTCAGCTTGGTTACAAGGCCATTCCACTCCATCATATATTTTATATATATATTATCTTTGGGAAATATCTCCTTTAAGAATATAAATTAAAGGTTCCAAAGTAACCAGGTCTACATGTTTTCAAAGTCAATTCCCTGAAGAGAGATTTCAAAGATCCTCAATATTATTTTGGCCCCTCTTTTAACTTATTTAATAATAAATTTATTAATATTGATTAATAATATCCAATTATAACCAAACCAATCAACCTTGCAATAGCTTTATCCAAATATTTTACGGGTTTTTGCTGCATTTATTGAATAATATATTTATTATTTATTCCATCACCTCTGGTAGCTAAAGGATAGCAAGGGTCTTGGCATCCAGGAGGCTGACATTTTTCTTGTATCCATTCAAAGAATCTCTCAGGTAGGTCCATGTATACAGCTTTGTCTTCACTAAGATCAAATTCAAGATAAACTGTGCAAATTTGGCATTTCTTACTTTATTTCCAGTCTAAATGGCATAGTTAAGAATATATATTAGAGATAAAAATATTCCAGTCAGACAGAAAGTTTCCCCATAATCTATTCCCAGTCTTTCACAAAATAATTTTGCTACACAGGCCCTTTGAATTGATTTAAATTCCTTTTCTCATCAAATATCTTTTTCAGTACCCACCTATTACTTGTTAGGGTTTTGTTATTTGGGGGGGCAGGATTGATTGATGAATTCAAATAACCCTCCATCAACTATTTATTTTAGCTCTTCAATGGCTGTCTTTTTCCACTTATTCCACTCAGATTATTGCTTTCCTTCTTTCAGGTTCTTTGGACCAATATTATTTTCCTTTGAAATTCCACTGAGTGAAATGTGAATAAAATCAACTGTAAGGTTAGAAATGTGTTCATTTTATACTGGGGTCCTAGTTCTTGCATTTTTTTCCAATATTTCATTCTCATATATATTTTAACTGATATTCCTGGGTGCTACTTTTATGGGCAATTGATCCCATCTTGCTTTAGTTTGTGGTGGCTTTCCCGCTTTTTGTTTTGATCTTTGAGGGAGCCACCATGGGTTAGATCCTGAGATGACAGGAAATGTTAGGTGGGAGTGAAACAGAGGAGGAAGAAGGACTTGTATTATAACCTGAGGGTGATGAATTAGATGACCAGAAAAAATGAGAAAATAAATAAAGAGAATCAAGACAAAAGACAACAGGCTGCTATTTAAGTACAACTTGTGTTCCACCCTTACAAGAATATGCATGATTCCCCCCTTCCTCCCCTTTCCTTTTGGGTTCCCACAGTTCCTGTGGGTCTGAATTGTCACACTTCTCCCCCCTTAATTTTTAAAATCTGATGATTTTCATTGCATAGATCTCCTAATGGCATAGTGTTTATCAAGTTCTCCAGGGGTGGTGTACCAAGTGAAGTAGTAAAATCCTCAGGGACCTCCCCATCTGGCATGCCACAGAACTTGTTTCTCAATCCAAAATGATAAATTGTCTCAATATGCTTAAATTGATCCCATCCTTCAATGTCATTTGGAGCCTCAGAATTTATTATTGGAACTTTTACTGATCAAAAATAACCCCTCTTAACCTAATCATCTATTTTTCATCCTTCAGGTAATTTAAATAAACTCCAAAATTGTCTTTGTAACCAATGATGATTACATCCTTGATTCTGGAATCCAATTTCCATTTCCTTGGTAAATTCATCACAAAGGCCTGAGCACCTACTAAATTTATACATTCAAGATTGGAAGGTCTTAAAAATAGAGCTCCATAAGATGTTTTAAAGTCATGTTTATTTTTCTTCTTCCTAAGATATGTTGCCATTGCTACCAGATTTTCCTATAATTCCTTTGGTAAAACTTTATCAATGATGATTAAAATTTCCTTCTCAATAAATGGCCAATTCATCCACTAAGTAATACCATTATGTTGGGGGTGTAAGGGGTGGTTAAAATTTATTTGATCCCTTGGTGGTTACACCAGCCTCTGAATTCCTTATTTGCAGATTCCCCACTACCATTTCTAATAGTCCTCTTGAGATTTAATTCAACTTGATTCTAATTGAATTGTATGATTTTTTTGATGGCTTCAAAAGATTCATCATTATATTTAAGGAAATAAGTCCAGAAATAACAAATGGCACTATCAAAAATCACCTTTATATACTGAGATCCCCAAAAAATTCAGGATTAATTGGAACCATCAGTTTGAAAGATAAATCCACAAGGGTGTTTGTGGTGCACTCAATATGTTGCTTGAATGATGGGATATAAAGTTTCCCTTTAATACATGCTTTAAAAACTTTAAATCTTTGTTCATTCCCTAGCATTTTGTGTCTGGACAGCTGGGCCAAGTGACTATCTTGGTTGATTTAAAACAGATTTTTAATGAACCCTCTGCTAAATACCACCTTCTTTAATTTCTTAATTTCAAATTTATTATCACAATTATTAACAAACTTCCCACCCTTCTTCCAGATTTTTCCAAGAGATGATGAGTTTTAGGTGATGTTAGTGATGCTTCTTCAAATTCTCCCATGGCCTTATTTAAAGATAGGACTACTTCCCCCTACCCTTTATTTTAATTTATTTGGAATCATTAGAAATTATGACTGACCCTGTGGCATTATTGATTTTAGTGAAAATTTGTCAGTTGGAGAACATAGAATTGGATACTCCCAAATCAACTAGTAATGGTTTTTTGGGGTGAATTCATCAAGTAAGAGTGATAATGTCAGGGTAAGTAAGTGTAGCTATAAACACCAATGGCTTGGCAGCAAAGGCCTTGTAAGGAGGAACGTATTTACTCCATTCCTTGCCTTTCTTTTTAAATTGTAAATCTTTCTTCATATGAACTTTGTTTACACATTTGTGGCCATCATATTTGAAATTTTCTGTGGAATTTATAGCAACTTCCTCCTTCACCTATTTGGATTGCTTCCAAAAATGGCTTCATCACTTTCCACACTGACAATAATTTCCTTGACAGAAGGGAAGTTGTTCCCTTGGGTGAGCACATGTATTGGTGATTTTTACTTCTGACTTGACAATTCCCTTGTTGCTATCCTAGACATCAGTGCACTGTTTGCCAAGCTTCCTGTCAATTCCATCATTTTAGCAGTGGACCAGCAATCTTTGATCCATTTTTCAAGCTTTGTGAATTTGAAATCAAAGAACTAGTCCAGTGTGTTGTCATTTCTCACCCTCCTGACAGCTGCCGCAACTGCTCCAGCCCCAGTGTGGGATCCTCTAATCTAGAGCACCTGTGGTTTTTGCCCTTCTCCCCCATCACTTATTCATCTCAGGCCGCTCTGAACACCGGACCAACAGCTGGATCCTCCCACATCCGCTTCCCAAGTCTCCATCCGCTCCCCATTCCTCATCTCATTGCTTCACCTCTGCTACTTCCTGCGCTATCTCCTCACTCCTCAACACTCATGATCACCTATCCAACTCATCTTCCGCTTCCCAAACCTCTTTGATCCAATCACCAGCTCAGAATTAACTTCATCACCTTCCCAACTTGATCTTGCCTCTAATCTCATCCGATTCAACAACATTCCAACCACAGTTGATCAGACATGAGGTTTCTACTAACTACTTCTCTCAGCTTTGTGATATCACCAGACCCTACTCTTGTTACTACAGGCTCTCCTTCATCCTTTTTCTTCCTTTCTTTTCATTCTTCTTTCTCATTTCTTCATTGACTGTCTGTCATCATTAGTTAGAAGGACTCAGGGTAAGATGTTTCCTCTCCTTTTCCTTTCAAACCAAGCCCTCTAAAGCTTGTTTGCTTCTGCTGGTGTTTGTCAGAACATTGGTCTTTGTAGGCAATCAAATACAGTTTTATTAACCATAATCTTAAAACAGTGCAGAACCTTGAGATTTTATACTCATTACTACAAAATTTTCCTTCAATATCCTTCATAATTTAAATCCATCCTCCTTCTATTAGTCTATTATGTTATTACCAATGAAAGCCACAATCCTTTCATCAAGATATCTCATTAATAGACAGTATGATTTTTCTTGTTTCTCTTGGGTTACCTTTTTATTGATTCAAATAAGAAATTCCCATCAATCAGGGTTACATAGCTTGGAATCCATCATTGTGATCCAGTTTATGTAGTTGGCTTCATTTAGGATGATATATTGAGAATTTTTCCCCTCCATCTCAATTGGTTAGAGTACCATACTGATATTGTGTTATTCAACTTGAAGGCACGCTTAGGGAAAATTTTAGTAATTCTAGAAAATGGCAAGAGCCTGGATTATACTAAGGAAAAACCACTAGGCTTTCTACAAAAAACCTTTTGGGTCTATTTATGTACTGGTTGTGGGTAGTAGAAAACACCTCAAGAGTGTCCCTCATACTATAAATTGGCCTTATACAGCTGGGTCCCCAAACATGCAAGCTTATCATGGTTCCTGCTGAGACATTGAGATCAATTGAGTAGCAATCTCTTTTGGGTCATAATCCCAATTCCTAATGGTTGCACAATCTGCTTGCATCTTTCTTGTATCTCCTTAATTTGTGTTTTTCCCCAACGCTTCTTGAATCACTCCTTCAGCAGTGCAGAGCCCCATTTTGATAGATTTGGGCTGTCAAATTCATTTCAACACAGCTCTGTACTTCCGTTTTGATTTCTGAGAAGCTGTTGGTGCAATAAAATGTGGTGTTTCAGGGCCCCAGCCCCCCCTGAAAGACATCAAAAAAGAGAAAAAATTCCTTCTGAGTGGTAATACTGTGAAAGTTTGATTTCCATCAAAGCAAATTATGCTTTTTTGGATCAATACATTCCTTCAAACTTTTCTTTTTGGTTTTGTATTAAAACCGCATGAAATTATACATTTGAAAAGCAAGAATATACCCTGGTTCTTCATAAGCTCTCAATTCCAAATAGTAAGTGATCTCAAAAATACTTATGAGGCTTTAATCACCCATTGCAAGGTTTTATCCCTCACAGTTGGGTTTTGACCACCCCTGATACATAATATTATTATTTCAGGTACTCTTAATTATCACCTCTGTCACTACATAATCCCTGAATCAAAGAGGTTTAAACTACCCCAGTGTGCTTGTGTCAGCTTGCTACTATTGCAGAGCAAGCTGCAAAAGTAACTAAAATAACATAAAAATAATAATAATACAAATAACCTAAGAAGGAGTAGGTGTCATACTGACACCAAACTCAGTCTAACCTCAGTCTTACCCTCAGGCCTGATCTACTTTCTTAGGAACTTCAACCTCAGGGCTCAGGAGACTTACATCAATATGTCTCCAGTAACTATATACCTCAGGATCTTCATGCAGTACATATATACATATAGTCTAACCTCATACTATACACAGATAGACTCCATAGGCTTGCACATACTCAATCTCCCAGGCTCTACTCTACCTCTCTGTCTAAACCATACCTCTTTGGGTTACCTCTCTGTCTAACCCATACCTCTTTGGGTTATCTCTCTGTCTAACCCATACCTCCTCTGTGTGGTTTATCTTTTGGGAATCTTTATGTACATCCTCCTGCAGATTGTATTACATACTCTCTCTACTTAGTACATAGTGTCATAACTCCCATGTACAATGTACATCCTTCAACTGTACTCTTCCAACTTAGACAGCTCAGACCTGGAACCTTGTCCCAATGTAGAAGCAGCCTAACCTAATGTAGTAGCATCCCTGATCAGCCCTCTCTGTTACTTAGACTTTTCCCATGACATCATGTGTGTAGTCTGAGCCCCAATCACTTGTACCTCTGTTGTAGTTCCAACCTCTTTTCTATTTAATAAGCCTCCTCTTTCCTCTTCCTGATGCTTCCCCCAAGAAATCAGTTTACTACTTCTTACTAGGAGATCTTTCCCAGCAAGTGTCATTCAGCACCATTCAACCCAATCCTCCTCTGCTCCTGTTAGCCTCCTTCAGTAACCTTGCCCCCAAGCCTACTGTGGGTAGAGACCCCTCTGTGCTAAGCCCTGCTTGCATGTCAGCAGCCCTTGTGACAGTAGGAAAACCATAGATATTATTACAGAAATGGATTTTCCACCCAAAATTAGGTAGGGTCACTCACTGACCCCACCCTTGAAATCCAACTCCTTATATTTTGAAATAATTAAGTAAAAAAGAACCAAAATACTACGGCTCCAGTATTGAGCTTTTTGGCCAATTAAATATTTCACACACATTTTCACAAATAGGTTTCACACCTAAAATTCAGTCAGAATTGAGGTGTTGTGTATATTTTAGGAGTTACAGGAGGAAATTTGTTTTGTCACAATTCCCGCGCGCAGCTGAGATACAGCCGTGTCAACCCATTGAGGTTGTGTATGCAGCCCCAGGCCTCTGACAAGTACGCAGCCGCAGGACTACAGGCTGACAGAGTGACAGGCCGCTCAGGTACCGCGTAAACAGGCTACAACATACATGGGAACTTTCAACATATGGAATAAAGGTTCCCGTGGATAGTAGACTGTCTAAATATACATAATATTATATAAAAATACAGAAATAATCCTTAAACGTATTTTTTATTTAATATAATGTAAAGTACCAAGAATGTCGAAAATAAGACAATGACAGCTTCAAAAAATATATTAAAATATTTTAATATACTTTTATGAGAATTGCTATACATCAATATCTTTGTGACATACTAAGGAAGATAATGATGTAATAATATTACATGAATTCTCATGAATTATATTTTTAAGTAATTATCTTAACAAATCAACAGGAACTCGAAAATAAAAAGTAAAATCAATATTATGACTTTTACTCCAGTTATATAATACATAATGAGAACTTACCTGAAATCAAAATGTCCGTAGAGAGGTCTAATAATATAATTATTAGATTACTGGAAACATATACTAAGGATAATTAATTAAATAATACATAAATAGGACAGATTAGTGGTATTCACACGTCCTAATGTCCATTATAAGGTAGAATAATTCCCATACCCTAAGGAATTAGATGCTACCCGGGCTATAGCACCAAGAACACATGACAGGCTAACCCTGGTTACCCTGCTAGCCTTAATGTCCGTCCCTTTGAGCACCTAAAACCCTCAGAAGGACCATATTGGGACTCCAAAAACTATAAATACAGGGCTCTTTTGAGGATGTTGATGGGCAGAGACCAAGTAATATTCATATCCAGACGCCGTGCCAAGGTAATCAAATACTCACAAGAGATAAGTAAGTGATTTATGGCAATATCTGATCAGTAATATCTGTCTTCAAACCTCTTTTTATCAAATAAAACTGCTGAACAACCTTATAACCCCAGTATAAAGGTTTAACATATCAGTACACGTCCCAAGCAGATACCCAAAGGATTTAATAATATACCAGTGAGTCTTATTATCCTTTCTCTGTCGTGGTAGCTTGGCTACAAGGCCCTACCACTCCATTGTGTATTTTATATACATATTATCTTTTGGTATAATAATCTTTAAACTAAAGAACCCAAAGTAACCAGGACTACGTGTTTTCATACTGAAATCCCTGAAGAGAGGTGTTAAAGATCCCCAATATAATTTTGGCACCTCTATAAATATTTAATAATCAATTTTGATTTGAAACAATAAACAATAACCAAACCATTTAACCTTGCAATAAGCTTAATCCAAGTATTCTACTGATTTATGCTGCATTTATTAAATAATATATTTATTATTTACTCTATCACCTCTGGTAGCTAAAGGATAGCAAGGGTCCTGGCATCCAGGAGGCTGAAAATTGGGGGTCTGGCCGGGAAATATTCCATTTTATTATATTTAATACCTTGGACCAGACATTTTCACGAAAAAATATGATAAATTTATCTGACTTTTTAACCGTGATTTATTATTAAATTCTTTTGCAGTGGATTTAAAAACCAATGCAGAATTAATAATCTATTATCTAAATCTTTTAAAGATAAGAAAAGAAGAATACATTAAAAATTATAAGCCTACTGGTCGGAAAGCTTTAACTCAAGCTGAGCAACTTAATATTTCTTCTGCACGCAAAAACTTAGATAAACTACTTGAACAAGAAGATCTTGAAAGGCGTGTCAACTTTCAGGCTCTATTGAGAAAACATAAAGGTTGGAAAAAATACTGCATAAATTACTTTTTGAAATATAAAAGTAAGTACACAACTTGCATTACCATATTATTTTTAAAAGAAAATAATATTAACATATTTTATTAAACCAATAAAATACCCTTTTTTACCAGTGAACCCTCCTGCACCAGAAACCACCGCCACTGAAGTGGATCTATTAGATCAGGAAGTCCCAGACATCTCCAGACGCCCTGAAAATATTGATTGGACGGGTGAAGACCTCATTGGAACCCACCAAGACCCCGTAGGATTACCTACTAGAGATCAATTTAACCCCAACCAGGTCTTAGTACCTTTGAATATAAATTTAAGTGAGTTTTGAAATAAAACTTATTTTTATGGATTTTTTCTGTAAAACACTTATAAACATATTATTCTGAAAATGATTAGACGTAACACAAGAGCCTCAGGAATAATTCCCTCCTATGGATCTTTGCCAACAGCTCTCAGTAGCCGTGAGACCACCAGTAAGGAAAACAATGAAGGGACTAGAACCCGTGAACCAAATGTTGATGAACAAGGAGCAGCACCAACCACTTCTGCCCTCTCCCAACCTAGAGCCGGAGAAAGTAGCAGAATCAAGAAACCCTCCTTTACAAGAAGATTCCCTGCAGCCACCCCAGCAGAATCCGGCCAAGGATTCCAGGATCAAAGAACTAGTCAAAGAGCACGTGAAATATTGCGAAGAATTCAAAGAAGCCCAAGCCAAGGAGGACATGGTATCCATGAAAAAGATAATCTACCAGGAAAAAGCCAGCCAGATAGCTCTTCAGAAAATGATTCCAAGGAAAGAGGTAGAATCCTACGTAGAAAAGTGGAATCCGTGGGATCAATTAGCCCAACTGAAAGGCAAAGGATCAGGAAAGAAGAGATCCTCTTCCCATCCCAAGCCAACGGGAAAGAAAGACTGGGACAAGATAAAATCACTAGCTCAAAAGTGGAAAAAGGTTTACAAAAATTAGCCTCTAATTCTGAGCCCAAACAAACCTCTGATGTAATTACTTCCTTTTCTAATGATATGCGTCATAATTTCAAAATTGTTTTGGAAAATTTGGACGGGGTTTACACCCAAATGGATAGACTAACCTCAGTAGTAGCCAAATTGATTAATAACCAAACAAAGACGGTAGGAATGGAAGAGATTAAAGAACACACAGAGCAGTTATTGGAGACAATTAATCAAGGTAGGATCAAACAGACTCAAACAATTGAGAATATGTTATCCGGAATAAAAGAAGATTTTATTATGTCTTTCCACCCCTTAAAAGAAGAATTGGCAACCACCACTAACAGTTTTATTCTATCCCTTAGTGAAAAATTGGATGTGCTCAATAAAAAAGTGGACCTGCAACTTAATCTGATCAAAAATGATCTTAGAGACTTAAAAGTCCGTCTGACAAACCCCTTGGGGAGTACTACAGAGGAACAAAAGCCTCCCAGACAAACCACTACTCCTTATGCACCACCCTTATTAGGAATGCATAGGAGTGACACCTTTAGGCCTAGTCCTACTCCTGAGATGGAGCAAGCTCTCAAACTGTTACCACCTATCTCTGAATGGCCCAAGTTCTCAGGAGAAGGAGGATACAATCATATAAATTTTATTAAATTTATTGATTACACCATTAACTCTTCTTACCTCCCAGAAGCTATAGCTGTAGTCCGGTTACCCAGACTATTTGAAGGAGTAGCATTGGACTGGTTTATCAGTAAGAGAGAAGAAGTAGGATCCTTACCATGGAATTCTTGGAAACTTCTGATCAAAGAACAATTTGGTTCTAGAATGTGGAAAAGGAAAATGATGAAAAAGTTCAAAAATTCCTCATTTGACCCCTCCAAGGACAAACCTCACAAATGGTGCTTGGAACAGAAGAAAAGATTGGATTGCTTCTATCCAGATGCTGATAAAGAGGAAGTAAATGAAATACTCCTCAACCTTTGTCCTGGCAATCTTAACCATAGCGTAAGATGTAGGATGAGCATGTATGCAGACTTGCCTACTCTAATCAATGTGTTAGAAGAAGTAATACACATGAATGGGTTGGACAAGAAAGCCCCTTCCAGACCCAAAGATAACTATACCATCAACAAAACCAGAGAACAACCTCCTCTGATAAATGCCTGTGACAATAAGAAACCTAATGAAAATAGGGAGAAAGAGAGGACGCCTGCAACTTGTTGGAATTGTAACAAGACTGGGCATATGAGACAAGACTGTCCATTACCAAGAAGGAAGATAGCAGTCTTGGAAGGAGAACAGGAGGTTGAAGAGAATCATAACCATGAAGACATAGCTGATACTGAAGGATCTCTTTCTGAATGTGAATTGATCTTTACCAACCCTGTTAATTTTATAGAAGGAGATATAGGTACTTCTGCAGAGATCAATAACATTCATGGGGATTCTAGCCTACCCCAACAATGGGATCCTACTATAATTCCTAGAAACATTATGGATGTCAAACCATTAACAGTTAAACCTATGAGTGGGAAAGGTTATACCACTGGTCAAACGTGCTATGCAACTGGGTTATATAAAAACAGACCCATAAGGTTATTGCTGGATAGTGGAGCCTTTTGCTCATGTGTCTGTGCGGAATTCTTGAACAAATGGGACCCCAATTGGAGAGAACACCTTTTACCTGTCCCAAAAGCCAAGTTCAGTTCTTGCAACTCTACTATGAATGCTATTGGAGTATGGACTGCTCCTATAATATTACCTCACACTACAGGATCCTTGAGAATACAAGTGGAGTTTGTAGTATTGCTCAACGGACTGTGTGACTACTTGATACTGGGTAATGATGCCTTATGTCTATATGGTATAGACATGTTCCAGAGTAGAGGAAGATACTTCAAAGTAGGAGGTAATTGGGATAAGAAGTTTAAGATATGCACTATTCAATCTAACTTCTCCTCCTCTACTTACCAGAAGCATTTGGAAGACTTTGATCAAGAATATTTCTCTCAAGCAGCTCTGAATACAAAACTTTCTGAGGAACAGAAGAAAGATATACTAAAAGTCTGCTTTGAGAACCAGAATGCTTTCTGTACTAAAGATCATCCTATTGGTGATATTAAAGGACATGATATGGTATTAACATTGACAATTAAGCCTCCTTATCCTCCTAAATTAAGAAGGCCAGCCTATCCGTCTAGTCCTAAGTCTAGAAAAGCTCTTGAGGAACATATCCAAGAACTGATAGACTTACAAGTATTAAGGAAAGTAGGACATAATGAACAGGTAGATGTCACCACACCTGTAATCATAGCTTGGCATAATGAAAAGTCAAGAATGGTAGGAGACCCCAGAATGCTCAACAATTACACTCAAGCAGATTATTATCCTATACCCCGGATGGATCATACTCTGCATAACTTGTCCAAGGCTAAGTACATCACTACATGGATATGCTTAAAGGTTTCCACCAGATACCAATAAGTCCTGAAAGCCATAAGTTTATGAGAATAATCTGTCATTTGGGAATATATGAATATCTTAGGATGCCTTTTGGTATAAAGAATGCTCCATCACACTTCCAGAGAACAATGGATACAGTTCTAGGTACTTACATCAGACAAGGATGGATGATGGTATACATAGATGATGTTATCATATACTCTG
This sequence comes from Puccinia polysora, assembly GCA_025617555.3. Classification (NCBI taxonomy): domain Eukaryota; kingdom Fungi; phylum Basidiomycota; class Pucciniomycetes; order Pucciniales; family Pucciniaceae; genus Puccinia; species Puccinia polysora. Next base: position 16,797,741 of record CM062631.1, read on the forward strand.
ATGAATGGGATACTCATATTACCCAAGTAAGATTAGTACTCCAGACTATCTCCAAAGCAGGACTAAAGTTTTCCATGAAGAAATGCAACTTTGGCTACGGAGAATTGAAAGCCTTAGGACATATAGTCTCTGGTCTAACTCTAGCTTCTGATAAAAATAAGATAGCTGCTGTCATGAATAGACCTATGCCTCAAAACAAGACAGAATTACTGTCTTTCATCAGTTTCTGCAGTTATTACAGACAATATATACCAAAGTTTGCTATGCTAACTAAAAGTCTGTATGAGGTATGCAACAACAATACACTATTTGAAATGACTCATGAGAGACTAAAGAACTATGAGGAATTAAAAATAGCTATGACCTCTACTCCTCTACTTATCCAACCAGATTACTCTAAGCCCTTCAAACTTTACATTGACTCTTGCATGGAAGGGCTAGGAGCTGCTTTACATCAGGAAAGGATAGAAGAAGACAAACCAGTAGAAAAACCCATACTCTTCATATCTAGACAGATCAAAGATACTGAGAAGAGATATGGGGCCAGTCAGTTGGAATGTTTGGCACTAGTATGGGCTTTAGATAAGCTGCACTATTACTTAGAAGGCACCACTTTTCAAGTAATCACGGACTGCAATGCTGTAAGAACTCTTATGAACATGAAAACCCCCAGCAAACATATGCTCAGGTGGCAAATTGCTATACAACAATATAGAGGGAAGATGACTATAGTGCATAAAGCTGGAGCTAAACATCAGAATGCTGATAGTCTAAGTAGGAATGCGTTGCCTAATGACTCTAACAATCCAGCATATGACCCTGAAGATCAAGATATCTTTCCTATCTTGAATATCAATCTTTTTGCATTGAGTTCTCCAATAATGGGAATCCACTTATGTGAATTAGACACTGCTTTCTTCAACATAGTAAGGGATAGCTACTCTCCTGAGATCAAGCTGCTGATTACCATTATGGAATGTGAATCCCCAGAAGCAGCTTTGATAAATAGCCTGCCCGCTTCACTAATTAAAACCTATAAAGCAGGAAGGTTTCCTTTTTGGGATGGTCTCCTTTACTATAGACACCAACATTCCAGCATATTAGTACTGAGCAACAAAGAGAATATACAACATATACTCCAGGAATGCCATGACAACTGTTCATCAGGACATTTATCCACAGAAAGAACCTTGGAGAAAGTGAAACAAATTGCCTGGTGGATAGACTGGAAAGAAGTCACCACAGAATATGTTACCAGCTGTGAAACCTGCCAGAAATCTAATAAAACTACTGGAAAAAGGTTTGGACTCTTACAGAAGATATCTGAACCTACAACCAGGTGGGAAATTATCAATATGGATTTTGTCACCGGCCTCCCCCCTGGAGGTACTCATTCTTATAACTCTGTCCTAGTTATAGTTGACAGATATTCCAAAAAGGCAAAATTCTTACCTAACCACAAGGAAGATAGTGCTATGGATGTAGCCTTACTATTCTGGAATAGAATTATAGCTGATGTTGGTATACCCAAGATTATAATCAGTGACAGAGACCCCAAATTCAAATCTGAATTTTGGAGGAATCTACATGATATACTGGGTACTACTCTAGCATTTTCTACAGCATACCATCCCCAAACTAACAGATTAGCTGAAAGGATGATAAAGAACCTAGAAGATATGCTAAGGAGGTTCTGTAGCTTTGGTCTAGAATACAAAAACTCAGATGGTTATTGCCATGATTGGGTAAGCCTACTCCCAGCCCTAGAAATGGCTTATAACAGCAGTAAACATTCTACTACCAAAGAAGCTCCTTACATACTAGAAAGAGGATGGATTGCAAAACTCCCTAAGGAATAACGTGAACTATAACTTAGCCACTATTCATCCAACATCTCTTGACTTTAAGAAGATGATAGATGTGGCAAATAACCATTATCAGAAATGTGTGGAAGAAGCTGTTGAATACAACAAACAAAGATGGGACAAATCCCATAAAGAACCTGACTTTAAGATAGGAGACCAGATCTTGATATCTACAACTAACTTCAACAACCTGGCAGGCAACAGGAAACTGAAACCAGCCTATGTTGGACCCTTTGTTATCAAGAAGATGCATGGCAAAAATGCTGTGGAAGTAATATTGAGTGAAGAATTATCAAGAAAACATCCAGTGTGGTGACCAATCCTGGACACCGCGGAAAAAAAAAAAAAAATATCTTTTTTGGTTGTACCCTTATGGGTACCTTCATTTCCCCTCATCTCTCAACTTCTCCCTGTCCTAGCGGTCTAGGACAGGTCTCTTGCCTGTCTCTCCGCTTTGATCCCCCCCTTCTATGTTCAACTCCCACTTGTTGCGCTCGCGGCCCTGACTTTTGGCAACGCGAGCAATCGTTGAACCACCTGCAACAATCCCTTTGATTGGATCCTTCTCATCATCATCATCACCATCATTGCCTAACCTCCAAGCCTGATCACTTGAATCAGATCTCCTCCTTTGTCAACCTTTCATCGGGTATCTCCAGTGATCATAGACCCACTGGATGTCTCAAAACCGTCAGCTCCCAATCCCATGGCTTGCTTTTGCCTTCATCCTCAAACCAGCACCACCAACATCAGCAACAACACAACCTCCAACTCTCCAATGATCTCATCTCCAATTCCGAATCTGAATTCTTTCATTCTCATCACCTACGGACATTGGCTCATCCCCGGAGGAACAACCCCCGTTGCTATACTCCTCTTCATCCTTCGGTCACCGACTCAAAGCGATCGCCAAGCCTTCCGTTGTCTCGAGAACTATCACCTGAGCAAGCTCACTATTGTTCCAAACCAAGCTGGTTTTCCTCTTGTTGATTCAAACGTAAAAATTTGGTTCATGTCCTCTTGATCCTCCCCCACATCATCTCCTCCCACACCATTCCTCACATCCACTCTATTGGTCCTAATCCATCCCTCCCTCCCATCTATCATGACCATCAATCCCTCAATTGATCCTCATACTCTGACGGTAGTCGCTCTTCCTCCTTATCCTCCCTCTTCCACAAGCGATCCACTCTACCTCCTCCTCGCCCATCATCCAATCCAACTGACGACCGCGAGCGACCGCTCGCGGCCGTCGGAACTTTCACCCCGTTGTTGCCGCCGATCAAGCGACGACAGCCGTTGTTGACACCCGCGACCGCTGTCGCGGGTGTCCATCTGGTTGCCCGCGGTCATTCTTGACGCGGGCGACATTTCTTTTTTTCCTCTGATGTAATTTTTTTTTTTTTTTTTTTTTTTTTTTTTTTTTTTTTTATGTTTTCATTTTTCCGCACCTATGTGTAGTATCACTTGTACATAGTTTACAGGGCCTCATGTCTATAAAAGGAGGGGCTCTCCCCTGCCTTTTGGCCCAGCATCAGAGCATCAGAGGATACAATCATCCTATCAGACCATAATCATAAGCAATTTATCCGTCGTCATCCTTTCCCACCTATCTGAGCAAATTATCCGGGTAGATCTATGATTGCCCCTTGATCCTTTGAGCCTCCATACTCAAACTCTGTCCCTTGTGACTTTGATCCTTATCGCCAACCAATAGCCTTGCTGGTTGAAGAAGAATTCCTGTCTGTCTGAATTCTTGAGTGTGTTATACCACTCTGATCCCTTTTTTCCGACCATACTGGTCTTGATCTCTTCTTGATCATCTTTCTGGAGCCAATCACATTTGATTGAAGAGGTTTTATTAAGCTTAAAACCTGGAGTGTTATACCTCCCTTCTTCTTTAAGGTTGAATTTTGCCATGCTATTCTTGAGTCCCTTGAGAAGTGTTGGGATATTCTTGCTCAAATTTGTTATTGATTTGCTTCTAGAGCTTCATAAACAAATTGCTTTTGTTTTTGTTCAGCCTCCCACAGTTATCTGGTACCCTTCAAGTGCTTGATTGCGGAGAGTTGGGCAGGTTCATTGAGAACCTGGAGGTTGGTTGGGATTGAGTTGATCTTTCCTAATCAGCTGCTGACGACCAGAGTTATTAGCTTGTGGGCCTTGTTACTTACAACTGCCTTGTTCTATTGAACTCTGAACAAACCTTGACTTATTTGTTCAAGTCTTTACCTGCACCATCTTGCCTCAGATAGTGTTGTTTCCATCGCTACCGACAACTCTTATCCTCTTCCCTTGCTTTGATTTCTCACCCATAAGGTTCTGGACCTTGATTCCGGTTACATTTAAATATTATTGTAACTCCTAGGAGGGCAGCCTAAACAGCACCTTTCCCCTCCACAGAACTTCCACCGCTTAGCACCGTTTGGAGTCTTACATTTGGTCCCCCAGGCCGGGATCAAACCAGAAACCTTGGGATTTACAGTCCCAAGACATTTAAAATCAACCTCGAAATCCGATCTTTTTTTTCTATTTTTTTTCTCTTCTCAAATCTGATCCGTGGAGGCAACTTATCCTAGAAGTAAGTCCTCCCAATTTGTGCACCGCTTGGGCAAGATACCGTCATTTTCAAAACCCTACTCTTGCCACACTCATGAGCCACTTTGGAAATCTGCTCTTTGGATCCTCTAGGAACTCTGTATTTGATATGGCATCTTCCGCTACTCCAACCACCCCTGTCCGACCTAAGATGGTAAAGATCAAACCTCAGAACAAGAACTTAGGCTTCAACGGTACAAATGTTGAGCAATTCTTGGACTCCTACAAAATTGCTGCTGAAGTGGATGGAGCTAGTGAATTTGATATGGCTTATCAGTTGCGATTCTTTATCTCCTCTGATCAAGTTATGGAGGTAATCAAGTCTTTCAAGGGATTCGAATCCCACAACTGGACGCTTCTCAGGGAGGCTATGTTTGCATACTGGGGTAAAATAGATGTGGCTAGGTTTACTTTGCAGGATTTGGATGCTCTGGTTTCTCAGTGGATCTCCAATGGTGGTATTTCTTCAGCCTCTGACTATCAGATTTTTAGGAAGTCTTGGGATCCCATTCAGAAATATCTTATCCGAAACAATCACATTGACACAGTGGACAAAATTTGAGCAAAGTTCTTCCAATCTTTTTCTTCGGCTGTGCAGGAAAGGATTAAAGAAGAACTGGTCAAATCTGGATCTATTATTACCACCAGGGATAATCGATTCAAGCTCCCTGTTTTTCTCACCCTTAGGAGTACTGTGGATAAAGTCATGAAAGGTCAAACTGCTCTTACCTTTGAAAAGCCTAGAACTACTGAACCAGTCCATGCTCCTTCTTTTAAAGAGTCAAACGATATTATGATTAAAATGGAGGCAGATTGTAGGCCTAAAGCAGATCCTAATTCCAATCGAGAACCTACCACTATAGATGAAATCACCAAGTTACTTAGAGCCTTTGAGAACAAAATAGATCAAAAGATTTCCTCGCTAGCTACGCCTAAAACTCCTTCTTCTGTCCCCAAATCAACTCTGGTCTGTTACTACTGTCATAGGGAAGGCCATGGAACCGGACAATGCCAGGAACTTCAGAAGGACCTAAAGGAAAAGTTGGTAGAGCAGAGGGGGAACAATTACTTCCTCCCTAATGGTGCCCTAATCCCTTTTGACTCCTCTTGTCCTATCCAACATGTGGTGGCCTCTTACCAGCCATCACCTCCTGTGAAAGCATCTCTTGCTTCCTTTGAATTTCGATCATCCTGTGGTACCCTCCAACCTTGGTATCCTCCAGCTATTTCTTCCTCCAGTCTTGCTGGGACTACTTATCAATCTGATCCAGCCAGGAAACGACATGAGGAACCTAAACCTCATAAGGCTCCTTCCTTGCCAACTTCAATCCTTTGAAAACCCGTTAAACGTCGATCATCACTTGAGCCTCCTTCGTCTGATGTAGAAGACATGGAGGTGGAAAAGGAACCACTCATGGAAAGGTTCCCAGATCACCCTGATCCTTCTCCCCCACCTCAACCTTCTAATCCTATCTTAGATTCTGCGTCACCTGAACTTCCTCCCCCCACCCAGCCCAAAGTTTGATTTGAAAGGGGCATCTCCAAGGATCACCCCAATGCTGTGGAGGGAGTATTAAAGAAAATCTCTGATCTCAAAATTCCTGATCTATCTGTGGCTGAACTTCTATCAATCTCTCCATCTGTTGCTGAAGGAATGAAGAAATGGGTCTCTTGTCGACGTGTGGATATTGGCCCTGAAGAACTCAAAGTCTCCTCTGGCACTTTAATGGAGGACTCTGGTGGAACCAGTCCTTCTATAGAATCCAACCTTTATTCCTGTCCCCTTGGCTTTCTTCCTTGTTATCTTGGTGACTCAGCTAAAACTGTTTCTCCTCTTGTGGATTCTGGATCTCAGCTTAACTTAATCTCGGATGCTATGGCCTGCAAGCTTAAACTTAGTCCTAGGGTCAGCTTCAACTCTGCAGTGTATGGGATAGGAAATCAAGCTTGTGAACTGGTTGGTATTGCTGAAGATGTACCGGTCAGGATTGGTCGAAATATTTTTGGAACCTGCCACTTTTGGATCACTCGTTTGGACAGTCCTATGATCTTGGGACGACCCTTCTTAATGGACTTTGGTGCAACCCTGATGTTTTCTGATCAAGTTGGGGAGAGAATTCTTCTCCCTGATGCTGATGGCAGGAAAATTGAAGTTCCTCTTTGCTCCTTGGATTCTGGTCGTTGGGAAAGAGATTTTCCTGGTCATTCTCCCAAATCATCTTTTAAGGGGAAGCAGAAGGATAACTCTAGTTCCTCTCATTTTTTAGGGGAATAGTTGATCCTACTAATGGTTGTAGTTCTTTTCAGCCTCAGACTGCAACTCAAGGGTCAACTCCCATCCCTCAGGCTTATTTTTCATTCCTTTCATCATTCTCTTCTGAGCTCAAGAATATTAAAAAACAAAAACATATCAAAATAGAAAAATCCAAAAATATTTCTTCTCCATCTCCTTCTCTCTCTGGATCTGTCGTGTCTTCGTTTCCTTCTACTTTTGAGTCTGATCAATCTTCTCTCAGTTCCGGTTCAAATCTCCGCAATGAGTCTAAACTAGATCCTAATTGCAATTCTGTTTTTGGCGATTTTGGTATGAAGGAATATGGGCTTCAGTGGAGGCAATTTGGGGTACAAGTAAGTCCTCCCAATTGTGCACCACCAGGGTCATTTGCTGCGTTTTTGTTATAAAAACTCTACTGTATGCCACATATGTGAGCACCTGGGACGCCCTCCTTGTTCTATTCCTGCCGCTTCTAGGGCTCATTTGGAAGAATCAAGATATTTTCCTCAACTCTTCAATTGCTCTCAAGATCAAGAAATGACCAATCTTTGCTTCAATTTCTTTGTTCCCTGCTTTTTTTAATCCCTTCAAATTTTAGATGCAGACTAGGGACAGTCTGTAAGTTGGGGAGAGATGTGGTGACCAATCCTGGACACCGCGGAAAAAAAAAAATATATCTTTTTCGGTTGTACCCTTATGGGTGCCTTCATTTCCCCCCATCTCTCAACTTCTCCCTGTCCTAGCGGTCTAGGACAGGTCTCTTGCCTGTCTCTCCGCTTTGATCCCCCCCTTCTATGTTCAACTCCCACTTGTCCCGCTCGCGGCCCTGACTTTTGGCGACGCGAGCAATTGTCGAACCACCTGCAACGATCCCTTTGATTGGATCCTTCTCATCATCATCATCACCATCATCGCCTAACCTCCAAGCCTGATCACTCAAATCTGATCTCCTCCTTTGTCAACCTTTCATCGGGTATCTCCAGTGATCATAGACCCACTGGATGTCTCAAAACCGTCAGCTCCCGATTCCATGGCTTGCTTTTGCCTTCATCCTCAAACCAGCACCACCAACATCAGCAACAACACAACCTCCAACTCTCCAATGATCTCATCTCCAATTCCGAATCTGAATTCTTTCATTCTCATCACCTACGGACATTGGCTCATCCCCGGAGGAACCACCCCCGTTGCTATACTCCTCTTCATCCTTCGGTCACCGACTCAAAGCAATCGCCAAGCCTTCCGTTGTCTCGAGAACCATCACCTGAGCAAGCTCACTATTGTTCCAAACCAAGCTGGTTTTCCTCTTGTTGATTCAAACGTAAAAATTTGGTTCATGTCCTCTCGATCCTCCCCCACATCATCTCCTCCCACACCATTCCTCACATCCACTCTATTGGTCCTAATCCATCCCTCCCTCCTATCTATCACGACCATCACTCCCTCAATCGATCCTCATACTCTGACGGTAGTCGCTCTTCCTCCTTATCCTCCCTCTTCCACAACCGATCCACTCTACCTCCTCCTCGCCCATCATCCGATCCGACCGACAACCGCAAGCGACCACTCGCGGCCGTCGGAACTTTCACCCCGTTGTCGCCGCCGATCAAGCGACGACAGCCGTTGTTGACACCCGCGACCGCTGTTGCGGGTGTCCATCTGGTTGCCCGCGGTCATTCTCGACGCGGGCGACATTTCTTTTTTTCCTCTGATGTAATTTTTTTTTTTTTTTTTTTTTTTTTTTTTTTTTTTTTTATGTTTTCATTTTTCCGCACCTATGTGTAGTATCACTTGTACATAGTTTACAGGGCCTCATGTCTATAAAAGGAGGGGCTCTCCCCTGCCTTTTGGCCCAGCATCAGAGCATCAGAGGATACAATCATCCTATCAGACCATCATCATAAGCAATTTATCCGTTGGCATCCTTTCCCACCTATCTGAGCAAATTATCCGGGTATATCTATGATTGCCCCTTGATCCTTTGAGCCTCCATACTCAAACTCTGTCCCTTGTGACTTTGATCCTTATCACCAACCAATAGCCTTGCTGGTTGAAGAAGAATTCCTGTCTGTCTGAATTCTTGAGTGTGTTATACCACTCTGATCCCTTTTTTCCGACCATACTGGTCTTGATCTCTTCTTGATCATCTTTCTGGAGCCAATCACATTTGATTGAAGAGGTTTTATTAAGCTTAAAACCTGGAGTGTTATACCTCCCTTCTTCTTTAAGGTTGAATTTTGCCACGCTATTCTTGAGTCCCTTGAGAAGTGTTGGGATATTCTTGCTCAAATTTGTTATTGATTTGCTTCTAGAGCTTCATAAACAAATTGCTTTTGTTTTTGTTCAGCCTCCCACAGTTATCTGGTACCCTTCAAGTGCTTGATTGCGGAGAGTTGGGCAGGTTCATTGAGAACCTGGAGGTTGGTTGGGATTGAGTTGATCTTTCCTAATCAGCTGCTGACGACCAGAGTTATTAGCTTGTGGGCCTTGTTACTTACAACTGCCTTGTTCTATTGAACTCTGAACAAACCTTGACTTATTTTTTCAAGTCTTTACCTGCACCATCTTGCCTCAGATAGGGTTGTTTCCATCGCTACCGACAACTCTTATCCTCTTCCCTTGCTTTGATTTCTCACCCATAAGGTTCTGGACCTTGATTCCGGTTACATTTAAATATTATTGTAACTCCTAGGAGGGCAGCCTAAACAGCACCTTTCCCCTCCACAGAACTGCCACGGCTTAGCACCGTTTGGAGTCTTACACCGGTATTTCCTGTTAGCCTAGTCAAACACTTTAAACCAAGAGAAGGCAGCAACCTCCCTCCAGCAATAATTTCAATAGAACCTGAAACTGTAAAAGAGCAAGGGAAAGTCAGCAGGATATTTAGATATAACAAAGAGAAGGTACAAGGAAAAGACATCAGACTATACTTAGTAAGATACAAAGGGGAATCTGCAGACAAAGATGAATGGTTACCAGAAAATAATATACCTGACGGACCAATACATCTCAGAAATTACAGAGCCAGTTAAAGGCACTGAAGCACCTATGCAGTTAATTTTTTCTCCCAACTTCCTCCAGATTTTTTTCAGATATGACCATATCTTGGAGTGGGGGAATGTCAGCTTGCTACTATTGCAGAGCAAGCTGCAAAAGTAACTAAAATAACATAAAAATAATAATAATACAACTAACCTAAGAAGGAGTAGGAAAACCATAAATATTGTTACAGACATGGATGCTCCACCCAAAATTAGGTAGGGTCACTCACTGACCCAACCCTTGAAATCCAACTCCTTATATTTTTAAATAATTAAGGAAAAAAGAACCAAAATACTACGGCTCCAGGAAAAAAGAACCAAAATACTACGGCTCCAGTATTGAGCTTTTTGGCCAATCAAATATTTCACGCACATTGTCACGTATAGGTTTCACACCTAAAATTCAGTCAGAATTGAGGTGTTGTGTATATTTTAGGAGTTACGGGCGGAAATGTGTTTTGTCACAATTCCCGCACGCAGCCGCAGCAGCCAAAGCACCCGCGCGCAGCTGAGATACAGCCGCGTCAACCCGTTGAGGTTGTGTACGCAGCCCCGGCCCTCTGACAAGTACGCAGCCGTGGGACTACAGGCTGACAGAGTGACAGGCCGCTCAGGTACCGCGTAAACAGGCTACAACATACATGGGAACTTTCTACATATGTAATAAAGGTTCCCGTGGATAGTAGACTGTCTAAATATACATAATATTATATAAAAATACAGAAATAATCCTTAAACGTATTTTTTATTTAATATAATGTAAAGTACCAAGAATGTCGAAAATAAGACAATGACAGCTTCAAAAAATATATTAAAATATTTTAATATACTTTTATGAGAATTGCTATACATCAATATCTTTGTGACATACTAAGGAAGATAATGATGTAATAATATCACATGAATTCTCATGACTTATATTTTTAAGTAATTATCTTAACAAATCAACAGGAACTCGAAAATAAAGAGTAAAATCAATATTATGACTTTTAATCCAGTTATATAATACATAATGAGAACTTACCTGACATCAAAATGTCCGTAGAGAGGTCTAATAATATAATTATTAGATTACTGGAAACATATACTAAGGATAATTAATTAAATAATACATAAATAGGACAGATTAGTGGTATTCACACGTCCTAATGTCCATTATAAGGTAGAATAATTCCCATACCCTAAGGAATTAGATGCTACCCGGGCTATAGCACCAAGAACACATGACAGGCTAACCCTGGTTACCCTGCTAGCCTTAGTGTCCTTCCCTTTGAGCACCTACAACCCTCAGAAGGACCATATTGGGACTCCAAAAACTATAAATACAGAGCTCTTTTGAGGATGTTGATGGGCAGAGACCAAGTAATATTCATATCCAGAAGCCGTGCCAAGGTAATCAAATACTTATAAGAGATAAGTAAGTGATTTATGGCAATGTCTGATCAGTAATATCTGTCTTCAAACCTCTTTTTATCAAATAAAACTGCTGAACAACCTTATAACCCCAGTATAAAGGTTTAACCTATCAGTACATGTCCCAAACAGATACCCAAAGGATTTAATAATATACCAGTGAGTCTTATTATCCTTTCTTTGTCGTGGTAGCTTGGCTACAAGGCCCTACCACTCCATTGTGTATTTTATATACATATTATCTTTGGGTATAATAATCTTTAAACTAAAGAACCCAAAGTAACCAGGACTACGTGTTTTCATACTGAAATCCCTGAAGAGAGGTGTTAAAGATCCCCAATATAATTTTGGCACCTCTATAAATATTTAATAATCAATTTTGATTTGAAACAATAAACAATAACCAAACCATTTAACCTTGCAATAAGCTTAATCCAAGTATTCTATGGATTTCTGCTGCATTTATTAAATAATATATTTATTATTTACTCTATCACCTCTGGTAGCTAAAGGATAGCAAGGGTCTTGGCATCCAGGAGGTTGACAGCTTGACCCCTCTTTCAATCTCGGTATTAAACCCTTTTAGTCCGCTCTGAATCTTTTGAAGATTATATCATCATTCTCATAGACTAATGGTATCCGGATTTGTTGATCTATTGACTCTCATTATTGAACCCTGTTATTAGCATAATAATATTTATTTTATCGCCAGTAGATAGGTGGTTTTAGCTCTGGCACCTAGGAGGCTGACAAGTCAGCTCAAGTCCAGCTGGATTGGTCGAAGCGACGGCCGATTCTTTACCATTGTAATAGGTGTCTTTACATCATGGTCAAAGCAGTTGATATGGGAAGTGGCGACGGAATTGAATTGATGAAGGATGAGAATAGTTCAGGTGGGTGGGTGTTGCCGTTGTAATTGATGAGGTGATAAATTTGAATCATCGAGAGGTTGGCCTTCATACAAACTAGTCAAGACTCGTTCGTAATTAAGACCTCGGTTTGCCAGAATCTCGTGTTTGGGAGTCGGAACTGGAGATAACGAGCCATTCATATCTTGCATTCGTTGTTGCCGCCGGCTCTGGAATGAAATCGACCCGGCTGCTTGAGACCAAGAAACATAACAACTGAGAAAGCTGCTTGGTCGATGTCGACAGAGGCAGGAGCTCGAAGTTGCTAGCCAATTAATTGGAGCATCCAGCTGGCTGGGGTTTGCTCTAGACACTGCTTGGTTTGGCTAACCACCTGGTGATGAACATTCATTCTTCCCCTCCCTTTCCCAATTTCTCTAGAGTAGAGTCTTGGTGTGATCAATCAACTTGATTCATTCCTGCATCTTCCGCATCTTAAGCCTTTTGACTGTTCCACGAGAGCAAGCTCGTCAGTGTCTAGGAAAGGAAGCCACTCTCAAGATGTACCGATTTTCATTTTATTCAGTCCTCACAATCTCCTCTTTGATCAACTCACTGCGGTCGGAATTCGCCGCATCGTCTACCAACTCAATTTCGGGCAGGTCCCTTCGTGAAGGTGAGTTTGCTAATACCTTCGACGAGGCTTGATGACCGTGAGTGGAGGGCATGGGTTAAAGTGGGCTGGTGTTTTGGGGGTGTTTACTTTGATGCCGACAGAATCCATCCAACTCGACTCCTCTGTCAAATCATCACTCAACGAATACATCAACCCAAACTCCGAAGTAACAAAGACATCAGAGCGATATCAAGTCAGCCAAATCATCGAATCGATTTCACAAGTTGGAAAGGAAACAACCGAGGCCGCCGTAGCTTCTGAACCGCCTGAACCTGCACCAAAAATGATTGACTTGCACAAGCGAATGCTGAAGAAAACTCGACACATAACTGAGTACAATCGCAGATTGAGGAGGAGATCTCCCCAGAATGGTGGAGCCAACAATAAAGGTGTTAGAATGACTTTGGATCCACGAGCCGTTCAGAGTAACGCCTTCACCGACGGCATTGAGGCGAAAGGCCAAGCGCCGTCCTTGATCAGCAAGAATAACTTTGTAAACCAGTTCTTCTCTTCAAAGACAAACCAGAAGCATCCGAAATTTGCCTAGGTATGTGCACGCGCCAGTTACTTACCAGTCGTTCGGTTGCTTTCTAGATCAACTTTTGCATTTCTCGATTCGGAAAAGTTGGTGGTGCCATCATCATGAACGGGAAGCAGCTAACCGACAAACCCGCCTGCAACGGGGTGGTGATGGGAATGGTAAATCAACCGACAAGATTCTTCTGGAGAGCTTCCTGATGTGCCAACATCATCGAGCTAATGACTGATGGACTGGTTTACTCTTCGCAGGTCCCGGATAAAAACCATATGCCAGCCTGTAAATTCATCCAGCCGACAAACTTGGAAGTCGTCCCGGCTAATAAGGACCTTCGCGTGGTTCTTGCTCTGCGAAATCTGATCGTGGGAGTGTTCACCAATCCCAAGAAAACGTGAGGAAAATTTCCTTTATTTCATTTCTCCCCCCTTTTTGTTCTCCATCGTTTCATCTGACTATGCTCCTTCTTTCATGTTCGTTGATGTTTCAGTTACTTGGATGCTCCTGTTCAAATTGATCCGGAGACGAAGAATGTGTTGGGTCATACTCACATCGTCGCTCAATCGATAGACTCCCTCAATTCTACAGCTATCCCCGATCCGTCATTGTTCTTTTTCTTCAAAGGTACAACCAGAATTTTACAAAACAAGAGGGAAATGGTAAAAAATAGAAATTTAACCACAATCGCTCCTGAATTGAAACAGGTATTGATGAGGCAGCTGAGAATGGAAAAGTTTCAGTGGTCATAGATGTCAGTTATAGTTTCCAAAAAAATATTTTGGCTCGTTTCATCTGATTTGTATTTTGACCCGTGATGGTTACCTCACGTTTGTCAATGCAGAAAGGACTTCCCAAAGGGTTCTGGAGGTGAGGAAATTGTTCTCCAAGTAAATCTCAGGATCCAACCACCCTTATTCTAACCTGATTGGGGCTGGCTTTGTCCCTTAACTCGAAAAATTAGGCTCTCGACTATCAATACCGCCGCGAACCACCAGCCGATCTCATCACCGATTGCTCAGCGTTCAATCTATGATGATAGTAAGTTATTCATGCAGTTCAATTTCTTCGCGATTCCTTGCTGTAAATTAGGGGGAATGTTCCCAAGCATTCAGTTTGAGTAACCTTCAAACTGATGAAACGCCCTCCCGACGATTCTCAACGTTCAGTCATCTACATTACCGCTGAATGAGCCGGCCTTTCGATCGACCCGGTTCCCTAGTAGATGGTCGCCTACGCAGTCACCCAAGATGGTTGTACATACCGATGATTTCACGGGGAGGCGAGGCTCATCCATCCCTCAGCGCAAACGCACTAATCTTGATAGTTCGGGGCTTTTGAATTTTTCGTTACTTCTTGTTATGCATATAAATATGAGAAGAAGAAGGGAAAAAGGTAACACCGGCAAGAACGATGAGTTATTTCTACCGCTTCTTTGATCAGAAGCCACTAAAAATATATAATAAAATAAACTTTGGCCTGACTCATTATCGGAATCTATACTTGTATTGACTCACGAAGTAAACAAAAAGAAACCCAATCTTGAAAAATTGAAATTAACATAACCTTTAAAAAAATAAAAAGAAATCTGTGATATGGCATAAACTCGGACACTTTGATTTTCCCTTTTTGACTCATTTTCGGCCCTAACCCTCGCTTCTTTTTTCCATCTCGTTTGATTAACATATGATCCTTGCTTCCAATCCTCAGTGATGGCTTTTGTCCTGATCGTTTTCGATCCTCTCCTGTCTTCTTGTTTGTGATCCTCTTTCGTCCCTTCGCCTTCTGCGCCAAAAAATAAAAAAAAAGGGGGGGGGAAAAGAACACGCACCCGGGTTGCCTCACAGGATAGGACTACTGGTGTCATGAAGCTCCTCAGAGAAGTGGTGCCATCCGTCCATGTATATATGTATGTATGTACATAAGCATAATTGACCAACCAGCCAAGCATCAAAGTTCTCCCCATCTTGCCACTTCATCATCAACTGTTCATCACAACTTGTATTATGCCTATCGACAAACCCTCTTGCGTTGTTAGTTCCGCATCTGATGTGCATCTTCATATATTCGTAATTACTCCCCCTCCCCAATTTTTACGCGTTGCCAGATCCCCCTGTCCTCCCCATCTTCTGTCTTTCGCATTATGTTAGGTTAGGTCGATCGCAAAACTTTTCCTCTGTTTTTCATTCCTTTTCTTTCTTTTCTTCTTTTCTTCTTCTTCTTTTTTTTTTTTTTTTTTTTTTTTCTTTTTTTTTTTTTGAGTGAAATCTGTTGAAATCTCAGACTGATGGCGCGCAATCCATAAGCCAGAAGCTCTTCATAGAAAGGAATAAACGAGATTATGGAAGAACCTCATCGAAGAAGATCAAATGATAGATGTGAGAATCCGAATGAGAAAAGAAATTACAATTTAAGAAACAAGCTTCTTAAATAATAAATCATGATACTATTCCTTGAGAGAAAAATAAAGGAACAGTTGTGTATGCTACAAGCGGGGTTTTTCCTGAGTTTGTCGCACAGGCACTGTAGAGATGGTTTGGCTTCATTCAAGATTATTCCTCCATCTAACTAGGCTCCGGTTCCTGGTTGTTAATGGAGCGCTCAACCTTTGCCCCCCCCCACGCTGAGACTCGGAAGGATCGGTGAGACCAATCCAGCCATAAATTCAAGCATCAGTAGGTTGGTAGAGTCTTTTCGAACAGGTCTGCCACCGTGCATGCAGATGGCACCTGGGAGTTGGTAATTTCTTCATTTGAAAGCAAGTCACATATCCAGTGAAGGCGTATGATGATGTTGAGGGAGCGTTCTAATCCTTTAGATTGCAGTAACCATACGACTCTTATGGAAGATAAGAAGTTCAGGAGTAGCAGATGGAAGGACAAGCAGTTATTCAATAAGAGAAAAACTTAGAGACACGACTGAGTAGGGATAGTTTTGAAATCATTCTGTTATCTTTAGGAGTAGCTCAACTGGTAAGTCCTACGTCAGGTTCACACGGTGAGGATGATGAGTCGGAAGACAGACAAAAAGCCTTCACGTTGGAGAGTGAATACAAGAGAGGAAAGAACCTGAGTATTCAAGTGAGTGAATGAGACGAAACAAGATTGGAAGGAGATGATGAGGTCCGATGGATCATTACCTTTACTTGAGCGTTTCCTATCTCGTCCTTAGTTTGTGGACTTCGGTGAGAGTTGATCCGATGAGCTGATATAACAGAGGCAGATGGTCGGTTTGGTGAAGGTTGGGATTTGGAGAGGCGAAACGAAAAGAGCAAGAGGGGAGAACGAAAGAAAGACTAGGGGTGCAGCGGGAAGGAAGTCTTCGAAGGGGAGAACCCAGGGTGCTTGTCGGGTCGGACTCACCCTTTTTGGTGAGCCCAAAATCGGTCCAAATATCAGCGGGCTTTGGCATGCCGGTATAACGCATGGTTTGTTGGGCCCAAACCCAACCAAAGCCCGACTCCCCGGGCTTTTTGCGGGTTTGAGCTAGTTGATGGGCCGAGATTTTTTTTTTGAATTGAAAGCTGTTGCTGTGCTTTCAAATAGCTCGATGCAATGTTGCAAAAAAGGGCAACACTTTCAAATCATGAAAATATGGAGGTATGGAGAAAATCAATGATTTTTGATCAATGGAGAGAAAACCCAAAGAAATAGTATTAAATTTTTCATTCAATAGGGTGTATCAGAGTTAGAAAACTTGCCATTAGAAACCCGCCATTTTTTTTGGCCAAACCCGCCATTAAAAATGGCGGGTTTCTGAAATACACATACCCCCTAACGGGTGTATTTCAAAATGGCCCATTTCATGGAAATGGCAGATTTCAAACACCAAATCCGCCATTTATGCATCTTCATCCATTAACATGCAAAACACCCCCCATCAATACAAATCCCATGGAATGTCAAAAGATCATCTTTGAAGCCTTGAAGGATGGTTTCATCTGTTGCAAAAACCCTCATCAGAAGGAGAAGAAGAAGATGATGGCAAGCTATCATCAAACCAAGAGACTGAGCCAGATGACAAGATTCAGATCCAAGCCAAGTTCATCAACCAATCCATCTCACTTGCTCCCAGCCTCCCTTGATACTCTCCAAGCCCAATGAGGACCCTTCCATTGTTGGGTAACTCAAAATAGTTCCTGGACCAACTTCTGTCCCATACCATCCAATGTCCAATGAGCCACCACTTCCCTCAGAGTTGGGAGACTTGCTCAATAATATCCGGGATACAATTGCAGATGTGAGCTCCAATAAATTACACCAACTATCATCTGATCAATTGATCAATCAAGTCTCTCTTGATTCAATCACTTCTCAAGTGAAAATCAAGCTTAACCAGTTTGATAATAAAATCAATGTGTGTATTGTTTATTTTATTTGATTCTTCCTCCACCTCTATGGATCATTTGTTTGTTATCTTGTTGCTCTAAACTAACTTTCCTCTGGTTGATGGCATATCAGGAGCTTGAGATTCTTGCAGACAAGTGCAAAGAGGACTCAATTAGATCACATGTGCTAAAAATTGTGCAAGAGCATTGTAATGATCCCAGTTGATAAGCATGTTGGCAATTCATGCCATTGCCACTCCTCCAAAGTGTACTTATCCTCAATTATTGATCCTTCTTCTATCCTTTGCTCTGAACCAAGGCTATTTTGGCGCAATCAACAACTCTTTTGTTTCTCCCAACCTTGATGAAGATTTATTTTATTATACACCTCTCTCTACCTATCATTGAAGGGGAGAAAAAAAAAACTTGCTCAAACAATTCTTTGACTTCACTTTTTCAAGACTTATGCATCTTGATCAGCTCTTGATCCATCAACATCTGCCTCATCCTCCATAAAGATCATCCCATTGGTGAATCATCAAACTTGACCAACAAATGCTAGGAATCCACCATCCTCATCATCCATCATCCCGGGCGTGGTATTGAATTTGGAAATCATCAATCTTGATCCCAAGATGGAGATCCAGCTCAACCCTGGTCCAGTCCAATCAAACCCCAGTGCACCCTCAATGACAACAACAACAGTAAGGACTGGGTACCCATCCAAGGAGCTTGAAGATCAGATCATTCACTTTGGTATTGATCAAGCCCAACTGTCTTGATTCCAATCAATGGTCTTCTTGGTAAAATCAATCAACCTCAAGTTCCAAAACACTCAGATCCATCATGAATTGAGCCTGGTGGACAAACTGGTCATCTTGGATGAAGACCTCTTGGAGGCCTTACTCTCCTCCCCATAGTCCTTCCCTTCCTGTCCCTTGTCCCCCTATCTTCTCACTCTTGATCACTGCCTGGGGCCTTTTGTTTTTTCTGGAGGGGAGTCCTTCCCTTCCTGTCCCTTTTCCACCTACCTTCTGACTGTCAATCACTGCCTGGGGCCTTTTTTTTCTGGAGGGGAGGGGGGACTTGATAAGCTTGGTTGGGCTCTCTCCCCCTCCTACTATCTTGTCCATCAAACCAATACATCCCTTCACATCCTCAAACTCTCTTACTTTTCTCTAGCATCTCACCATCCTTTTGGTTCATTGCTCTTCTTCTTTGATCTCGCTTTCTCTCTCTCTCTCTCTCTCTCTCTCTCTCTCTCTCTCTCTCTCTCTTTGAAATCAATGAAATAAAAAAATAAAAATGAAAACTTCAACCCATAAGATAAGAGATTATATTGCCAACAAATACACTTGAGAGATTTGGTTTTTCAATCCATTTGACTATGCTATTCAATCATCCCCCCCCCTTCCCCATGGATTCAAAAAACCCTTGAGATCATGAGAGAGAGATGAGGAGTCTCCTTAAATCCCTTCAATCTCCTCAGTAGTCAATCAATTTGGTGATACTCTCCTTTCCCCCCCCACTCAGACAGAAAAAAAAAGATTGTCTTGGATCAATCTCAGTTGGACCCCAAGTGGCTGTCTTGGAGGATCCAGCTGGGTGTATGTGTGTGCGGGGCTCATGGACCAGCCGCGGCCACTTCTTTGACTGGCTGGCTGAGGGGGGGGGGGGAGGTTGACAAGATTTGAGAGATCTAGGGAGCGGTGGTGGTGCATTGCCAAGCAAGTTTGGGCGGGAAGGGGTCAGATCAAGCTTGGCCAGCTCCTAGCTAGGGGTGTCTCATTATTGAGTTTGTCAGCCTGTTTGAGCTGATGTACTTGTAGATCTCTTTGGCCCAGGTCAAGGTTGACTTGAAGTAGATCAACACCCAGGTTTTTGTTTTTTCTGTCATCATCATCATTGACAATGACAATGTCAGTGTTGTAGTCAAAAGGAATGACCAGCAGTGCATGGACTGTTTGTGTTGAAAAAGCGCCATGATGGCCCATGTCCCTATTCAAAGGCCAGCTTGAGCTTAGAAGGAGAAAATATACTCATGGGATGTGAGCTCCAGTGAATCAAACAGGATCTTTGGTTTTTGTGTTTGTTCTTTTGACAATACATATATATGTATATTGCCAAGTACCATTTGAGATTGGGAGTTGTGGTCAAGCTGGTGGCAGAATTCAATGAGGGATGCTTTGGCTTGATGTGGATGAGGATATTAGATTGTAGGATTTGGAAGATTCTCTGTTGAAAAATGGAAGATGTAGGTTTTGAGGGAGTCAGAGGTGAGGCCTGAGTTGGCTTTATATACTATATTCAAAAAAACTCACTTATTTTTTGGGTAACTCTGAAACCCCTTTTGTCAAATAAGTGGGGTTTTTCATTTTTAATGGCTGGTTTGAAATGGCAGATTTGGGTTGAAAGCTGCCATTTTTTTAATTGTGGGTTTTCTAACTCTGATATGCCCTAATCTTGAGTAAAACTCAGGGCTTTTAGGGCGGGCCTCTGGAGCTAGTTTTGTTCTGAACTCATCCAAAACAAAACCACTGGGGAAGAAGGTCTAAAAAGAGTAAAAATAAAAATTAATCAATTAGAATACAAAATCTTATGAAAGAAGATGATTCTTGCCCATTCTGATGCAATAGTCATTGGAACTATCAACATTTTATTTGCTAAACAAGCTAGTGTTGAAAATTGAATTGAATTCTCTTTCCACTAGTTGAGTAATCTAAATTCAGAATTACTTTGCAGTATCTCAATCAAAGGCTCTTGAAGGTATAAATCTGACTTAGCCAAATGAGTGCTTGATTGAGATTGTGTACTTCCTTTTAAAAACTTAAGAAAACCATCTGATTCCACAGTTCATAGAATTTTCCAACAGTTTCATTAGAAGTGAAAACATGTTTTCTCATTGATGATTTTGGAGAATAATATTCAAGAAACAAATATTTTGTTCTTCTGAGTTCTTGTATCTTATTATGAACTGATTCAATATTCACAGTCCTTGAGAGGTGTATTCTATGTATTAGAAATTGTAGTGGGGATCAAAAAAAATTGCAAGAGCTAGAAATTCATTCATGTTGCACCAGTACTTGCAAATTTTATTAATAATGGGATGTACTACTGAGTTACAATGTGGTAATTACAGACTTCTTGAAATGAAACTTCCAGATGAGATTCTATGTCCTTCAGAAGAAGAAAATATAGGTTGGAAGTTGGATATTTTGTATCAGAAATTTCATTGGCTCCTTTTTGAGTGGGGTTTTATGTGGCAATGATATATTAGTGAGTTTAAGAAATGGCTAGATGTAATGAAGGAAGATAAGGGATTGAAAGATCAAAGCAAAGGAAAATACCACTCCTTCATACCTCATCAATTTACTGGTCCATCTAATGCTCCTGAAAATAACATCAATCCCTCATTTGGCATCTTTTAAGCCTTGGTTTCACCCATTTGGATGAATTTTCACCACCAACGCCTTTCTCACTTAATTATGCAATAGCATACAGTCAGAGTTTGCTCTCTTGAATTTTTAAAAACTTCCTTGACACTCCTCCTCCATCTCTAAGTGGGTGCTCACCAAGAAGCCCAAATACCCATCTCCTTACAAAGCCCAACCTTCAAAGCCCCCTGGGATTCCTCAAAATCTAATTTTTACCTAGGGGTAAGCCCATACACAACCTCAAACCCATCAGGTATGGGCTAGCCCATGGGCTCCTGGCCTGATAAGCACCCGGAGGGAGAACTCCAATTTGATTGATTTGATTGTGGGGTGTGTCTGAACTGGTGTGTCCCTGGGGTAGTTACTGGGGCAAAAAGGAACACTTGTGATAACTGCTCCTGCCATCTGTTGCAACTATACAATCAGCTGGTCAAGTCATTAGCTGACACTACCCCTTGATTTGAATGGAATGAGGTGGAGCTGAAGCCTAACCTAGTATATTTTATGTCTGTTCTAGTACACTGTGAAAGTGATTGAGAGAACCTATAGCTGCTCCACAGCCCAATCTTGTTTTTCATAATTCCTCATTTTCTTCAATCATCGATTTCTCCAATTTTTATTTTACTGAAGTGGTTTAAAAATAATTCTTGGATCTTGCATGTTTTAATTCTTGATAAAGGCTTCAAAATAGTCTAACTTATATCATTTAATTCTTCCATCTTGTTTGGTGGAAATCCTCATTCCTAAAACATGATAATTTTCCCAAGTCTTTAGTTTTATTCAGTCTTCATCTTCTGTAATGAATTTTCCTTTTCAGGAGCAATTAAAATTATTTTGTCTACCCACAAAAACAAAATTTTTCCATTATTTTTGAATAGGCATGGCTCTGCCTCAATTTTTGGTTTTACTTTCTTTTTAACTAATTTTAAATGGAATCATACCATCAACTTAATGCTTGCTTAAGGTCATATAATGAATTCTTGAGCTTGAGGACATACTGATTTTAACCCCCCTTCAAGAATATATCCATATCTTTCAAACTTGGATCTTCTTTTTCATTTTTAAATAAGCATTCCTTGAAAACATAACAAATTAAAATATACATTGTTTCTTATTCTTCCATTTATTCATTGATCTAAGAGGTTACAAAATCAGCTGGCCTTATTTAATCTCCTCTTTGAGCTGCCAAAGCTGTCAGGTATCTTAAGGTTTATAATATATGCGTTTTGGAGAAGTTTTTCTAACAATAAAATCCTTGATTGTTTCAGAAACCTTGATAAACATGTCTTGGTTTATATCTCTGAAATTGACCCAATTAATTGAACTTCTGGGTTAGAAGCCAACTTTTTCCAACTAGATTTTCACATCTTCCAGAATGTTCCCTTCTAAAAACTTGAAAGAAAAAATCATTCTCTCATGAATGAAATTCTTCAAATATTGCATTCTTTAATCTCTTTTCTTTTTCTGAAGTTTCATAGCTTCTGTTTAGCTGTTTGTTATAACACTGTTTTTCATCTAAAAAGATCCACTAAAAGGCATTATCATTTGTTTTTTCTTGATCATTCCTTCAATACCCTCAACTATTGCAGAGTGAGTTCTCCATTCCCCATATCTCTCAGTGATTTCCTTTTATATTTTTCTTCTTCTCTCTGTTACTCTAGTCAGTTTCTTCAACTTTCTACTTACCCTAAGTTACTCCTGAAAATCATGCTTTGTGGGTTTACTATCACCAACGTGTAAATTCAATTTACATGCAAAATTTTCTAATCTCAAAATAATTCATTACTCTCCTTCAATCAAAAAACAAAAAACCCTCATTAACGTTCACCTCTCCAGAATTTACTACTTTCCTGCTCCCAGGGTTTTCTCTTCTATAAGAAGTGCCAATATGATAAAATCCTACAATGAAAAAAATTTCTTGATCTGGCATCTAATTTACCAAATTTTCTATATTTAATTATAATATAATACGCTAAACAACCTATTTCTTCAATTTCTTTTTTTCTTGAATCTCTCATGAATTCCACCTATGGAAAAACATTCCCATAATCAACTACATGGTTTAAGTATCTGACAGTTGCAAGAATCTCTACTCACAATTATTTGGTAAATTTTTCATCTATAATTATGTTCTTAAATAGATCCACTGCTTTTGATAAATTTTCCCAGAAATCCCATTATTTTTGGGGAATTTCTGTTTTTTTTTTTTTTTTTTTTTTTTAATTTGACAAAACCACAGTCTTGTAATACATTCTGAAATTCCTCCACAAGGAACTCACCCCCTCAATCTAGTATCATTCTCCTAATCCTCTTGGGAAACCCTGAAGTTACAATTTATTTAAAACAGGTTCAATTTAACTGGCAGTGTCTGATTTTATTCTGATTGGTTTAAGCCAAAAAATGACTTTCTATCTATGCTCAATTAATAAAATACCTTTAAACCTCCACCGAAATTGGTTCAAATGGAGCCAAATTGATGGTGAATTCTTCTCCAGAAAAACATTTATTTCTCCAGACTTTGAAAATTATTTTTAGTCACCTTAAACAGCTTGAAACTCTCAAAAATTTGATCTGATATTTTATTTGCAGATATTCCATGTGTCAAAGAAGGTAGATTCTTTCCTCCTCTGCTTGAATTTTTGAGTCAAGAAGTCTTTATTTAAACCAGGAAAAATCTGGTGGATCCGTTCAGCCAGTGAAATAACATCCTTTGGATGAGATGGTCACATTCAATTGATTTCTAGAATGTTTCCATCATTTGGAAACATAGCTTACCCCCAGTTTAAAATTAGCTGCTTCAAAATTTCTCAAGTTATTCACATTTGTTTCTGATTTCATTCCATTCTATTTTACCTTTTGATATCCTGGCTTTCTCCTTCTTTTCTTGTTGTCTTAATTATGATTTTAATTGGTATTATCCAAGGTTTCTATTTTACTTCCTCCCAGATTTGATGTTGTTTCCTATTTTTTCCTCCCTGATTTCTCCCTGGTTTCTCCCTGATTTCCCACAAGTTTCCATTTTTCCACCTATTAGTATAATCCCTCCTATGTTTCTGAAATTAAATAAAAGCTTTTTTTGAACAAAATTTATCCTCATCATTCATACAATTCCTTCTTATGAACTTTATGTTTTATCTGCAGGTAATTCTTGATGCATTGAATGGGAATTCACTCCAAAAATGATACAAAGACAAAAATTTAAACAATTCATAACACTTTGCATATTCCATAATTTCTATATTTCACTTTCAGGAAGATATAATTTTGTGACTAGTATTATTTTGTTTTGAGAGAAATATGCACACTGGTCATCAACAGCATCACAAGAAACGATTTGTTGTTAAATCCCATGTTTAACTATGTAAACATTGAAATGCTTCCAATAAACTAAAAAATTCCTCTCCTTCTAAGAAGTAATCTGGTATGCTCCAACATGGATCAACCACACTGAATATGGTTTTTATCTGACCCAAGAAGGTGAATTTACCCAGATTATATGACACCATACTGTGTCCAGGATTTGATTTGGTTGTTGATAATGCCATTTTATTCAAATGGAGATGAGTATGATAGTTCCACCATGGTGAGAGAGTAACAGTGTTTGGTTCCTTGGAACTATTGATTGGATTGAATTCTTGCCAATTTGTAGAACAGATAAAATTCCTCAGATAGTTGAGGAATTTTTAATAAGATTCTCAATTTGCATAGAACAGATTTAGGTTTGGGATTGAATTTGACCTTGTGGATAATTAAGGAATTTGTGAAAGTTTATTTATCTCCAGTTTTGCACCTGGTGAGTTGATCAGGAACTTTAAATTTGAAAGTCTGCAGAACCTTTGAGCCAAAGTAAGTGGTACTTAATCTGAGTTTAATGTAAATCATAGTCAGCATTGTTGTATTCTGTATATCTTGGATTGAAAGTAATTCACACATCCAAAACATTGCTGCTGTTGAACTTGTAAAATAGCCCATTCAAGCGCTCATAAGCCCAGGTAGAACATGTGGGGCCACAGCCCCCCTTTACAGAAGGTCAGGTATCTGGGATGCAAGATGATGATCTGGCGTTTGATTTTGCTCTGGAAATATCTTCCTACAAATTTGGAAATATTTTCCCCAGCTCCTGATGAAATCATAACCATTTTAGGAGCTGGTATTCCAACTAGTGGCAATTTTCAAACAGGTCACTAGATGGAAGGTATTTTTAACAAATTTTTCTGGGAATGGTCATTCTTCAAATTGCATGGCAATGATGAAATTGGGAGTGTAGAATTTATGAAGAAAAGACCAATCAGAAGCCTTGAGCCTTCCATGACTTAGATTACTCTAATCCCATCTGATTGGACAAGAGTACCAAAAAAACTTGGAGCAGGGAGTAATCTTGATGACTTGTTGAAGATTTTTAAGCAGAAAAGAATCAAACTTGAATTTTGATAAAATTGGAGGGCTTTTCTCAGGGATATCACTAGTTCTTGGATCAAAAAATGAAACAGGTAAATAATCTAAATCAGAGAATGAAGAAGATGCCTGCATGAATTCTTCATTAGTCAGAGCCAAAGGTTGTTCTCTGCCTTTGCCTCTGTATTTTTGTATATTTTGAATATCTTTCTGGAAATCTCTTTTCAAGTAACTTAATTATCTAGAATCACATTGTTTTTCACTGGAATCTTCATTGTCTCCACTTTCATCTTCATAATCATTTTATTCATCATCTGATGAGTCTGGTGCCTTCTTCTGTATCTTTTTTCAAGAGGATTCTGAAAGGTTTAATTTGGTAACGGTATGATCTTTCAAGGATCCAAGAATCATATTGTTCATTATTTAAAGGTTGGCCATTTTTGTGGCATCCCAATAAGGGAGTTCTTCCAATATTGAGTAATGGATGCCATTCTCTTTGAAGAGATGATCTCTGAGTGATTGAGCTCATGTAACCCTGTATTAACTTGAATTTTGTGCTCTGATAAATTTCTTGGGGCCCAATTGAAAGGCTCAATGTCATTTATCTCAGACTATTCAATGGTACAGAATTTGAATTTTTTTTCCTGAATGACTGGTGAATCCTATCATCTTGCCCATTGCCAAAACATCCACTATGGCAGTGAGTATAGCAGCTCTGATGGTAAATCTTGAAGGATTATTATAGGTCTTGGAGAATTTCACACCATTCCAAAGTTTCTGAAGTTCTCTGACTAGGGGGGTGAGTATATGATTCAGTTGAGGACCAGTAGGCTCCTTAATACCAGGTATGTGTCAGCCTACTAGATGCCAAGGACCTCACTCATTCTAGCTACTAGAGGTGATAGAAAGTTTGGATCAAAAATAAGATAAAATGCCAGGTATATGATTTGGCTGAAAGGGTTAAATTTATTTATATATTTATAAAATAAATTTAAATGGAGGGGCCAAGACCTTAATGGAGTTGTTGAGCCCTCCGGAACACAGGTATATGTCTTTTAAGGACAATATAGGAGCAATTTTGGTGCCTGTGGGGTTGAAAAGGATTCCTTTCAAGAAGGGTGTGTGTAATTTCCTTGGGGCATAGGTTATGCAAAACCTACAAAAAGGGGTATAAGTCAGCAGGATCACTTACTAGGTCTAGATCCGGACTTATTCTTGATGAGTGGGATAATATTCAAGGATTCAGGGTGCTGGAAGTTGGTACTGGGGCAGGCTGAATGGTTGGTTGTTCTATTTTGCCAAAAAACAAGGATTCAAGAATTATGGTCTACAATTTTATCAGAAAGTGGTCCAGGATCACACACTTATTTCTTATAAGGGTTTGATGTCTTGAGGAAGAAAATATCTGAAGCAATAATGACTATATAACTGGATGAATGTGGTAGAAATAGCTGGGGGAAGGTCCTTTATTTATATCGTTTGGGTCCCCTCTTGGTACAGTCCTTTTACCAGCCAAAGGAGGGTGACCCAGGCTATTGCTGAGGCCAGGGAGCCATCAGTGTGTTTGTGTGGACCTGCTCTAGTCACTAAAGAGGTACAGGAAGCCCTATGTCATCATGCTTTGGGCTTCATACGCGTTTCTGTGCCCTTAATGACCTCACTTTATTGACCAAAGAGGTTGTATTCAATTAATATTTATAAATATAAGCCATGGCTTCCTGAGGCCAGGGGCTTGAAAACAGGCTATGGGGACCTTATGCTGCAAGGACATTTAAAGTCTGAGGCTCTTCTTCTCATATTGGGGTGTCTTACAGTTCCTTAATAGGACAGTACACCCCTAGTTGTGACTAGTTACGTACAGTTTTAATTATAAGGGGTATGGAGAGTGTTGTATGTATTCCTGGTGTCTTGTGATCCATCTAGCACGAAGCTAGGCCCCTGTTTATGCTCAGTACACACTCTCAGGGTGTTACAGTAACTCACAGATACCTTTTTAGGTACAAATCTTCCGTACAGGCCCTTTTACAGAGGCCCTGACAACCCTTTGGTATAGTTCCAAAAAGGGTGCAGGGCCCATTTTTCCGGATTTTTGGGTTGTTTATCCCCTTTCATACTATTTCCCACCACATGGTGGCGCTCTCTGGCCCCCATGTGATGGGGAACAGGGCTATGGGGTGTATTGGAGGTACCCCACAGCCCGGTTTCCGTTTTGGGAGAGGGGAGGGCTGGCCAGTGAGCAGGCCAGTCACTTTGCGCGGTGGCTTGGTCTGTCACTAGGGGCCCGCGCAGGGTAGTCAGTTGACTACTTGCGGGGCCGGCGATAGGTAGCGGCAGCCGCGCAAGGTGGTTGCTTGGCTACCCGCGGGCTGGTGAGTGGCGACTGCCTTGGGTGGTAGTCCCTCAAATACCCGCAAGGCTGGTTGGTAGCTGCCGCCTAGAGCCTGTGCAAGGTAGTCGGGCGACTACTTGTAGGGCCACTGCCTGTCCGCAACCTCTTTGGTCTTGCGCGAGGTAGTCGCTTGACTACTTGCGGGGCCGGTTGTGCCGTGGCTCCTAGGAGCTGCGCGCCTAGCTGCAAAAAAATGACCTGCGGCTGCGCGCGGGGTTATGGAAGAAACCAGTTTTCGTCCATAAATCCTAAACTAAACACAATTATGGGTTTCTGACCGAATTTTTGGTCAGAAACCTATACCTGCGGATGTGATGGGAGGGTGCACAGCTGAACCATGGTTCTACCTGAAGGAGTGGGATTTTGGGGGTGGTGCCAGTGGGTGACCCTACCTGAATTGGCTCCACAAATCCATTTTTTTATAATATTCTTGGATTTCTTACGACTTAAGGTTTTATTCCTTAATTTTATTTTAATTTATTATTTCCTTATTTGTTTATTATTAATTTATATTTTATTTGTTTTTAGGCTTTATTCAGTTGGTTCTGAATAGTAGCCAGCTGACAGAATGATTCCTACCAAATAAATTGTTTCTGCTTTGAGACCTATTTTAGATGAAAGATTGAGTAATACCATGTCAATGGTTTCAAGAGAGGAATCACAACTAGACTTTCCAAAAGAATTAAACCAGTCAACATATAGGGTGAATGCAAAGCTCCCTGGCTTTGAAAAAAAGCAGGAAGTTTCATTTGGGCCCTTGTATCTTTGCCAAACAATCCCATCCCATATATCTTTCAATATCTCAGAGTTTTTATTTTGGAGAAATTTTAGAAGTTCTTCCTCAATACCTGTATGGTGCAAAAATATTTCCAGAGATTTTTGAAATGGCTGGTAAATGAAATATTTGCTTGCGGAGAATTTTGACCCTTGAAAATGTTTTCTGCTAGGAATAGAGTTAATGGAAGTCTTCATAGATCCAAAGATTCATGAGCAAGATGGAACCTGGTCAAATCTTTCTATATTTTGTGTGCATTTGATATTAGGTTCTGTGAATTTTTTTTTTGGTCAACCAAGTAGAGGCATTCTTGAAAACAAACATATATCTCCAGTCAAGCATCCAGGTTGAGTTGCTTGAAGATGGTCAAAATGCTGAGGGGAATATTTTAGCTGTTATTGGGCTGATGGTTTTGTATATTATCTGGAAAATTGCTTCATTTTGAATATTTAAAGCAAAAAGCAGGAACCTTGATGCATCTGTACTAATTTGATGATGAAAATTCATGATGGCTGTGATCACCATTGGAAGTATGATATGGCATTGGTTTTTTGTCCAGGGAAATAGGACAAAGTATTGAGTTTCAAATATGGCAACACCTGCTGGAGGTAAAATCAAAGTGATATCATCTTGAGATTGGGCCATGTTTGCATTGTTATTATCTAATGGAGACCTATGCATTTTTGGTGATTTTGGGGGAAGTGCTTGTGGAGCCACTAGTGCTTGTGGAAAATGTTGAGTGGAAAAAGAGCTTGTTGTGATTTTCCAATGCTTAGCACATCCAGAAGGGTTAAATGTTATGCCTTGCTTTATCCCATTGGGAGTTACATGAGTTTTTCTGGAGTATTTTTATCCATATTTTCCAGGTGAGCCTTCCACTGTTTCTATCTTTCTGGAAAAGAGCCTTTGATTGAAAAGGCTTATATATTCCTAATCAAAATAATTGAATCCAAATTAGTATCAATTTTAATCAAAAAATTCAATAATAGAATTACTTGCCAAATCTTTCCACTTTTTCATACCCCTTACACCAACCAAGTGCTTTCATGATACCACTAAGAAAAGAGGAATTTTTTTGATTTCCATGGAAAGATCCAATTTGGAAAACGGTTGTGGTCAAGAGTCTGAATTCCTCATATTCTGTGAATGTCAGGTGCAACCACTTGCTGAATTTGTAAACCAAGCCAAGTTCATGCTTGTGGTTGATGAGGGCAACCACTGGAGGGCCTGGGTTAATATGTTGTTTGAAATGCTCAAGGAACTTGGTTTTGTTTGAAATTGACCGCACATCTGGACATCTGATGATTTTGAAATCATCAAGTTGCTTGATGGAGAGGCTCTCATGTCTTGTTGGTCTTGAATTTGGTATTGCCATTTGTTAAATGTCTCAAATTAAAGAACCCTGAAGATAATTTATTACTTTTTCTAAATAAGAACCAACAACTGGACATTGAGATAGTAATTTACAAGAATATGTTTGGCCCAGAGGTTCATCAGTTAATTTTGTGACTCTTCATTGATGAGATTCACTGGAGCAGCAGTATGAAAGAGATGGAAGGATAGGATTTCATCAGACTAGAGTTATTAGAGAAGATATATAGGAAAATGAGACAGAGACATACCTGGGGCAGAAGTATGAAAGAGATGGAAGGATGAGGAAAGAGAATCCTTCCATCTCCGTGTGCTGGCCCAGATACAATACAACTTTATGTGAAATGTGAGTGATATGAGTGCAGAAGATTCAGAGGAGCGGGTAGGAGAGTCTTGACATGTGATTGATGAGGAGAAAGGGAAGACTGGAGTACAACAGCTCAAAATTCATGTCAAGGCAGAAGAGAATGGTCTAACTAAGTTGTGCAGATAGCTGTTGGAGTCTATCAGATGGTCATTACCACTTGGCTTAAGCTGTTCTGAATCTGGAGATGAGTTGCAAGGGGACTTGGTTGGTTGGTGATGATGAGCAAGTTGGGTTTAGATCTGGCTTGGTTGGTGATGAAAAGCAAGTTGGGTTCCAATCTGACTTGGTCAGTTGTATCAGGCAAGCTGGGATTTCTCTGTTTGAGCTGGTTGGTCATATTGGGCTAGCTGGATTTTTTGAAGTAGCTTGGTCAATCTAGTCAAACAAGGTAGTCTTGCAGCAATATGGCAGAGCTGAAGTTGGAATTTTATTTGTCTTGAATTGCAAGCCAAAGTTCCTACAATCAATTGCTTGAGCTGTTCTGGTTTGTGTGATGGTTGAAGGACAAGTGAGGGTGAATGAGGGAATTAGGAAGGTCTGAGATGGAGTCAAGACAAGTGTATTTGTGCAAGGTGGATTTCTGCGCAACCATAGAAGTTATACCAATTGGGATAACTCCTGTCCCAGATGAGTACTTGGAAATCATCACCTGGATCAATAAAAATCAAAATCAAAATCAAAATGCAAGTTGGATGATGATGAGCCCAGGCGGGGGGGGGAAGGGAAGGGATTGGGGATTGATATCTGGCGGTTTGTCCCTGATAATCAAAGATTCGAAAGATGGATGAAAAAACGCATGTGCCAAGTACATTACCATCCACACTCCAGGATAATCAATTGATAGAAGCCTGATGGGCTCTAGCTTGGAAATTGGTACGCCCAGTGAATGGATGTTGAGTAGTGAGTTCTGAGCAAAGGGCAATGTAATTGCCCTTTGGGATTAAACCTTGGTCTGAGTAAGGGTGGGGAAGCATTGGGTGCTGCCTGTAAAGCTGGTGTGACACCAATTCCATTCCCTCCAATCTGATGGGGTCCCCCTTGAGCTTTTTAAAGAATTCTGGAATGATCCAGACTCCTGAGATTGAACATTTGAAAACAAATATTCCCTCTGACAGAGGCAAAGATTTATTTGGATGCACTCAACCGACATAAATTGTAAACGTCCCAATTGTGAGCAATGAGTTGAATGATGGCCAAATTGGAGAAAATGTCCCATACAGTACAAGTGGTATTGATGGATGATGTGACAATTACCAATGGGTCCAGTTGGGACCCCAACTAGGAGGTTGGTGGGGCTGATTAGTCTGCCTTACTCTAGTAACAAGAGAAGATCCGGTTCAGGAGAACATTAGGAGCCAAAAAAATCAGCCAGACTTCCCAGGAGGGTTACAATATGGTAGGAATGCTAGTCAAGATACCAAGGGATTAATGCTATGAGAGGATGAGTGACAAGAGGCTGAGATCATGTAAACAATTGAGTGAGATTTGAGGGTGATTTTTGAATGACTTGGAACTGGAAGGGCAACTAGGGAGGGAGTTAGATCTGATTGGAATACTCAATTTAGCCATTTTACTTTGGCTACTAGTTGATAAGAGGAGCCCTTCTGAGTGAGTCCCAATTGAGGAGCCTCACCCATGAAAACAGAGCTTTACTCATCATTGGAGGTTTTTGAGCAAAATCCAGAGTTAAATGCATTCTGAACTGGTGGAAAACATTTCCTGAGTCCTGAAAATTTGAGCCAAGCTACTACTAGCCTGTAGGCTCTCACTCAACCTGATTGGGGAGGAGGCAAGAGCGGCGGGAAGGTAAGGATGAGGGGGGGAGGCAAGGGGTTGAAAGTGAGGTTGGGTGGATTGAGAGAATGGATGGATGGGATTGTCATGGGAGTTGTAGAGAGATAGAATATAGATAAAAGGAAGGAGATAATGCAAGTGCATCTGGTTATCAGGGTGAGTGTTACTCTTTTTTGACTACTTTGTTATGGAAGAGGATATGTTGAAACCAGTTGGATGCTACAAGGAAGTTGGCTGAAAAGGGTAAACTATGAGGCTTTTTGAGAATGGAAAGTGTGCCAAAAGGGTTGGATTTGAATTTTAGCTTAGTTAAATTATTCCTGGGAATAATTTTTTGGTGGTAATACCATTGACAGTTGATGAGGGAATGGTTCATAGACTAAATTTGATTACAATTTGGGCATAAGTTAGTTAAAATAAAAAGATAAAACAAAACAAAAACCTTATGGAATTATTAAACATGAATGGGTAGCTTTCTTTGACAAAAGATCAATCAAATTGAGATTCTGAAATTGGGAAAAATAGGTGAAGGAGTTCTTTAAACTGTATCTTAGCAAGATAATTTTCAGTTTTGCTTTCAATTAAGGGAACCAGTCTAGGAATATTTGGTATCTATATCTGATTTCTACCTGTTTCTTCAACATTTCCAATCCCAGCACAAAACTAAAAAGATGCTCATGGATTGGATTTGCTAAAACAACTATGGGATAATCAATGTAAAAGTATTACCCTCTGGCACCTTAAAACTGGCAGATGGATTGATGGGAATGTGTAAGAATTGTTTTAACAAATTTTTTTCTGCATTTTTTCCACAAAATTTAACTTATATTGATCCAGATCCAAAAAAACTAAAACAAAGAAAACTTATTAAACAATTACTTCACATGAAACTGCCCAAGTTTTATTTTTGGTTTATGGAAAACAGGCATCAACATCCGTAAATTTAACTGGCTATACAGAGTGAAAGCATTGGGTGAAGAAGGACAAAGAAGCAGCATAATGTGGCTTGTAGGTAGCCTTGTTTTTACATGCTCTACCAGGGCATAAAGCCCCTCCAAGGTGATTCCTGGTTTCTGGAAACTGGACATCAGAGGAATTGTTATGCCCCTGTTGTGGAAACCAAAGGTGGCAATACCCCCTGAAGTTGCCCTCAAGTTCCGGAAGTTATTGATTGAAGCGCCTGTAAGGAGATTGGATGCAGCCGGTCAAGAGAGAGAGAGAGAGGGAGAGAGAGAGTGATAGAGTTATAATAAGATGAATTCCTTCCTTTCCAATCCAATCCAATCTGATGTGATGATCTGATGTGATCTATCTTACAACCGGGAGTTGAGAGTGAAGTATTTAAGTCCTCCCTCTCAACCCTAACCTAAGTACAACCGCAAGTAAGCAAGAATGATGGAATACAACCCCTAAGCCACAGAACCCTAGCCCAACCCTATCCCTCCATCCCCCGTCCCATAACCCATGCTCCACCTCCCCTGCCCCATGGCCCGTCCATGTTGCCCGCTGGCTGTCCTTCTCATGATGCGTCCGCCCAAAAACCCGTTACAGGTATCCAGGGCGTACCCACATGATCCAAGCCGCGCGTCTTGCGATGCGCGCTCCGCTTGATCCGCGCAAGCCGTCCGATCCGCGCAAGCCTTCCAATCCGCGCAATCCGTCTTGCAATGCGCAATCCGCTTGATCCGCGCAAGCCATCCAATCCGCGCGAGCCTTCCAATCCACGCAATCCATCCAATCTGCGCAAGCTTTCTGATTGGCGCAATCCGTCCGATCTGCGCAAGCCTTCCGATCCGCGCAAGCTTTCCAATCCATGCAAGCCTGCAGCGCGCAGCCTTTCCCGACTCGCGTCCATGAAAGAGCACCACACCGTAGAGCATGAAAACCCCCCAAGGTTGATTCCCAGTTTCTGGAAACCAGGCATCAAAAACCATAAATTCAGCTGGCTATACAGAGTGAAAGCATGGGTGAAGAAGTACAACAAAGCAGCATAATGTGGCTTGTAGATAAACTAGTTTTGATTTTTTCTACAAGGGCATAACATGGCTCCAAAGTGATGCCCATTTTCTGGAAACCAGACATCATAGGCAGTGTTATGCCCATGTAGAGCATGAAAAACCCCAAAGGTTGATGTCTGATTTCTGGAAACCAGGCATCAACATCCATAAATTTGTCTGGCTATACAGAGTGAAAGCATGGGGTGAAGAAGGGAAAAGAAGCAGCATAATCTGGCTTGTAGATAGTCTGGTATTGATTTTCTCTACAGGGGCATAACATGGCTCCAAGGTGATGCCTTGTTTCCGGAAACCAGACATAACAGGAAGTGTTATGCCCCCATGAAGAATTAAACACCCCAAAGGTTGATTTCTGGTTTCCAGAAACCAGGAATCAAAATACATAAATTTGTCTGACTATACAGAGTCAAAGAATAGGGTGAAGAAGGAAAAAGAAGCAGAATAATTGGCTTGTAGATATTCTGGTATTAATGTTCTCTACAGGGGAATAACATTGTTCCAAGGTAATTCCAGGTTGGAGGAAACCGGGAATCACAGGCAGTGTTATGCCCCTGTGGAGCATTAAACACCCCAAAGGTTGATGTCCAGTTTCTGGAAACCAGGAATCAACATCCATAATTTGTCTGGCTATACAGAGTTAAAGCATGGGGTCAAGAAGGATCCGGAAACTGGGCATCAAAATCCACAATTGTTCTGGCTATACAGAGTGATAGAACGGGGTGAAGAAGGACAAAGAAGCAGCAAAATATGGCTTGTAGATAGTCTGGTATTGATGTTCTCTATAGGGGCATAATATGCCTCCAAGGTGATGCCCAGTTTCCAAAAACCGGACATCCCAGGAAGAGTCATGCCCCCTTGGGGCATGCCCACCCCAAAGGTTGATGTCTGTTTTCCCAAAACCGGGCATCAAAATCCATCAATTTAAATTTCTATACAGACTGAAAGCATGGGGTGAAGAACAACAAAGAAGCAGCATAATTTTGCTTTTAGATAGTGTGGTTTTGATGTTTTCTACAGGGGCATAACATGCCTCCAATGTAATTCCTGGTTTCCAGAAACCAGACATCAACCTTTGGGGTTTTTCATGCTCTACGGGGGCATAACACTTCCTTTGATGTCCTGTTTCCAGAAACCAGGCATCACCTTGGAGGCATTTTATGCCCCCATAGAGAACATCAATACCAGACTATCTACAAGTCACATTGTGCTGCTTCTTTGTCCTTCTTCACCCCATGATTTCACCCTGTATGGCCAGACAAATGATGGATATTGATTCCCAGTTTCCGGAAACTGGACATCAACCTTTGGGGTGTTTAATGCCCCACAGGGGCATAACGCTACCTGTGATATCCGGTTTCCAGAAACCGGGCATCACCTGGGAGCCATGTTATGCCCCTGTAGAGAACATCAACACCAGACCATCTACAAGCCAAATTATGCTGCTTCTTTGTCCATCTTCACACCATGCTTTCACTCTGTATAGCAAGACAAATTATGGATGTTGATGCCCGGTTTCTTGAAACCAAACATCAAAATTTGGGTTGTTTAACGCTCCATGGGGGCATAGCACTGCCTGTGATGTCCGGTTTCTGGAAACTGGGCATCAACATCCATAAATTTGTCTAACTATGGAGAGTCAAAGCAAAAAACAAACTATGTCTATCCTTGTTAAACTCCCTGCGTAGACAAACCCCCTAACAGATGTCCCATCCAATGGGCATAAGAGAGAAATCAAAGATTATCCCAGGGGATAATGATGTGAACCAATGTTGTGCAAGCTTGCACAACATTCAGGCCACTTCCTCAAAAGAGGAGCAATACAAGGCGCCCATCCTGGATAAATTCCCTGCTTAAACTTCTCCTCAGACTATCATTCCCTGGTAGTTTTACTGCCGCCAGTGAAGAGAACTCCCATGTTGTGAGCAGGTCTGCAAAAGGGACTGCTAGAGGCCCACGTGTGGACTGCCTCACATAGTAGGCCAGGCTCCAGAATTTGGATTGTCAGAACCCAAGTGTGGTCCAGCCACATATTAGGGTAGGACCAGGAATTTGAGCTGTCAGGAAGCCAACTTTGGTCCAGGTGACTCACCCCCTCTAATCCCTGGTGATTACATAAGCCCAACTAACCCTGGACCACACCTGACTTCCTGCCATGACTCCTCATCACCTTTCAGCACACCTCACCCAATTTTGAACGCACCTCACCTAGCTACACTCTCACTAAAGTGTTTTCAACACACCTCACCCAATTTTGAACACACCTCACCTAGCTACACCCTCACTAAAGTTTCTTTCAACACACCTCACCCAATTTCAACATGATCATGGATGAATGGGTGAAAAGGGATTTCCCAAGCACAATGCTGGTGTTTATTTGTTGTAAAAGGTTTCTTTATTTGCAAGACTTCCTCCAGATAAGCTTCAATGTTCACAAAGATGGTTACCATGTTTTGTAAAAAATATTTAATTCTCAGAATTCAGATTGCTTTGAGGCATAACAAGATCAAATATTTCCTCTTTGATGGCACCATGAAATCTAAAGAGAAAAACAAATGCCTGGAAAATTTTTCCAGCAGTACCTCAACCCAAACACTACTTGCCTCCATCCAAGCTGCATGGGTGGGTCTCAGCATCACATGTGCAAACATTGTTTTCATCATGATATGTTGTCTATTCTTTCTGTGAAAGAATTGAAAGTAGCTCATAATCCACCTCCACTAGAAGCAAAAATGAAATCCCACAAACCAGGTTCAGGCTGTAGATCATTTTCATAGATTGGGCCAGACAAAAACAGTGCCAGTTTATTACATGATTTCTCCAAAAGAAATTAAGGAGAATATTCAAAGGTGAGATCCTGTTCACAAGCAATTTTTAAGCATAAATGGTATTGATGTGCTCCTAATGTTGATTCAGGTTCAAAAGAGAAAGGAAAAACTAGAAGAGCAAGTACAATCACTATTATTCAACCATTCAGGAAATCTCCACTATCAAGCTAATTTTTTCTTTTCTTTTTCAGATCAACTTTCATCAAGGCTAAAGATTGCAGAGAGATATTTCAAATACTACAGGAGGAGGGATAATTTTCTTTAACCACCTATGACATGTCTTTCAAGGAATGGAAAAAAAGACTTAAAATAATTTTATGATAAGATTTATTTATCATTCAGGCTGCAGGTGTTCCATCATTCTTAATCACCTCAATATCTTGTATTTTTAAAGTAGTTCTTGTTGCAGGCTTAAGGGTATTGAGCAAATTTTGATTGTAAAATTCTTGAGAAACTTTGGATGGAATCCTTGGATTGATCTCAGATTGGGTGGAAGGTTTCCTATCAACAAACTTGATCTGCCTTTTTGCCTTACCAATCTGGCTTCCAATCAATATTTCATGCGCAATGAATTCCATCAATTGGGAAGCTCTTTCTTAACACCATTCCAATTGAATCTTCCTGTGACCAGTTATACCATTTTCATTCACCTCTTCTGTATCAGAGCAAACTTCAGGATTATTTAACTGTGCTGCAAGGGCCACATAATTTTTTTCATCACACCATTTCTGCCCCCTCTCTGATAGCTACAAATTTGAATCATACATTTTCAGTTCAGTTACCACAGGTGTGAGATTGAATGGCTTACTCTTTTCCATAGTTGGAAGTCCCTTGCTTGGCCTTTCTTTCCTATACAGCAACCTCTCCACTCCTTTTGATAGATCTCCACTCACCCTGTAAATGAAGAAATTACTTTTACAACAGTTCAGACAAAATTGCATGGTTGGAATGGTCAGGGGACCATAAAAAATTATTTTACTCCCCAGTATGAAGTGCAACATCCAGTGTACAAAAAAATAATAAATCCATCACTTGGTAGAATGGATGCTTCCATCCACTCATCCAGTCACATGTAAACTGAGTCAGACCAAGCTCTTTAAGCTGGGTTTGGGTGATACTGGTTATGGCTTGGGTGTGGTTATCAGGAGAGGCTGGTGCAGTTGTATTTCTCTGATCAAATGCAATCCTCTTACCATTCTGAACTACCAAACCACCTTCATCATTTGTGGGTGGGCCTGGTAGTCTGGTGACATCCCTATTATTCATTTGGAGCAAGAATCTGGCATGAGCATGGACCACAGTGGGCATTGTATCAGTCTCTTCTGGGAGTTGTTTTTTCAACTCTTTCTGCCTCTTGTTGTTAGTTTTCCTCTTGGCAGATATGGAGGCCCTGGCTCTGAGTCCTTCATTTAGTTGTGCTTGTGAGTCCTGTGCATAGTCTTCCACTGGAATAGAGAGGTTCTCAAACTGGTTAGTCATCTTTAAATCTTGTTTAGATAATTTAAGTTATTAAACACCTTTTTCAGAATTTTCAGGCTCATTTTCTTTTTCCATGGCTAATGAAATACAAAATTTTCATTTTATGACAATCAGATGAAAGATTCACATAATTCACCGACGGATTTCAATAGACAACTGATCAGCTGGACTTTATTGCATGACTGGTCAAAATATCCCAAAAAATGAAGTTAGGTTATTGATGAGACATGTTTGGAGATGCATGTTGTTGTTCAACTCTTTTGGTCAAAATATTTTGGGAAAATGAGCTTGCACTTTCAGACTGTGAGCAATCTGACTTATCACTGCCTTTAGCAGATGCCAATTTCTCCTTTTTCTTTTTCTTTTTAACTACATCTTTCTTTCCTTTTTCTTTGATGGAAATAATGAAATTTCAATATAGAATTATTGACATAGTTCATATTTATTCAGAATTATCCCCACACTACTTACTGGTTTCTTTTCTACCTTCTGTTAAATCATGCCACATTAATAAATGAAGAAAATTAAACATACATAATTTCAACCCTTTACTCACCAGTATTTCCAGATTGAATATCCTAATGCTGAGAATGTTGCCCCATTCTTGGACCCAGGTTGAATTTTTTGTTTTGACTGTGCTGAATCTGATCACCTGGGGTTGGTTCTGCTGTTCATCCAAGACAAAAAAAATTAATGAAGTAAAAATGTGGTCAGGATTTAATCCATTCACACAAATTGAACTTCCTATGATGAATACAGGGAATTACCTGGTTATTGAACAGAACTTCCAATAGCAATCAAAGCTTGAGTATGAGTAACCAAATCATCTACCTCAATATATTGATCTTTCTCAGGATCATCTTTGGAAATACACAGGTGGCTTTATGAGAAAAAAAAATTCATCAATAAATCAGTCAAATACACACAAACTAATCTGCCATAGGGTTATATCACTGGTGATTTTCATGATGCACTGGGTGAGTACCATTTTAAAACATCTATACATAGCAATAACTTTCCAATGAAATTTTAACTAAAAATCAACAACACCTTCCATCTTTTCACTTTGTTCAGGATCAATACTTTTTAGGATAGTATTTTGAACTGTAACATTGACAATTGAGGATTAGTAGTGAGAATTGGGAATATGAAAGGATAAATGGATGAAGGTTTTGCAAAAGTGAAATTATTGGTGGGAAATCTGGGGATTATATATTCCCCTTGAATTCCTGATAAAACCTTTTGAGTGCTCATGAACTTGTATTCAACTACCAATAATCAAGTCATTAGTCAATATATCCTTCTTTCTTCTTAGCTTGACAATAGCAGCAATATGACTGATAATT
Source organism: Puccinia polysora (assembly GCA_025617555.3). NCBI lineage: Eukaryota > Fungi > Basidiomycota > Pucciniomycetes > Pucciniales > Pucciniaceae > Puccinia > Puccinia polysora. The sequence goes on from CM062631.1 coordinate 16,837,506, forward strand.
TGATAAAAAAAAATTACAAATCCTCAAAATGTTTAAATGTGTCTTGATTGTTTGTATCGTTGAACATAGGATGAAAATCATTTAATTCCCCCTTCTATACCCAATACTCATTTGGTCAAAAAAATTCAATCATAGAGATAAAACCTCACACTCTCTGGTAAGAAGCTCTCCAAAAAATTCCAAATAATATTTCTCAAATATTCTTAACTGAAAGTAGTGATTTCCTTGTGCTCATATTCAATAATTCAGCAATCAAAGCCAATCAATATCATCTCTATACACATTTCAAGTTTTAGTTTTGATGTCCTAAATAGAAGAGAATATAATCCTGCAGAAAAGCTTACTTCCTCCTACGTTAATCTGGGATTCTTCATAAGACCAACAAAGTACCATGGTTGGGCAAGTGAGTCCCTAAGCTTTGACATTGTATATTTCTACCTTGTAAAAATAAATCTTGTATTTCATAGAGCATTCCTTCTTGATCAGTGGACCTGCAAAGATTACAAGTCATTATCTGACTTGGAAATATTATCACACTTGAACATAGAACTGACCTTTTCCAAGGCGGTTACAATTCTTGGTCCAGAGTTTGTAAAGGTCAGGGATTTGAGTTCCATTCATTCCCATTGAAACTGCTTGACAAATTTCTCTATTCAATGGATGCTCTAAAGTTTGAAGGAATTTATTATCATCTAAGATCTTTTGAATTTCAGTTCTTCTATCATAAAAAGGGTCAAGCTTGTCAATTTTTTAAAGAATTCTAACTCTTAGCCCGTTCAAAAAATCAACTTTAGAATCACTCAGATTATTTCTCAATTTTTGACAATTTACAAATAAAATAAAAGGAAAAAAATGTGAGTAGTTGGAGAAATATTTACTTGGAAAGGATCAAATGGGGTTAAATTATTTTAAACCCATACAGCTCTGAAAAAGCTCAGACATTAATCTGAAAAAATCAAAGAGAACCCAGGGAGAAATCAAAGGGATTCTTGAGGGGAAAATTATGGAAAATCAAAAGACACCTATGATAAGTCCTTCAGAAATCAATTAGAAGCACAGTGGAAAACTTGAAGAATCAAATGAGAATTCATTGGCCACTTTTGGAGAATTTAAGAGGAGGCTCAGAAGCAATCATGGATCAACTGTGTTTCCATCTTTGTGAACTCTACCAGAAAGAAAAAAATTTCATGGTGAGTTTCTCTGGAAATTGGTCATAAACTGTGAAGCAATTGGGGAAACTGTCATGGTGAAGTGAAGTCTCTTGTCAGCCAGAGATGCCTGATTTTTCCTGGTGTTAAATTCACCATCAAAATTATTTCTCATTTTTTAATGGGGAAATTTTTCTTTGGGTTCTATATTTGAAAAGCATGAATTCATAATCCACTAAATTATAATAACTTGAATGGGAGATCAGTAACAAAACAGAAAAATTTCAACCTAGGAAAACTTTTATTTACACCTTTGTTCTTGAGAAAGGCCTTGAAATTCTACATTGATTTCTTTGTACTTCTTCCCAATATTTGAAACTCTAGAATTTGGTAAAGTTTTTTGAAACAGAAATGTTTGGCTGGAGATGTGGTCAGTAAAGTCAGAAACTACTACCATTCAACTGTTTTATTTATATTTTTGAACTGAAAAATCCATGATTGATCAGCTAGAATTGTTTTTTTGGGGTTGGATCAATCTCTTTGATCACATCTGAAAAATATCCATTCTAATCATCTAAAGAGGGAGATTCATTTAAATTAGATTAAAGTGGTTTCTAATCTGTATTCCTCTTGAATAACTCCTTGGAATATTTTCCAGCTTCAAGGATCTCCTAAATCTTGGCCATCATTGCCATCAGGCTGGTCAAAATTTCAAAATCTCCCTCTTTGTGGGTGATTTAGCTTTGCTTCTCATCCCTCAAGTATTTTATTGGCTGTTTCAACCTGAAATTTCCATCATAGTGACCCATTTTGTTTATACTTGAAGCATTTGATCTTATTTTTTTCATTTTTCATTCGTAAAATGGGCCCTTTTCCTTTTTTGCTTATTTCTAAAATGGATATGATTTTTCTCAATCATTTTGAGGAATTCATCCTCATTATTTATTTATAAATATTTTAAATGAGGCAGTGAGTTTTTGTTACTACCTCTGGATTTTCTCAAGTATGCTTATAAATAAGCATTGGTACTCCCTCCTGAGTCCTGAGATACAAAAAATTGATATTTCTGCCATCACATCTGTTATTAAATGGGTGGTGTAGTTAAATCTAAAATCATTTTTTTTGAATTCCATTGTCTTAGAATGGGTTTTACTATGCACAAATTGTTTCTTTAGGTGGTTACAGACTATGATACCCTTGCCTTGATCTTTGAGCTGAATGATGTTGGAGGCATATCATTGGAAATCCTAAGATAGGTATCTGATGAAAGGGGGTATGATTTTCTCTTGGGAAATGTTAAATTTTCAAACCAACACATTCTTTTCACAACTCAAAATTGGTCGTGTGGAACAGTTTTCAAGCCATTTGAGTTGAAAATGACTGTTTGGAACCCATCTGAGTTGTCAAATGGGAATTTGCAACCAATATGAGTTGTGAACAGCTGTTCAAAACTCAAAATGGGTTGTGTGGAACAGGTTGCAACCCATTTGAGTTGAAAATGACTGTTTGCAACCCATCTGAGTTGTGAATGGAAATTTGCAACCAATCTGAGTTGTGAACAGCTGTTCACAACTCACAATGGGTCCTGTGGTGCAGTTCATGGCCAATCTGAGCCATGAACGGCTGTTTGCAACCAATCTGAGTTTTGAATGGCTTTTCAAAACTCCAGGGTTGTGAGAAATAAAACAATTTGAAAGTTGAAATTGAAATAAATGAAAATAAACTATGAGCTTTAATCACCAAAAAAATATAATCAAAAAGGGAAAAAAAGGATCCAAAGGTGCAATGAGATTTTTTTGAATGGATTTTTTTAGGTAAAATAATACATCCAAAAAATCTGCGAAACTTTCAAAATATATTTGATTGTTTATTCAACTTCCTGAGAGTTTAATTAGCCAAAAAAAAGAATTAAAGAGGCAAATAAAAGGATGCAAAAGTCCAATGAGAAATTTGGTTTCTTTGATTTGTTTTATTTTTTGAATGAATTGTTTAAGGTAAAGAAATACATCCATAAAATCTGAAAAAAATACTATAGTTTTTTTTTGATTTTTTTAATAACTTTTTGAGAGCTTGAATCACCAAAGACAATGTATTAAAACAGAAAAAAAAGTGTGCAAAAGTTCAATGAGATTTCTTTTTTTTTGATTTTTTAAAGGATTCTTTAAGGTAAAAGTATAAATCCAAGGAATCTAAAGAAATTGATGTAAATATATTTGATTGTTATTTGAAATTCATGAAATCTAAAATCACTTAAAGAAACTAATTAAAAAGGTAAAAATAAAGATCCCCAACTGCATTGGAAAATTTGATATTTTGGATTTTTTTGGATGAATTTTTTAAGGCAAAAGAATACAGCCCAAAAATCTCAAAGAAATATTTAAAAGCACTTTTATTTTAATTGAAATTCATTAGAGTCCAAATAATTAAAACAAAGAATCAAAAAGGCCAAAAGAAAGATTCCAAACTCCATTGAATTTTTTTTTATTATTTTTTTTATTACATTTTTGAAGGGGTTCTAATGCCTCCAAAATTATCAAAGTTGTAGTGGGGTTCCTAGTTAATCTTAATCTCCCCATAAAATGGCCCATTTGGTGAAAAATAGCCTTACATGGGCCAAAATTGTTGTTCACAACTCAAATTGGTTGCAAACATCCACATGCAACCTGGATTTGCAAATTTAACACTGCCCTTTTCTATTTATATCTGTTTTTTTGGGGGGCACCTGCGGTGATTTTTATAAAAACCAATTTTTTCAAGGTTTCTTTGCCATAAAGGTGTGTGATATTTTGCATTTTTGAGTAAGACTTGGGCTCCAGAACCATGTTTTTGACTTCCAAATCTGGTTTCAATTTTTTGGCTATTGCCAATGGTTCCTTTTATGAATTTTGTTTTTACCCCACCTCCAATTTCTAATTGAAAGAAACTTCACTTGTGCTCAAATTTTGATTGATATTGATTTTTTTTTTGAAAATGGCCTTCTTTGGCGAATTTCTACCCTCTTTGTGGGGGAAGAATGGGCTGGTACTGATAATTACAAAGGGTTATTGATTAAATTTCTGTAACTAATAAAAATGAATAGGTTTGTCTTGAAAAAATTGTGAACAAAAATATAACAATAAACATTGGGTGGGAATTTGTTAAAAAAATTTTTCTCTAAATGTTTTTGGGATCAAAGTTCAAAGTTACAACCTGATTCAAATATTTAAATGATAAAACAAGGTGTACCAGAGTTAAAATTTGAAAAATTTAAAAACCTTATTTCAGGAAAAATATCTATTTTTCAAAAAAAAATTCATCAAAATAAACAATGAATCAATTTTTTTAAGTGAAAAAAAAAAAATTTTGAAAAAAAAATGCAGAGGTGTGAAATTAGCCATTTAATTTTTTGAAAATTTTAACTCTGATGTGCCCTAATATTTTTAAATGAAAGGATAAAGTAACAAAACATTTATCAAAAATTTTGCTTATTTATTCTTCTATCATAACTAAAATGGAATTTTATCTCCGAAGAAAATTTCTATTTCTCACCTCTGAATGTGAATATAACTTAAAAGGTTGTGGGGGTTAAGTTTATCCCCATGATTTCTGAGCTTAGGGAGTCTAACTTCCTCATGGTAGAAAATTTCTTTCTTTCAGCTTCAAATTCATAAGCTTTAAACTTTAATTTTATTCCTGTGATTTCATGCTTTATTTCTTAAAGCATATAATCAATCAAATTTCTACTTTCATGTATATATTTTTTTCATTCTTCAAAAAGAATGCAATTTTTTTCAGTAGGAATTCTAAATCAATCCTTTTGAGGTTCCCTCTCACTCTCAGATCCTCTAAATTCCTCACATGATTTTCTTCAATTTTAGGCTTGGGTTGGAATATAGTCTGATATTATTGTAGTATCACCAACATTTTTGATTCATTTTTCATTCTGTAAATGTATTTTTTATTCAACAATAAATAAAAATTAAGGGAAGTTTATGTTGAGTAACTGAGTGAGACTACAATTGTTATTGATCAAAGAGGGCTGTGCCAGTATAGTTATCAGTGTAAGAACATTTGAAGAAAGAAATGAAAGAAAATAAAGAAAGAAAAGAAACAGAACAAACATTGAGCAAGGACAGTTGTGACTTGAGATTTGAGAAGATTGAGTTAATGGAAGAGACGCGATGAGAAGATTTAAAGGTATGATTAGGAAGACTTGTTAAGAGTAGAACAGCTAAGAATCAGAATTGTCATATGTTGTGAATTGGTGATGTACGAAAGTCTTACCAGTCAATTCATGGTGGATAGCAGAGTTGAAGAGCCCAGTAGTCGAGATGAAAATAAGCAAAGAAAAGATATAAAAAGAATAGAGAAAGAAAAGAAATGGAGAAAAAGATAGATTCAATGAGGTGATGTTGGAGGTCAAGATAATGAGTTTGATGTGTTGATTTCGCGATTAGATGAGAGTTGTGATGGTTGAGGTTGTGGTTTTCTGTAAGTCATGTCTTCGCCCAAGCCTTCTACTATTACTTGTGGAAGAGTGAATCTTGAATGAAACTGAATCCCCCGGGGATTGGGGAGTTGCGCCTGAAAGATGAGGATGGATTGATACAGTTTCAGAGTCCGCGCCAGGTTGAGTGTAGCTGTGAGGAACGGAACAGAGGATGTACAATTGTTCATTTAACACCCCCAGTGACTTGTAAGACTGGAGTTTGAGTCGAGAAGGATGGATCAATTAATTGAAGAAGAGAAGAAAGAGAGGAAAGAGGGAGAGCTTTTGTGAGTCCGTTGGCCTTCATGTCCGAAGCGGGAATGAGTTTGATAATTAAATTCCCAAGGCGGAGTTCTTCACAAAGAGCCTTGGTCTTGATATCAATATGGCGAGTTTTGGAATTACACCCAAACTTTTTTAGTTTATCATCCAGGCCTTTGTTATCTATGAAATGAACACTGGGTGAAACTTTCTTTTTCCAAAGCTCAGCCACCAAGTGTCGCATCCAAATTTTTTCAAGGAATGAGTCCGCTAATGGATTTAATTCAGCCTCCGTCGTAGAGTGATTCACATTGCGCTGTCTGTAGCTACTCCAAGATATGAGAGAGTTGAAAAGAAGGGAAAGGTGTCCGGATTGGGAACGTCTTGTTTCCAATTCATTGCTCCAAGTTGCATTGCTGTAAGATTCAATTTGAGTGTTTGGGTTGTTTATTTGAAGAGTGAGTTTCAGATTTCTTGTGGCGTGTAAGTATTTCCAACATCTCTTGAATTCTCTCCAGTGGCTGATGCCTGGCCTTTCACAGAATTGAGCAAGACTGGAAATGGCAAAGCTTAGATCAGGACGAGTAAGACAAGCAATGTAATTGATAAGAAAAACAGCAGATCAATAGTTAATATTGAGCGACTTGAATTCTTCATGATCTTCATCGGAAGCCGGCAAAAGATTGAGATTAGCTGAGAGCGGAATGGAAGAGGGTTTACAGTCTGTCATTTTTAGTTCCTCCAATCCATGTTCAATATGTTTGGGTTGGGATAAGAGAATTTTGTTGTTGATGCGTTTGTATTTCATGCCCAGGATAGTGTTAGGCTTGTTATGACTAGAATTTGGGAATTTTTTTAAGAATTCATTTTGAAAGTCGTTTCCAAGGCCAACAAGAATAAGATCGTTGACATGAAAGAAAAGAACCAAATTTGAATCTGGATGGATGTACAAACAAGGATTGGATATTGATTCATGAAATCCCTGTTCTCAAATCCAGGAGGTTAAAGTATGAAACCAGTTGGCTGGAGCTTGTTTCAAGCCATAGAGGGACTTTTGTAGAATGAGGAATTCCGACTTCCTTTTTGATCCTTTTGGTCTTCTAATTATAACTTTGTCAGTCAACGGAGCGTGAAGAAAGGCACTTTTTACATTGAATTGAGTGATTGGATGGGAGTGAAAGAGCCCAAATGATAAGGCTATGCGTAAGGAGGCAGCTTTGCCGGTTGGAGAGAAGGTATCTTGATAATCCAATCTGTAAATTTGATCAAATCCCTGAACGCAAAGTTGACTTTTATAGATGAGTGGGTCTCCATGACAGTTGTCCTTGAGACAATACACCCAAGTAGTGTTGAGAGGATTAGTTGGTTCAGGACCGTCATAATCTTCCCACACCTTGAGAGTTTCAATCCCATTAAGTTTGGCGTCCATAGAGGTTTACCAGTTGAGAGAGTCGGCACATTTTCTTGCTTGTTCAAAAGTCTTTGGTATGTAATAATGATGGTATCCGTATCGTTGGGGAGGATTTAGGGTAGATCGATCTCAAAGGGAGTATTTCGGAACGAGAAGGCGTGTCAGATCTCCAGAGGTATCAGATTCAGAGTTGATTGGATTGATGTTTTGAGCATTCTCAGGAGACGTAGAAGAAGAAACAGGAGGAGTGACGACGTTGGAGGAAGAAGGATTATTGGTTGATTCGATAGGTTCACTTGTGGTAGTAGTCAAGGAAGAGCTGTTTGAGATAGAAAGCGGTAAGTCATCATCAAAATGGATTTGAAGAGAGTTTTCTGCTGGAGGAGAATCAGGGACTTCTTGAGACGAGTTCTCAATCTTGAGTACCTTGACGTGCTTGGAGGAAATAATAGAGTTATCAGGTTTGATTATTCGGTAAGACAGAAAATTGGGGTTATAACCCACAAGGGTACCCTGAAGCCCTTGATCCTTAAACTTTTTTCCCCAATTGATTTTGTTATCAAGATATACTATCTTTGACCCAATAGGGTGGAAATAGCTAATGGGGAGAGTTTTGCCAATGAACAATTGATAAGGAGAAGGAGCGTTAGGACTTTTTGGGATGTGATTCAAGACAAGACAAGCTGACTTGGCAACTTCAGCCCAAAGATTAAGAGGTAGTTTGGAGCTTCGAAGAATAGCCCTAATTGATTCAGTGAGAGTTTGGTTGGCTCTCTCAACCTTTCCGTTGTGTTTGTTGTGGTATGGTTCTGAAATCAAGTGTTGAATAGAGTTAGTTTTGAAAAAGTCTTTGAGTTTGGTTGAGGAAAATTCCCCGCCTCCGTTGGTGCAAATAGTTGCGGGAAAGCAGTTTTGCTTTTGATTTTTGTGATTTAAAATGATTTTGAGTTGTTGACAGGCGTCTGATTTGTGTTGAAGAGGGATCGCTGAAATGTATCTGGAGAAATTATCCGCTATTGACATGATATAATTCATATTGTTTTGAGATGAGGGAGTTATTGTGCCGATCAAGTCAATGTGAAGTTTTTGGAAGGGTTTGGAGGAGGCAGTCAAAGTGTTTTTGAAGGGAGATTTGGAAATTTTAGAGAATACGCAATCTTTACATTGAAAGTCAGAGATAGATTTGGAGGACAGTGAAGGAAATAGGTTTTTGAGGCGGTGTGGACTCGCGTGTCCAAAGGATTGATGGAGCAGGTTGATATCATTTGAATTCACATTCTTAAGTGCAATGTGGCAAAATTTGTGATTATTGCCCACATGAGAAGGAGGATTAAGAATGAATAAATTCTCTTGAATGAACCCAGAGAATGCCAGTTGTGAGTTGAAGGAGAGAAAGAACTGATTCCTGGATGAGACAAGTTTGCAGTTTTTCTTTGTGATTAGTTCGCCAGGACTGATGAGATTCACCACAAGATCAGGAACAAAGAAACAATTAGAGATAGACATGACGGAATTTTTCCAAGAAAGTTTGACGGTTCCTTTTCCTTTGATTAGAAGTTTCGCGCCTTCTTTTCCAGTGTTAATGAAATCTTCTCCGGAAAGATCTTCTAGCTGACAGAAGAAATCAGGGGAATTGAACATGTGACACGATGCACCGGAGTCAAAAATGATTTGGTTCTGAGGATTGACTTCATTGATCCAAGTAGAAAGAAGGGCCATATAGTGAGCTACCTCTTTGGTTTTTGAATTTGAGTTAAGAGAAGCTCTCCACTGGGCTTGTGATTCTTTCCACCACTCGGGAGCTAAGTGTTTGTGAAGATGCCAGCATTTTTCAGCAGGGTGATCTGGAGATAATGGGTTGTGAAAGCCTTTCTTGCATCGTTGCTCGGAAGGTACAGGTTTCTTAGGAGCTTGAGAAGATATGAGGGCGGTGTCACTGATTTTGGATTCCTTGGATTTGACTCTTGTTTCATTGTCGAGCTGAATGAGGTGATTTAGAACAAGATCCATCGTGACTGCCTTGTCCGAATGCATGATTTGTTGACGAAGAGAATGCAATTGAGGAGGAAATTTGAACAGAATGAGGTAGGACAAAATATTGTTGGGAAGATCGATTCCTACATCTATCATTTTCTTAAGTGAGATTTTTGTTTCCGTAATGAAGAGATTAATCGCATCAGGTTTGAATTGATGATAGAGAAACTCGTTGAAAACACGTGCTCAATTGGCAGTTTGAGAAGAGGCAAATCGTTCCTTTATGGTGTGCCAAAGAAGACGGGCGGATGATATGTTTGAAGGATTGACAACATTATTATGGGTTACGGAATCAATTCGAGAGAGTAAAATCACACAGGTTTCCATATCTTTGACAGTGCTAAGAGCTTTAGAATCATCTTTGAGTGCTTCCTTAATTCCTTTAAGCTCGAGTAACATGGTCATCTTGTCCTTCCAAATGGAGTAATTTTCGTCAGTTAGTATTGGAACAGCTTCCAATGCAGCCTTGAGAATTATTTGGCGAAAGCCATCGTTTCTAGATCCCTCCATTGCTTGGTCGAATTCGTCAGATTGACTTTGGCTTTTAACTGTGTTGAGTAACTGAGTGAGACTACAATTGTTATTGATCAAAGAGGGCTGTGCCAGTATAGTTATCAGTGTAAGAACATTTGAAGAAAGAAATGAAAGAAAATAAAGAAAGAAAAGAAACAGAACAAACATTGAGAAAGGACAGTTGTGACTTGAGATTTGAGAAGATTGAGTTAATGGAAGAGACGCGATGAGAAGATTTAGAGGTATGATTAGGAAGACTTGTTAAGAGTAGAACAGCTAAGAATCAGAATTGTCATATGTTGTGAATTGGTGATTTACGAAAGTCTTACCAGTAAATTCATGGTGGATAGCAGAGTTGAAGAGCCCAGTAGTCGAGATGAAAATAAGCAAAGAAAAGATATAAAAAGAATAGAGAAAGAAAAGAAATTGAGAAAAAGATAGATTCAATGAGGTGATTTTGGAGGTCAAGATACTGAGTTTGATGTGTTGAGTTTGCGATTAGATGAGAGTTGTGATGGTTGAGGTTGTGGTTTTCTGTAAGTCATGTCTTCGCCCAAGCCTTCCACTATTACTCGTGGAAGAGTGAATCTTGAATGAAACTGAATCCCCCGGGGATCGGGGAGTTGCGCGTGAAAGATGAGGATGGATTGATACAGTATCAGAGTCCACGCCAGGTTGAGTGTTGCTGTGAGGAACGGAACACAGGATGTACAATTGTTCATTTAACAGTTTAACTCTACTGAGATTACACAATCAACAACAGATTACTAAATATTTTAATTTTTAGCATGAAAATTATCAGAAATATTACCTTTTGATTTTAAAATTTCTATCATTGTGTAATTAAATCCACAAAAAAGTACATTTTTCTTAAATCAGATTTTAAATTTAAAATCAGAACCTCATTCTTTAGAAAATTTTTCATTTTGTGAAGGTTTAAATTTTTATTTATGTTTGTTAAATTTAATTTAATTATTAAAATATTGTTTTTTGTTTCTTCTCTCTCTGTCTCTCTCTCTCTCTTTTTTTTTTTTTTTTTTTGGTTGGGGGTTAGGAGCAGAATATAAATGATGATTTAATTTCAAATCATAAAAATAATGATAATGAATATTTGGCAGTGATGATTTGTTAAATCAAGATTCATCAGTTGTCCTTTCACTATCATATACTTGAAAAAGTTGCTTGTTTGTATAATTTTTTGAATAGTGCTGATTTATTATGATTATTGCAGCCCCAGATACAATCTTTTATAGATATAAGGGGCAACGCTCCAAAAAATAATGCTCAAATTTCAGCCAGCTACTTATGTTGGGCAAGAAGGGATTCCCCACCAAATTTTGGGTAACTTTATTTTCCAGAAAAACACCTTAAATCCTACTCCTTAGCTAATTTCTAGATGATACCAAAAATATTCAAAATCAAGTGAAAAGTTTTGGCCATTTTGATTTTTCACATAGAAAATCATGCACTTGGTACCTGAATAAATTTGATTTTGAAATAGGGGGTTGTTTATAGTTTAGAATTTATTGACCAAAATATATTCTGTAAAACTTTCCACACAAAGCTGCACACAAACCCAAAACCCATGGTTACTGCATACAGTCACAGGATCTTGATTCCCCACGCACAGCCACATCAAAACAGATCCACGACCAGTAATCAGGCTTGAAGCTAAAAAACAGGCATCAGATCAAGAAAACTATCACAAAAAACATTTCAGAAGATGTTATAAAATGCGTGGGAAATGCATTCATATGTAATATGCATTTTAATCCTTCAAAAATGTCACCAAATTCCTAAGATAAGTCTCAAATTTTAAATAAAGACATGTAAAAACCTTTCAAAATATAATTTGAAAAATTTTTCAAAGAAAGCCAAAAAGGAAAAAACAGATTTCATGGGTTCTTCATACCACAATAAATGACTCCTTTTCAAGCTAAATGACACAGAACTATCCATAAAAATACATTAAAAAATTAAAAATTATTTAATAAATTAAACATTATTTAATAAATTAAAAATTATTTAATAAATTAAAATAAATCAATATAAACCTGCCTATATAATTTATACAAATATCAACAGAACATTTCCTCTACCATTAAAATGCAATAAACTATGGAATAATCATTTTACCTGACATGGGACAGGCCAATCAAGCCTACACCAACAAAGGCCACCCAAGGCAAATTCCTAATTGCAGTATCAGACTTAGAAAACAGTTTCTTCCTCTCCTTTACCATCATGATAACTACAGAGCCTGTGATAAAAAATAAAATGATAAATAAAGGCAATTTCCAACGTATATTTTCTCCAGACTCATTTTTAAACCTATCCAGAAACAATTCCATGAGGAAATGAAACAATAATAATGAATCATTTGGTGATTAATTTCCTTAGTTCAATGCTGTATTTAAAAAATTCAACCATTATAATCTAACTTTGCACCAAAGTAAGTCTTCAAAAACCCCAAAAAGGCTTATAAATCTTGAAAATGTGTACATTAATCCAGCTAAGCAGGCTGAAAACACTCTCCAATTAATTTATTCCGATCTCCTTTGGATTTATTGCCACTCAGGCTCTGCCATACCACATAATTCCTGGTTAATCATTCCTTTAATCAAGGTTAAAAGTTCCCAGAAGCACAGATTATAAATTTAATTACCTGAAGAGGGGCTTCCGAGATCACTATGATAAATTTTACCAATTTTTTAATTAATCATAAAATTAATATTTATCAAACCAACCCAAAAAAACTAATTACATTTAAACAATACCCGTAATTCTCTGGATTTTTGTTGCATTCATTTAACAGAATATTTATCCAAAAACTTATCAAATATGGTAGCTAGAATTATGAAAGGCCCTGGAATCCAGGAGGCTGAAATAAAAGGAGAATTGAAAATAGTTTTAATTTTTCACACTATATATTAAAATTTTTTTAGCCACCATAAAAAAATTCCCCTTGAGCTTTGAGTTGATTTGATGACAATTATTTGCTTAAATTTATATTGAAGTCAAATTTCCCAGTAATTCTTTTTCTAGGATCAACATAGATTGGCTTTTTAAATTCATGATAGGCTGACTCAATGAAATTTAATAATAATAATGATAATGATGAGGGGTCTGTAGGGAAAAGTCCCTCCCCTGATGTATTGAAAGAAGCCTCAAGGAAACTCAAGGTATAATCAGGGGAGCATATATTTCTCCCTATTTTTCTTCTCATATGATAAGAACCCAATTGAAGTAAATTTTACAAGGAGCATGAATAATTATAATAATTTGGGTGAATTTTTGATCTAAAGTTTTAATTTTTTTCTCAAATAATTAGACAATCAATCCAAGGGATTATTTATCATTCAAAATTGCAATTATGAATCCTCAGAAATTGAATAAAAGATTACCTAATTTTATATGAATATTTTTTGGAATGGTTTCAACTATTAATACTATTTTCCTTGGGATCAATTAAAACTAAAAACTATGCATGCTCTTGGAAATTATATTAAAATGTTTATGAAATAAATTTGAGCTTCATTTTCTGTGCATGTTCAAATTTTAAAGCATTTTTGCTCTCATAAAGTATCAATTGAGTTCAAAGAGAAATAAGTTATATTTGAAGACAGTTTTCCTATAATTGAATCATGGATTAGAAGAGAAACTATTCTAAAAAATCAAGACCAGCCTCTGAATCCACATTTGATTAATTTGGATTGATCTTTATTACTATAGATCAATTTAACGTAGTTTGGATCCACTTAAGGACAATATCCATTAAAAATCTTTGCTTTGCATGAATAATATTCTGCAAAAATACCTTTGAAATAATATCAATATACTTTTTTTAATTCAACACACTTTTTGATATCTATTTATTGCCTCCTTGGTTTTTTCAGTCCATTACTTTCATTTGAGATTTTGGATTATTCAAGTTTTTATCAACAATTACATTAGGAAGAAAGATTATTTTTTTTTGGAAATTTTCACAATTATATTTTTCTTCTGGCTGAAATTTTTGAATGGGATTATCATCATCCAGAAAAAAAATTGAGGAGTGATTCATGTATTCATTCTTATATATTGATAATGATAAATCAACAACAAAAAGAAAAAAAGAAAAATTTTCAGAAAATGATTGTCAATTAAAACACAAAAATGATGCAATTTTTCCTTCCTTTTTTTCTTGTCTTTATTTATTTAAAGAAGTATTTTTTCACAGGTGCTACCCTTAAACTCACAGGGGTACTAGGTCCCTGCAACGTCCAGTATACATGGACAAATCCTTGATTACACGGGTGTTTCAAGAACTTTGTTTTTTGAAATTCTAACACAGAAGACCTGTAGATAGGTGTCTTGAACCCTCATGGCTAATCTTTTATAATTTTGGGACCAGTTAAACCCCTTCAAAAATCCAGTCAAAAAATTAACAAAATTCAAAAAAAAAAACTCATTTTTGGAGCTATTCCTTTGGCTTTTGGCTTATGGTTTTTGGAACTTTGAACTCTCACAATATTTATCAATCAGCTGGAGAGCTTGAAAATGTTTTTTTGAGATTTTTTGGATGTATCCTTGGCCTCCAAAAATTTGATTCAACATAAAAACACTTCAAAATAACCTATCCTTTTCAAGATTTTTTTTTCACTTCTTAAATCAATGTTTCTCTCAATTCTTTTTGGAAAAACTTAAGATTAAAATCCAAAAATTGAATGAAAAATTTGGCTGAGCTTTAATTATACGTTTTAACCCACCAAATATTCATCAAAATGAAAATAATTGAAAATAAAAGGGGTGGTCTTTCTTTATTTCTGAGTTCTTTGTTGTGTTTACGTATGAGAATTTGAAGTATTGAACTTTAAGGTTTTCAAATATATTTTTTTTTCTTAATTTTTGAAGCACTATCTGTGCCCTAAAGACCAAATCCAAAAAGGAGGGAAACAAACACCCCTCTGGGCTGGGGTCCACTTTTTTGAGCCCTCCATGTACAAACCCCTAACCATTCCTATTCAATATGAGTTTGAAATTTTTCCAGGCCATTTTGGAGCGCTCCCATCCTTGCATCATCCATAAAAGAAACCTCCTCCACCCACCCACCCCCACCCATAACCCCCCATCACCACACCACACCATACCATACCACTCCACACAACACAACACAACACAACACAGCACAACACAACACAACACAACACAACACAACACAACACAACACAACACAACACAACACAACACAACACAACACAACACAACACAACACAACACAACACAACACAACACAACACAACACAACACAACACAACACAACACAACACAACACAACACAACACAACACAACACAACACAACACAACACAACACAACACAACACAACACAACACAACACAACACAACACAACACAACACAACACAACACAATACAATACAACACAACACAACACAACACAACACAACAAAACACAACACACTCCAAACCTACCACTACCAAATCAAACCTCCTGAACCAAAAACTCTTCTAACTTGATTTCTACTAAAAATCTTTCTGAATCATCAACTCAAATCTCAAATTACTTGCTAAACAAAACATCCCTTTTCAAAATGTCTCAACAAAAAATCCACCCAATTTTCAGAACTGTCTCACCTGGCCCATCCTCCATGACCTCATCTAATCAAAACAGTGTTTCTACTACTCTGGCCCTTTCCTCATCTACTTAATCTAATGATACCACTCCTCTGGCCCCTCCTCCTGAACTATCATATAATCAAAAGGAGGAGTTGGTTGATGCTATCCAATCATGGGCAAAGTCCCATGGCTATGCCATCACTAGAGTATGAAACTTGAAGAAACATACCTACACATATCAATGTGATAAATCTGGAGAATATAAACCCAGTAAAGATCCCAAAAAATTCCAAACAAAAAGAAAGACCAATTGCTCTTTTAGATTATCTGGAAATTTCTCCAAAAATTCAGGTCTCTGGAAGGTTAAAGTTATATGTCCAGACCACAACCATGCCCCCTCAGATGATCCTTTTACTCATCCAATCCATAGAAAAATTTATGGCAAGCAACAGGAGACTGTAGAGAATTTAACCAAGGCTTGTTTTTGCCCATTAAAAATTTTAAATTCTCTTACAAAAAACTCCTCAACTCCAGTTTGTGGAAACCTCAGTACTATTTATAATAAAAGATCTCAAAATCAAAAAAAATATCTTGATGGAAAAACCCCAATTGAGGCTTCAATACTGGAAATCCAAAATTCTTCTTTTTTGTACAGAATCAAAAATATGGATGGACACATCACTTCTTTATTCATTTCACATCCTGATTCCATAAAAATTCTAAAAACATTTCCTACTCTTCTCATGATGGACTGCAGACTGCAAATGAAAAACAAATAAATTTGGGATTCCTCTTCTTCATATTGTTGGGATAAACAATTCTTCAAGAACTTTCTCAGTTGATTTCTGTTTTTTATCCCAAGAAAAAAAAGATTAATATGAATGGGCCCTCAATAAAATTCAGGAAATATTAAAACATCAAGAACCCAGGGTTATTGTGAAAGATAAAGAACAAGCTTTAATTAGTGCCATAGAAAAAGTTTTCCCATCTTCTCATCACCTTCTCTGTCTCTGGAATATTTTCAAAAAATTCAAACCCACTGCAGGAAGCCCTTCAAGTCTGAAGATGAATGGAAGCTCTTTGATCAGAAACAATTGCACCAATTGGTCAACTCCAAATCTGAAGCTATTTTTCGGGAAAATTTCACAAAACTTTCTCTATTCTGGAATGCTCCCACATCAGAATACCTCCTTGAAAAATGGGTCCCACTGAAAAAAGTTTTTTTTTCTCTTACTTGGCCAACAAATAATCTAATTTTGGAAATACAAGTACATCAAGAATAGAAGGCCTTCATTCTTACATCAAACGCTTCATCACTTCCTCTACTGGCTCCTTTTCAAATTTTGTTGATAAGATATATAATTCTATTACCATCCAAATTCATGAAAAAGCTATTGAAGCCTCCCAGCAAGGTTTAAAGCAGATCATTGGTTTGACTCACTGTGTGGAGCATCTTTCTGGAAAGATCAGACATTATTCCCTCAAGACCATTCTCTCATTCAATCAAGTCTCTGATTCTTCAACCACTTGCATCAACTGTGATTACTCTTCTTATATGGGTGTACCATGTGTTCACAAAGCAAAATCAGCTTTATTCAAGGGTGAAATTTTCCAAATTGAGGATTTCAATCCTCAATGGCATTCTAACCCCCCTTTTCAGTAAGTATTTTTTCTTCATACAAGTTCAAATGAATAATATTCTGATCAATTTCTAAGTTTCCTTCTGCAGTTAACTGCCAGCGCAGACTCAACTGAAGAATCACCCAGCCTTGAACAGCCCTCAAGATCAACCAATGAACATAGATATCTTGATGAATTTTTTGAATAATTCAAAAAATTGCCACTTGGAGAACAACATTATCATCTGGTTGAAGCACAGAAGCTTTATACTGGAAAGTATCAACTTGATCTGATTCAAGAGCCCAATTCTACTCAAATATCCAAAATAAGAGGAAAACCCAAAGGAGCAGAAAATAAGTCCAAGAAGATCTCTCAACCCTAAAGTAAAAGGGATCCATCTGGCTTTGAATATTTAGAAGCACCAAAGAGGAGAGGAAGGCCAAGGAGGAAATTTTCAGCAAATTCAGTGGTCAGTAATTAATCACTCTTTGTGAAAGAAAAAAAAATATAACTCATTTTTTTTATGCAATCATTCAGGTTTCAAGAAAGGGAAAGGAAGAAAAGGAAAAAGGGAAGTGAAAGAGGAAGGAGGAATCAGATGAAGAGGTAAATTTATATTTATACATAATCATCTCAATATCAACTGAATCTTTCTTTTTTTTCAACATAGGATTATTTTGTGACAGAAGAAGATACTTCAGAAGAAGAGGATCTCCCATATTTGGATTTTATTAAGACAGTGATATTAAATTTGATTTTTGTATTGAGTGAATTTTTATTAATTTTCCCATTTAATCTTTTTTGAGAGGTTTGGAAATCTTTTCACTAAGAGGGCTCCTTCCCCTGATTACAATCCTGGGACTAGAATAAAAAGACAAAAGCACGAAATTCAAGATGATGAATCCCCTAACCATCCACCTGGAAAGCATGTTTTTGCTCAAAACAGCAGCAAAAATAAGTGAGAAACTGAGTGAATTTGATAATACCTGATTTTTTCAGTTTCTCTGATTTTTTTTGAATTTTTTATAGGTTTCCTGCACATTATCATATTCTTCTTCTGGAATCTTTGAGCAAGTTTCAATGGAGAAAGTGAGTGGAATTTTTCCAAGATATTTCATTTTAGAATCAATTCTGATTTTTTCTTTTATTTTCAATACAAAGACTTCATTGCCCCAGAAACAGCTATTTCCCATATATCCCACTGTCAAGATGTTCTGGGAGATGGTAAATGTGGTTTCAGAGAAACAGCTGTTGTTTTGGGACGGAAATCTGCAGACTGAATTGAAATTAGGAAAGAAATGATCAAAGAGCTTCACACCAACCCAATCTTCCAAGATTCAAAATTAATGCATGAGATCTGGAGTGAGACCTTTCAAGAGGCAAGAAGGCAACTCAACCACTTCTCTGGACCAGCTCCAACAAACATGTGGATGAAGTTCCCATGCCATGGCTTCCTTCTTGCTGAAACTTATAAGTTTCCAGTGGTTATGTTTTCTTCTTTAATGCCTTGCATTTATCTTCCTCTGAATTCCCCTCCCACTCCAAATCCCAAATCATCTCCTATTTTCTTAATTCTTTTAGAATATTTCAAACATATAGTCTCATTCAAGTTCAAGTCTGATCATTGGCCAGCCCCCAAATTGGATCCAATGTGGAAAATATTTGTGACCAAGGATTCCAAAGATGGATTATTCAGAAGAATTTGTAGATTGGTGATGAGTTTTTGTTCCAAAGGAGGAAATCTGGCAGGAAAATAAAACCAAAAGTAGTGGAATAATATCAACCAAAATTATTGCTATAATATTTGTAATATTATTTTGTATTTGTATTTATTAAAACAGAACAAAAATTAGAACCAAAAAAGTGGACCACACCTTTTATTTTCAATTATTTTCATTATTCTGAATAATTTGAGGGGTAAAACCTGTAATCAAAGCTCAGCCAAATTCTTCATTCAATGGTTGGATGTTAATATTAAGTTTTGCCAAAAGAAATTGAGAGAAAAATTGATTCAAGAAGTGAAAAAAAATCTTAAAAAGGATATACTATTTTGAAGTGTTTTTATGTTGGATCCAATTTTTGGAGGCCAAGGACAAATCCAAAAAGTCTCAAAAAAATATTTTAAAGCTCTTCAGCTGATTGATAAATATTTTGAGAGTTCAAAGTGCCAAAAAAACTTAAGCCAAAAGCCAAAGTAATAGCTCCAAATATGAGTTTTTTTTTTGGATTTTGTTAATTTTTTGACTGGATTTTTGAAGGGGTTTAACCGGTCCCAAAATTATAAAAGATTAGCCATAAGGGTTCAAGACACCTATCTACTGGCCTGTTGTGTTAGAATGTCAAAAAACAAAGTTCTTGAAAGGCCTGTGTAAACAAGGATTTGTCCATGTATACTGGAAGTTGCAGGGATGTAGTACCCCTGTGAGCTTAAGGGTAGCAACCATGAAAAAAACAATGCCCTTTATTTATTTATTTTTCTTTTTAAAAAAAATCAATTGTAAAAATTTATTTGAAAAAATGTGGAGTGGAATTTTGGACCATGGTTTGATTTTTGAATAATTTCCAAAAGGATAAATGAATAATCAATTTGAGAAAGAGAGATACAGAGAGAGAGAGAGAGAGAGAGAGAGAGAGAGAGAGAGAGAGAGAGAGAGAGAGAGAGAGAGAGAGAGAGAGAGAGAGAGAGAGAGAGAGAGAGAGAGTTAAGGAGGAGATTTAATCATTTCAGGAGGTTCAGGTATCTTTTCTTTTAAAAGAATTTTCCCATCAATATTGAATTTCAGCAAACAATTTTTTAATAATAAAGCAGGTTACAATTGAACTGATGAAAAAATTACAAGTTTTTTTTTTGAATTTTTGGAAGCTTAGAATTCATCTATTTTCATTAATCTGGCCCATGTGTCTTTCAGGATAAAAATGGCATCTTCAATTGTTACATTTGATTGAGCCATATGGTATTCAAAATTGGTTTTTTCCCTTTGATTATTGATTGAGACACGCTCTTATTCTTGGAAAAAACATTTTGAATTGTAATAAGCTGAGTAATTCTGGATTCACTTACAATGTTTCAAAATTTTTCTGAGGATATGGTGAAATTTTCATCTTATTGAAAAGATATTAATTGTGAAATGAACCTGGGAGACCAACCTGGTGTGATTATTTGGACTAAAGGCTATTTTTTGAAGGAAACTTTTGCATAAATTCTTCTGCTTGGTACCTACTTCCGATAAGAAATCATGATACAAAAGAGAACTCTAAATATTTAGCCCATTCTTCTTAATAATTTCTCTCAACAAGCAAGAAACCACTCAGTCATGACTTTCAAAAAATCCTTGGATCTTGTATCTCAAATTCTAATTTTGTCATCCTATGAGCCATCAATCTTCAAATTATTTTTATCATAAATAATAATCAACCATTTGCTTTGCAATTTTTGTGATTCTTTCAACCATTTAATTTTTTTCAACTTTGAACAATGATTTTCACCTTGCATTTTACTGAGCTTTAGAAATAAATTTTATAGAATAACTAACAATTCCAATTATTTTATCCTCTAGCTTTTATCTAAAACTTTGAAACACTCTTTTTATATCACTACAATTAATTTAAATTTATCACATTTGCCTTACCTATCATTCTCTTCAATATTTATTTTTTCCATCATTCATAGTTTCTACCTCACTTCCAAGAATGAAATTCAAATCCCAAAATTCTCCACATTACTTATGCTCCCTATTGATTCAAACTAGAGCCAATATTCCTCAGTTTTTATCTCAAATCCACCTATTAAGGATTAGATCAATATAGCTTGTACCTCAGTGCCAACAATTAAATTCAAATCCCAAATTTCTCCACATTTCTTATGCTCCCTCTTGATTCAAACTAGAGCCAATATTCCCCCATTTTTATCTCAAATCCACACATTAAGGTTCAGATCAACTTCAAAATCACAATGTATTTAATTGTAGATTTTTCCTCAGAAAATATCAAACTTCATTAAACTTTTCTGAGTAAAGATTTTTGAATCAAGTGTTTTCCAGTTCTTCTCATCAAAGAATTTTAACCCACCCGACCCCTTTCTTTAATGAATTGGTTTTGAACTTTGAAGATTGACTTCTAGTTTTGATATTTGTTTTAGTGTTGTTCTTTTCGGTTTGAACCATTTCTTCCTAACTACTTTTACCCTATTAAGTGAATGGGGTCGGCATTTGAGAACTGAACTGAAATCAAGTTGTTTTTTTGTCACAAATAATATGAATGGACCCCCACAGTGTCTCATAAAAAAAAGAAAAAAAGAAAGAGAAAAAAAATTCAAAATTCATTTCAAGAATATTTGCATAAAAATCAACAGATTCCCCCTTCTTGAAATCAAAATTATACTTAATATCAATCTGATTTTTTTTCAATCATGATTCCAGCCAAAAAAAAAAATCCATACAAGCTGGAAGTGACCCTGTCTTCAAAACACAATTGAAAACCTTCCCTTCTTCCTTGGTTTTCAAGAAGGTTAATGTTAAATTCACGGCTACAGAGCCGTGTGAACGGCTCAATAGACCGCGTGGCACCCTACACGACTCAAATGAGCCGTGAGGCTTTTCACACGGCTCAAATGGGCTGCGTGGTATGCTACATGTCCCATTTGAGTTGTACGGCACGCTGAAAAACTAAAATTAAGTTGTGTAGCCTCCACTAAATCATAAATAATGAATAATGAATAATAAATTATCAATTATAAATGATGAATTCTATAAAATAAATTATATATAATAAATAATAATTAATAAAACATAAATAATAAATAATAAATAACATATAACAAATAATAAATAATAAATAATAAATAATAAATAATAAATAATAAATAATACATAATACATAATAAATAATATATAATAAATAATAAAATAAATAATAAAAATAAATAATAAATAATAAATAATAAATAATAAATAATAAATAATAAATAATAAATAATAAATAATAAATAATAAATAATAAATAATAAATAATAAATAATAAATAATAAATAATAAATAATAAATAATAAATAATAAATAATAAATAATAAATAATAAATAATAAATAATAAATAATAAATAATAAATAATAAATAATAAATAATAAATAATAAATAATAAATAATAAATAATAAATAATAAATAATAAATAATAAATAATAAATAATAAATAATAAATAATAAATAATAAATAATAAATAATAAATAATAAATAATAAATAATAAATAATAAATAATAAATAATAAATAATAAATAATAAATAATAAATAATAAATAATAAATAATAAATAATAAATAATAAATAATAAATAATAAATAATAAATAATAAATAATAAATAATAAATAATAAATAATAAATAATAAATAATAAATAATAAATAATAAATAATAAATAATAAATAATAAATAATAAATAATAAATAATAAATAATAAATAATAAATAATAAATAATAAATAATAAATAATAAATAATAAATAATAAATAATAAATAATAAATAATAAATAATAAATAATAAATAATAAATAATAAATAATAAATAATAAATAATAAATAATAAATAATAAATAATAAATAATAAATAATAAATAATAAATAATAAATAATAAATAATAAATAATAAATAATAAATAATAAATAATAAATAATAAATAATAAATAATAAATAATAAATAATAAATAATAAATAATAAATAATAAATAATAAATAATAAATAATAAATAATAAATAATAAATAATAAATAATAAATAATAAATAATAAATAATAAATAATAAATAATAAATAATAAATAATAAATAATAAATAATAAATAATAAATAATAAATAATAAATAATAAATAATAAATAATAAATAATAAATAATAAATAATAAATAATAAATAATAAATAATAAATAATAAATAATAAATAATAAATAATAAATAATAAATAATAAATAATAAATAATAAATAATAAATAATAAATAATAAATAATAAATAATAAATAATAAATAATAAATAATAAATAATAAATAATAAATAATAAATAATAAATAATAAATAATAAATAATAAATAATAAATAATAAATAATAAATAATAAATAATAAATAATAAATAATAAATAATAAATAATAAATAATAAATAATAAATAATAAATAATAAATAATAAATAATAAATAATAAATAATAAATAATAAATAATAAATAATAAATAATAAATAATAAATAATAAATAATAAATAATAAATAATAAATAATAAATAATAAATAATAAATAATAAATAATAAATAATAAATAATAAATAATAAATAATAAATAATAAATAATAAATAATAAATAATAAATAATAAATAATAAATAATAAATAATAAATAATAAATAATAAATAATAAATAATAAATAATAAATAATAAATAATAAATAATAAATAATAAATAATAAATAATAAATAATAAATAATAAATAATAAATAATAAATAATAAATAATAAATAATAAATAATAAATAATAAATAATAATAACTAATAATAAATTATAAATTATAAATTATAAATTATAAATTATAAATTATAAATTATAAATTATAAATTATAAATTATAAATTTTATGGAGTAGTGTATGGGCCCCCACGCTTTGAGGGGCCCAAAAAGACTCTCACAGGCCGTGTGGGGCCCTACAGAGCTCCCACACGCCTGGAGCCGTGTACATGGCTCCCACACAACTGGAGCCGTGAATTTAACATCACAGTGATGCAAACCAATGAGCTTCTTGAAACCTTGCTGGGAGGCTTCAATAGCTCTTTCATGAATTTGGATGGTTATAGAATTATATATCCTATCAAGACATTGGAAAAAAAGCCAGTAGAGGAAGTGATGAAGCATTTTCATGCAAGCATGAAGGCCTTCCATTCTTGATGTACTTATATTTCCAAAATGAGAGTATTTGTGGGCCAATTAAGATAAAAATGTTTTTTTGAGTGGGACCCAGTTTTCAAGGAGGTAGTCTGATGTGGAAGCATTCCAGACTAGAGAAATTTCGGTGAAATATTCCTGATAAATAGATTCATATTTTGATTTGAAAAATTGGTGCCAGTGTTTCTAAAAGAGCTTCCATTCATCTTCAGAATTGAAATTCTTCCTGCAGTGGGTTTGAATATTTTTGAAAATATTCCAGAGACGGAGGAGGTGATGAGAAGATGGTAAAAGTTTTTCTGTGGCACTAATGAAAGCGTTTTCTTTATCTGTCACATTAACCCTGGGTTCTTGATGTTCTAATATTTCCTGAAGTTGGTTGAGGGTCCATTCATAGTTATCTTTTTTTTTCTTGGGATAAAAAACAGACAGCAACTTAGAAATTCCTTGAAGAGTTGTTTACCCCAACAAAATGAAGAAGAGGCATCCCAAAGTTATTTTTTTATATGTGCAGTCCATCATGAGAAGAGTAGGAGATTTTTTTAGAGTTTTTATGGAATCAGGATTTGAAATGAATAAAGAAGCAATGTTTCCATCCATATTGTTGATTCTGTACAAAAAATAAGAATTTTGGAGTTCCAGTATTAAAGCTTCAATTGGGGTTTCTCCATCAAAATAATTTTTTGGATTTGAGATCTTTTATTATAAATAGTTCTGAGGTTTTTATGAACTGGAGTTGCAGAGTTTTTTAAAAGAGAATTTAAAATTTTAAATCAGGGAACACCAGCGTTGGTTAAGTCTTCTACAGTCTCCCATTGCTTGCCATGAATTCTTCTATGAATTGGATGAGTAGAAGAATCATCTGAGGGGGCATGGTTGTGGACTGGAAAGATAAATTTAACCTTCCAGAGACCTAATCTTTTGGAGAAATTTCCAGATAATCTAAAAGAGCATTTGGTATTTTTTGTTGTTTGCAATTTTTGGGATCTTTACTAGGTTTATATTCTCCAGATTTATCACGTTTATATGTCTAGGTATGTTTCTTCAATTTTGATACTCTATTAAAAATGGCATATCCATGGGACTTTCCCCATCATTGGATAGCATCAACTAACTTTTCCTTTTGTTTATATGATAGTTCAGGAGGAGGGGCCAGAGGAGTGGCACATTAGATTGATTAGATGAGGAAAGGGCCAGAGGAGTAGAAAAACTACTTTGATTAATGAGGTAATGGAGGATGGGCCAGGTGAGACAGTTCTGAAAAGTGGGTGGATGTTTTTTTGAGAAATTTTGAAAAGGGATTTTTTTTAAAAAGGAATTTGAGATTTTAGTTAATGATTCAGAAAGATTTTGAGTAGAAATGGAGTGAGAAGATTTTTTTCTTCAGGAGGTTTGATTTGGCAGTGGTAGGTTTGGAATGTGTTGTTTTGTGTTGTGTTGTGTTGTTTTGTTTTTTTTTGTGTTGTATTGTGTTGTGTTGTGTTGTGTTGTGTTGTGTTGTGTTGTGTTGTGTTGTGTTGTGTTGTGTTGTGTTGTGTTGTGTTGTGTTGTGTTGTGTTGTGTTGTGTTGTGTTGTGTTGTGTTGTTTTGTGTTGTGTTTTGTTGTGTTGTGTTGTGTTGTGTTGTGTTGTGTTGTGCTGTGTTGTGTTGTGTTGTGTTGTGTTGTGTTGTGTTGTGTTGTGTTGTGTTGTGTTGTGTTGTGTTGTGTTGTGTTGTGTTGTGTTGTGTTGTGTTGTGTTGTGTTGTGTTGTGTTGTGTTGTGTTGTGTTGTGTTGTGTTGTGTTGTGTTGTGTTGTGTTGTGTTGTGTGGTGTGGTGTGGTGTGGTGTGGTGTGGTGTGGTGTGGTGTGGTGTGGTGGGGTGGGGTGTGGTGTTTTGTTGTGTTGTGTTGTCTGGAGTGGTATGGTGTGGTGTGGTGTGGTAATGGGGGGAGTGGAGTGGTATGCCGGTGTGGTCTGGTCTGGTCTGGTCTGGTGTGGTGATGGGGGGTGATGGGTGGGGGTGGGTGGTTGGAGGAGATTTCTTTCAAGTATGATGGGAGGATGGGAGCGCTCCAAAATGGCCTGGAAAAATTTCAAACTCATATTGAATAGGAATGGTTAGGGCTTTATGCATGGAGGGCTCAAAAAAGCGGACCCCAGCCCAGAGGGCGGTTTGTTACCCTCCTTTTTGGATTTGGTTTTTAGGGCACAAATAGTGCTTCAAAAATTAAGAAAAAGATATATTCAAAAACCTTGAGACGCCTGTTTTAAATTTTAGCCTGTTTCGAATTTTAAAGGTCAAATACTTCAAATTGTCATACATAAACACAAAAAAGAATGCAGAAATAAGGAAAGAACACCCTTTTAATTTTCAATTTTTTTCATTGTGATGAATATTTGGTGGAGTAAAACCTATAATTAAAGCTCAGCAAAATTTTTGATTCAATTTTTGGATGTAAATCTTAAGCTTTTCCAAAAAAATTGAGAGAAACATTGATTCAAGAAGTGAAAAATAATCTTGAAAAGGATATGTTATTTTGAAGTGTTTTTATGTTGGATCCAATTTTTGGAGGCCAAGGATACATCCAAAAAATCTCAAAAAAAATTTTAAAGCTCTTCAGCTAATTTATTAATACTTTGAGAGCTCATAGTGCCAAAAAAACTTAAGCCAAAAGCCAAAGGGATAGCTCCAAAAATGATTTTTGTTTTCTTTTTTGGATTTGGTTAATTTTTTGACTGGATTTTTGAAGGGGTTTAACTGATCACAAGATTATAACAGATTGGCATAAAGTTTTAAGACACTTATCTACAGGCTTGATTTGTTAGAATATCAAAAAACAAAGTTCTTGAAACACCTGTGTAAACAAGGATTGGTTGGTGTATACTGGATGTTGTGGGGATGTAGCACCCCTGTGAGTTTAAGGGTAGCACCCATGAAAAAAATGATGCCCTAAAAATAAGGAAAAATAAATAAATTAAAAAAAAAAAAACAAAAAAAAACATGGAAGAAAAGCAACCAAAAAAAAATACAAGTTCAACTTGACTATCCCTAAAGTAAAAGTGCCAAAAAATACACAAGTTTTTTGGCCAGCCCTGAATTAAAAGTGCCAAAAAGGAAGTTCAACTTTTTTTAAGCTGATCCCATTACAAGAAGTAAAAATACTCCTTATAACAGGATCACACCAACACAAATTTAATTGACTTACCAAGAAAATCTCATTCAAAACAATCATAGTAATGATGTCAATTCAAAACACTCAAAATAATAATGTTCAAAATGTTATAACCCTTTATATTAATAGAATGAAAAGATCAGCATCAGAACCCAAACCCAAATGATGAAATTAATCTATGAGTTAGAATACAACTCAAGTTAATCTTTCAGGTGATCAACCCAATGAGATGCTTTTTTAGATATCATGGAATATGGTTTGGAAACTATGGGCAGGATTGGAATCACATCTCCCTTAAGTAAAAGCTGGACCCAATGGTTATTTTTGAAAAAGCAAATTAACATAGGATCTGATTGTTCTTTAAAACCCATTTTCATAGGATTAAAATTACAACATAAGGAATCAACACTCACCAAATATGAGCTTCTGTTTGACTCCTCCATTTCTTGGTCTTTATCCTTTATAAAGGAATCTGATTCCAAAGCCACAGACACCAATGAACTTTCAGTCTCTTCCTATGAACTATGAAATTCATATGAAGATCCTGAATTGGAATTTAAACATTTCTCAATCATTTCATTAAACCAAGAAAATGAACCTTTCAAAAAAGAAAAGACTTACAATCTTTTGTCTTTTCTTATTTGGTGCCCTTCTAATTACCCTTTCCTTCTCAAGTTGCTTTTCAACATTTTCAAATCAAGAAGGATATTTCCAGGTATCTTTCAATTTTAGACGGCCTCTGCTTGATTTCAAGAATTGAAATTCTAGTCTTGGATTTGATTGAAAATTTTCTGTCTCCATCATCAAGTGCTTCAACATCCCGCAATAATCTTGTTCAGGATGAACCAAGATAATTGAATTGAGCTTCTCATGTAACTGAAAATTTTTGAGAAGTTCATCAACATCAACCTTTCAAAATTCAAAAGGATAAAATTTTAGTCAAGTAGGAATCATCATTTTAGTCAAGTAGGAATCATCATTCAAAAAGCATTTATAAAAAAGAATTAATCCCATTAAACCAACTTACAGCACTAGAACTGTAAGGTTCATAATCCAACCTCCACTGAGGATGAACATCCTCAGGCACAACGGAGCCTCTTGACGCTAGTAGGTCACCTATTTGGTGGGAACAAGGCAAACCCTTAGTCATTGAGTATGACTTGGTGCACACTTCCCCAGAAGGATTCCGCTTTAATCTCTCTAATTGATCCACCACAAGTTTGATTGCCTGAAAATACACCTTTTATCCCAATGGTAACGGTTAAGCAGGAAGAACTATTTCAATCTTTATTTGAGAGTTGTAAATTTCAGCCTGCAACAATCTAATTTGATTGGAAACTGTCATCACTAGGCTTTGCCAAACATCCAAAATATTTTCAGGCAAATTTTCAATGAATTGTTTGAGCAAAGCTTGGGCCCCTTCCACCCAAGATGTTTTTTTATTCCCAAGTCAGGTTTTTTGCAAGTCCAATCTGTTAAAAATTTCTCTTTGAAACAAAAGATATTATAATCCATATACTCAAGTACATCCTCATGGTCTGCAAAGAAACACTTTATACAATTCATAATGTAAGAAACCCAGAACTAGGAAGATTAACAGTAGAGGAAGTTATTTGGAACTTTCTTTAAGTTCCGCATTGTTGACCTCTGCCTCCTCCTTGGTTTTTGAGGCCCCATACTTAGCCCCCAGAGACATAGAGCTTTTCCACCCTTCAAAGTCATTATTAAAGCGCACTTTAAAGTTTGCTTGTATTTTCTTAGACAAGTTCCATTGAAAACACTGTCTTGTTTACTCAGGGAAAATTTGTTCTAGAGCACGGATCAAAGCTTTTCTATGCCTGTCACAAAGACTTTGGGGAGTCTCTCAGGATCATAAGCAAAATACTTTGGCGCATTTGCAGACCAACTGTAGAACTCAAACGTTTCTCTTGTTATTAAAACAAGAGCTTTTTTGAAAGTATTCTGGCTGGATTTAATTCCTAAAACATTCAATAGGGGGGTGTTGTACTTATTTGTTTTATAAGTACAATCCATCATAGCTATATGATGGATTTTTTTTTGAAAAGCTTTAATGAGTCTGGGTGAGCCAAAAATAGGGCCTCCAAGTGAACCTCTCCACTGAATTTTGCTTGATGAACCCAATCTGAATTAACAAGTTTTTCAAAGAGGACCTCCATAACACATTTCCCCTTTAGTTCTGCTAGTGCTAACTTATGCTTAGTGTTATAGATTGTTTGGTAATCATCATATTTGCCACTATCAATTTTGCTAAACTTTTCAGTTGAAGTGTATTGAGCCCATCATTCATGCCTTCTTTTACAATTTCTAAGGCTACCCCAAAGACTATCCTTAGGTGAGGATGCACTGAGGGGTGTGGAGATGGCTGATGGTTATGTTTATCATTTCTGTAGGAGATACGCCACAAGGGGTCTGCCTTTGTAAAACTTTCACTGATTAGAAACTTGCACCCAACCTTTCTTGTTTGAGTTTGAATTGACCATTTGGTGAGCAATTGCCCAAAGTAAAAACCATTTCTATCACAGGCTAAATCAAAATATTTGTCACACTTTGAGTTGAAAACTGTTAAAAAGTAACCATGCTTCATTTCCCATGTTTTAAAATAGTTCTGTGCCTCTTCCCTAGTATGAAAAGCTCCAACGGGAGGTGGGTGAGGTGGATCTGGCACGAGTTAAATGGTTATATTGATGGCATGCACTCCATCAGTTTCAATCAAATTATATAAGGCAAACACCAAGTAACATGAAATGTCACTCACCACCAGGGGTCATGTCCATTTGTGAAAAATTTTGTTCCTTAATTTCAACCCTAGATGAGGATGCAATTGGGGCTTCCAATTATTCATTACTCAAATCCTTCTTTTCCCCATCTTTGTTCATGGCACTATCAATTTATCCCTTCAATGCAGCCATGTCACAAAAAGGAGGACTTGCCACTGTTCCCATAATGCAAAAAAAATGCAATGCTACTTCATTATTCAATTGGAATTTCAATTGAACAACTACCAAGTTTTCTCACTTTCAAGTTGAGAAAGATCAATTTTGTGGGATTTTTTATTTGCAGTTTACCTTTAGTTTCAATGATTTGGTTCACAGATTCACTCTATTTCACTTTATATTCACTTTGGTGTCACTTGGGGATTGCTAGGTGTGGTCCAACAGTCCCACATAGTATGTGTTGATCCCAAATTTGGGTTGATGCAACCAAAATTTGGTCCAGGGCGACCCAAAAAGTCTGGCACAACCCCTGGGGGGTTCTTTACCCCCAATCACGCCTCAAAACCGCTGTGTACAGGGGTACACAACCCAAATACGCTGTGTATGGGGGGTATACAAACCTCCGGGGGTTGCGTGTGTTTGAGACAAGCCCTTGGGCGCGTGTAGACGCATGTTTTGGCCCTCACACATGTTTTGGAAGTTTTTATGGCCCCCCACGTGTCCATTGGGCGGTGTAGGGCCCTACACAACTCCCACAAAACTGGGAGTTGTGAATTTATTATCACCCATTTTTCCAAATTTCTGCAATTCTTTGGGAGAAAGAAAGAATTTTGAACTTTTTCCTACAAGGAAAGTGATATGAGAGACCTATTTGGAGTATTTTTTGATGAACCTAAAGTACAATTTAGCAAAACCAATTTGATACTGAAAATCTCTTCTATTTTGAGGAACAGGCCAAGAAGGGATTGTGTCCACCTTAAACTTTTCCATGAAGATACCATCTTCACTTTTTCATGAAGATAACATCTACACTTTTTCATGAATATACCATCTCCTGAGACCACATAACCAAGATAGTCCACAGAAGGTTCATTGAAATTGCATTTTGAGGCTTTGCTGTTCCTGAGTCTGGTTAGCACTTCATACATGAGGTTAATGAGTTCCTGTAATTACTTGATGAAAACAAGGATATTTTCAAGTTAAACCACCGCATAAATTTTTAGGAGATCTGAAAATACATAATTGATAAGACTCTGAAAAGTGCGTGGGGCATTAGTCAGGCCAAATGTAATAATCAAGTATTCATATCTTTTGACTTGAGATATAAATTCTGTAAGATGCTCATACTCTTCATTTATGCACCAAAGTTTGTAAGCACCTCTGAGATGAATTTTGGTGAAGATAGAAGAGCCTGAGAAAAATGCATTAAGGAAGCCATTGGAGGAAGGGGTTAATGGTTCTTCCTGGTTAAAGCATTAACTAAACAATAATCAATACATAATTACAGAATCCTGTGCTTCTTCTTTACCCAAAGAACAGGTGTTTAATTGCTTGATGTGCTGGAATGGATTAAGACTTTCCCGACATTCTCTAATATGTAGGTTTTTAGGTTTGAATTATCAATTTAAGATAAAAAATAGATTGGCACAAATAGAGGTAACAGACCTTCCAGTTCAATTTGGTGATTTTAAGAATTGGGAGGGAAAATTTGATCTGATTTTAACTTAGATAAAACATCTATAAAATAATTTTAATGAGCAGGAACTTTCTCAAACATGTTTCTAGTTATTTGGGGTCTTCATCAATGTCAAACCTGTCCCATGAAGTCAAATTCTAATTATAGGGATTTATTTTAATGTTAGAAGAGGTAAAAAATTTAATTATATGCAAGGATGAATCCCTTGATTCTTCATCCAAAGAGATTTTAAAAGGATTAGTGAATATTCAAGAATTTGGGAAAGTTTTGAAATGAAGTGGGATTTGATTATTTTTTGAGGGGAATGAAAATTTCCAGGACAGAGAAAAGTTGCACAGGACTACAGTTCCAAAGGAAGAGTTGAAGAAATACCAGTTGCAGGCAATTTGGCCAGGTTGAATTAAACAGGATTAGACAGAATGTCAGCAGTTAGTTTTGATCTTGGGGTGATCAACCCTATATTGCAGTTTAGCTCTTGGTTCCAGTGATGGAGGAATTCAATTAGAAGAATGATATCTTCAGAGAATGATGCATTGACTCAGAGGAATTCTAATTCAAAGCTAGGAAAAGAATGAAGTGAAGCCAAAAGTTTTACCTTGTAAGTAATAATTTGAGTGGGTGAGTTATTATAAATAAAACTGAAGAGAGGAATAGATTTTCCCAAGTAGATAGTCTGAAATGAAAAATTTAGAAACATAGTATTGGCCATTAAAGATTGGGTTGTGCTTTGATCAATCAAAGAACTATAGCTTAAGCACTGGTGGAAGAGAATAAAAATTAAGCCTTTAATTTTTTTTGATTAATTTTGTTGAATCTTTTGTGTCCAAACTGGAGTAAAAAATCAATACCGTATTAAGGCGTATCCTATTTAAGCAAACCCTCCATTTTTTAATGGGGGTTTTCAACCCAAATCCTCCATTTCAAACTGGCCATTAAAAATCAAAAAACCCACTTATTTCAGATTGGAAGTTTCAGAGTTACATGGAAATGAATGGATTTTTTCAAATAAAGCATATAAAGGCTTTCACCAGTTAAACCATTTCATTCCACATCATCACCCCTTGTATGAACCTCTGGCCTCATTGGAAAAATTTTACCTCCAACCTCATGCAAGAAAATTGATTTTCATCACTCTCATCCCCTCCTTGATTCATCACTCTTACCTTGCTTCATCACTCTCATCACTTTATCGCTTTCATAAAATCTATCCTCTCATTGCTTCATTGCTTCATCCCTGCTTTCATCACATCCCTTTATCACTTTATTGCTTCATCCCTCATCCCCGCTTTCATCACATCCCTTCATCACTTTATGGCTTCATCCCTCATCCTCACTTTCATCACATCCCTTCATCACTTGATTGCTTCATCCCTCATCCCTGCTTTCATCACATCCCTTCATCACTTCATTCCTTCATCATTTGATTGCTTAATTGCTTCATCCCTCTTATTCTTTTTAAATGGCGGCTTCACAATCCTCCCTCCGCAAGTCCACTTAACAAACCAATGGACAAAAGCAAACATCCCCCAGGAACTCAACATCCAACAATCCTCCCCCATCAGCTTCCAAAGGCTCAAGTCAGCTCAAGAGATCTGATCACATCATCCTGGTAAACTAGCTCAAAATTCCCTCCAACTAAAATGCTTGCTTTGGATCCAACAATGAAACGCCCTTTGGCCAACCTCCATCCTCAAAGGTCAATGGTTATCTCCTGATAGCCAATGAACTCAAGAATAAAACAAAAGTTAGGCTGGATCTGTCATCCACACAGATGAGGTTGTGATTCAAAATTATCAAGCCAAGTACAAAAAGGCCCACTCCATGTCAATCTCCACTGGCTTTGGTATCACCAACTCTGACAAAGGCAAAGGAATCAACTGGGTGGTTGATAAGTTGGACTCCATTTGTCCGTTTTATATTCAAATGGATGAAATCTTTGGAAAGAAGGCCAACATCACCCCTCTTGCTGCTTTTGATTCCAAACAATGTGATTCAGTTGATTCCAAGGACTTGGCCATGGATGCTCAGCCTAGCAATGAGGACCCTGGTGAGACCTTTGCCTTGGAGTTGCCCCCATCCAATGCCAAGGAGGATATTCCAACACCTTCAACTCCAATTGCATCTAGTATAGCATTGATTGATGAGTCAAACAGGACCTTGGACCCCTCATTTCCTTCTTTTGATTGCTCTCTTCCTGGGGTGGAAGAACTGGAGAACTTGGCCAATGTGGAGGATTTTATTCCTGTATTGCCACTACCATCAACATCTGCTCAAGTAAGCACCCAATGTCTTTTCTCTTCTGTCTGGTTAATCCTGAATGATTTAGATTTTCAAAAAACAGGCTCATCCGTTCCTGTTTGGCCAAAATCTGAAGCCATTGGGGCCACAGGCTGAGCTGGAGTTTCCAAAAGAGGAAAAGGAGAAGCATTGAGAAGAATTCCAACTCCAAAAGGAGATGTAAAGGCTATCCACAGAAAAAAAAGATATGTTATCCGTAGCCTAGCATGTATTGGTAGCAGTAGAACTGTGGATAAAATCAAGGCAATCACTTGATTGCTGGGATTGTTTATAAATATATTTACTTTAAAAATTTTAAAAATAAAATAAAAATTTTGCTTGGCTTGTAAATATATTGACTTTGGAAATTTTAAAAATAAATAAAAATAAAAATTTATTTGGAGGGATTCAATTATGGCCACAAGAGAATCTTGACAATTGGTTTGGTCAAGAATGGAGAATTTTCCACCAGCAAAGAAATGGAACTTTTCAATCTTCTGTTTGGCCTGTTCAAACTCTTCATGGGTGGGTTTTTGTTTGTTGTTTTTCTTTTTGGCAGCAAGAGCAGGGTACAAATCCAAAGGTTGCAGTTTTTGTCTAGAACATAAAATCTTTTCCAAAAACCCTTCTTCAGCCACTTCCAAGGAGATTTTGGATTCTCTTGTTTGGGCCCTCTTTTGCCAAAGAGCCCTCTGCTTTCCACCTCTCTTGATGTTTTTCAACACATCTTCTTCCCTATTGTTCCCTCCTGTGCAACTTCTTTGCTTGGGTTAATGATCAATACATGATTTGATTGGTTTTATAAAATTTGAAGAATGGCGGGAGAAGCAAGGATCATCCCTCTGCTTTCCACCTCTCTCTATTTTTTTCAACACATCTCCTTCCATCTTGTTCCCTCCCATGCAACTGCTTTTCTTGGGGTGAGGATCAAGATGGGATTTGTTTTGTTGTATAACATTGGGAGCATGGCCGAAAAAGTATGGGTCATGCAGAAAAAGGGCAGGAATGGAAAGAAATGGGGTCAAAACTGGTGTTGCATTGCGGGGAATCCAAAAAAAAAAAAAAAAAAAAAAAAAAAAAAAAAATCATCAGCCATTTTTCAATCATTGTGGAAGATGAAAAAGATTAGAAAAATAAATAGTGGTCTGTCAATGATGATAGCCCCCCCCCCCCCAAAAAAAAATAAAAAAAAAAAAAAAAAGGTCAGTCAGAGTCATTGATCAATCAATGAGCAGAAGAAGGAGAAGGAGAAGGGGGTCAAGGGGCTCACCTTGGGGAATCTACAAGGCAGGGTGGGGGTAAATTGGCTTGCCAAAGAGGGGGGTGGGGCCCTGGGTCAGTGGGTTGGGCGGCCAAGGAGGGGGGGTCAGTTGGTTGGTCACCTGGTTAAGGAGGGGGGGGGTGGCGGGTTGGTTTGCTGGTTGGTCAGCCAATGGAGGGGGGGGGCGTTGTTGGTCAGCCAGCGGGTTGGGCAATGGAGGGAGGCGGGGCGGGTCTTTGGTTGGTTGGAAGGTCTGCCAATGGAGGGAAGCGGGGAGGGTTGTTGGTTGGCAAGCAGGTTGGCCAAAGGAGGGGAGGGGGGGCGTTGGTTGGTTGGCCAAAGGAGGGGAGGGGGGGGTTGCCTTTGGCCCAGAAAGCAAGGGGGGGGCGGGCTTCCAAGTGAGCAAGGGGGAGGCGGGCCGCCAAGCAAGGGAGTTGGGGCCAACCAAGGTTGGTGGGGGGCAGGGCCGGCAGAGGGAGGTGGGGGGGTGGGCTGCCAAGCAAGGGTGGTGGGGGGGCTGGGCTGGCAGAGGGAGGTCGGGGGGTGGGCTGCCAAGCAAGGGTGGTGGGGCTGAATGAAGCAAGGGTGGTGGGGGGCATTAGTGGGGAGTAAGGGAGAGGGGGTGAGGGGGTGGTGAAAGGGTGATGATCAGGAGGGGGGGAGCTCACCTGAGGAAAGATACAAGGAGGTGGGGGGGACCTAAAGGTGGGTGGAGAGTTGGATCAGCATCTGATGATGGGGAGTATGAGGAGGAGGGGCGGGAGCTTACCAGGAGCGGGGAGTGGTGGGTGAGGTGGAGGCAACGGGTGAGGTGGAGGTGGAGGGTGAGGTGGAGGCAATGGGTGAGGTGGAGGTGGAGGGTGAGGTGGAGGTGATGGGTGAGGTGGAGGTGGAGGGTGAGGTGGAGAGTGGACTGGTGATGGTTGAGGAGGAGAGTGGATGGATGAAAATGGCGGGTTTGATGTTTGAAACCCACCATTTTGAAATACACCAGTTAAGGGGTATGTGTATTTCAGAAACCCGCCATTAAAAATGGCAGGTTTTGTCAAAAGAAATGGTGGCTTTCTAATGGCGGGTTTGCTAACTCTGATACACCCTAATAAATCTTTGGAGAATTTGACTGCTGCAAATCTGGACCTTGAAATTTGGAAAACCACACCACCTCAGCTGGTTTCTTATTCATTTTGAAAAAAAAGTTTATATCCTGTTTTCAAACTTTTTCTTTGAACTAATATACTCATCAGGACGGGCCTGTATATTCATCACAACTTTGATTAAAACACCAGTATTGCAGGGATATTTGATTCAGGCCTTAATATTTGAAAGATATTCTAATAAGCTCACTATTTCAAACAAAAAATGATATCCAGAATTTCATTAGCTACTTTATTCATACTAAAAGCATATTCCTCAACTTTTACCAATTTTTCAGGGGCTCCTTGCCCATGTTTTTGGTTGTATTGAATACAACAATCAATCTTGGTTCTGATTTTCCATCATGGTCAGGACAGTCAACATTCAGTTTCTGAATGATTTCTCCATGAAGGTCATGAATTGGCCACACAATAAAAGCTTAATTTTAGTAGGAATTTTCAAAAAATCACCCCAATTTCCAATTAAAAAAAATATTGGTCAATCTTTTTGACTTATTGTGCAGAGCTGAATCATTAGCTTCATAAATCTTGCAAAAGAATTGGATAGAAATAATTGGTGAGTCAGTAAGACAAAATCAGTCTATAATGCCTTTCCAATTTCTTTCCACTTGCAGATATTACTTTTTGGTGGTTCCATTGTATAAAACCAATCAATTAGTAGAATTGGAGAGCTGTGATTCTGTACCCGCCCTCCTGATTTACCTGAAGCTTTCTTTTTTTAGATATATTTTCATAATGGATTTCAATCTGGTTTTGGGTTTTTTCATTTACTCAACAGAATCTTCATTTTACTCAATAAATTTTGAAATGTCTTAAACAGTCCATTTTTATAATCCATCATAACTAAATAGATCAAATAAAATTTTTCAACTCAAATAATCAAAATTCCCAGTTTCTACCCTTCCAAAAACCTTTTTCAATTTTTTTCCAACAGGTGAATGGTCAAGAAGATTTTATTGGTATCATTTGGTTGTTTTATTTTGCACCTATCACTTTTCTCCAAATATATCTTAAATTTTTACAGTTAGATAAAATTCAGAAACAAAAATGGCAGTGTTTCTCTTGGAGAAGGGGGAACACTGATTCAAGGTATTTTAAATTTTGGCAATTGATTTTCAGCCCCTTCAAGATATAATTACCATCTGGGGTTGATGAAGTTATCCATGTTGAAAATATGGGATTGGGGGTTTAATTTTGTGTTTGAAATATTCCTGCCATGAATTCATTCCCCAAAATTCTAAAATTGAGACAAAAATTTCCACCACACCCTTGGTAAAATGTCTGGGGGTCACTTTATGCATTCAAGACCCCAGCATTGGTAGAATAGGCAGTTGGTGCCACCCTAGTGCTTGTAGTGTAATCAGTCTTAGAAATTTGATTCCTTTCATTGGTGATTCTCTTCTCCCACTCAGTAACAGGTCCTTTGGTGGTTCTCTTGTGAAAATTATTGCCAGAAATTAGCTTAGTGGCAGGAGGAGCAGTCATTAAAGCAAAAGAAATTCTGGACACCTTGTGTCTATGAAGGCTAATGGCCTCTCACAATGGGGAAATACCTTAGATAATTGATTGGATGAATTTGAATCGATTGGATGGAAAACAGCAGGGAAAAGGGCTCCTTAAGTAAAAAATATTGGCCTCTTGTGGGCCCATGATAAAACAGGGGAAAAGGCAAGATTTCCTCCCCAAAAGGGCTCTACAGGCTCTACATGCCTTGTGAATTGTTTTGGGCTGCATCAGCCCACATGGCCATACACCCTGAACCCTTTTGACCGGACCATTCTGGTTAATTTCGATGTTTCAATGATTACAGGATTGAACCAGCCCTTTGCTGTTCAAAAACTTGGGATGTTTTTCCTTAAAACTGGCCCTTTTACCCCTGTGATCTCACTCAACAGGTTGTTTGCCTCATGCAACCAGCCCCTGGCCCCATATATGGGCCAGGTGGGACCCAGGACACACCTGGGTCAGGTCTCAAACTCACACAGGGGGGGTATAACCCACAAACATGCCCTACCCCCCTCATTCCCACCTAGGTGACCAGCAGTGGCAGTCAAATCCCCTGCTGGTTGCCTGGGACAATGTTTGCCCCAGGAGGACCATCAAAGATGGTGGGATGGAGGGGGATCAAGTCACCCCAGCCCTTGGCGCCTCACCCTTGGTAACGGGGGGGGGGGGGAGAGAGAGCACCCCGCTGTAAGACTCCAAATGGTGCTAGGCCGTGGCAGTTCTTTGGAGGGGAAAGGTGCTGTTTAGGATGCCCTCCTGATTGTTACAAAAATATTTGAATGTAACCAAGATCAAGGTCCAGAACCTGGTAAATAAGGAATCAAGTAGTAAAGGATAAAAATGATAATAGTTTGGTAGTGATGGAACAGCACTATCTGAGCCAAGATTATGTGGGAAAAACTTGGAAAAAAGAAGCTAAAGTTTGTTTAAAGTTCAAAGAACAAAGCTGTTGTATGTAAACAATGCCCACAAGCTAATAACTCTGGTTGTCAGCAGAAGATTGGGAATGATCAACTCAAACCCAACCAACCTCCAGGTTCTCAATGAACCTTCCCAACTCTCCACAATCAAGCACTTGAAGGGTACCAGATAACTGAGGGTGGCTGCACAAGACAAAGAACTATGCTTAAGAAGCTCTAAAAGCAAACAGTAAACTGATTTGAAGCAAGGAGAACCTCAACACTTCTCAAGGAAATCAAGAGTAGGCTGGAAGAATTCAACTTCCAAAAAAAAATAAGGGAGGTATAACACTCCAGGTCTTAAGCTTAATAAGACCTATTCAACCAATTGTGATTGGCTCCAGAAAGATGATCAAGGAGGGATCAAGACCAGTATGGTCAGAGGAAGGGATCAAGGAGTGGTATAACACACTCAAAAAATCCAACAGACAGAATTCTCTTCAACCAGCAAGGCTATTGGTTGGTGATAAGGATCAGGCCACAGAGAGGCAAAGACTCAGGATCAATGGATTAGGGGGGAGAAATCATAGATATACCCAGGATGAGGATGAGGATTTAGATTTCAATGATAACCCGGGGGGGACACATGCACATACTCCCCTGGATGCTTAAAAAAAGGCAGGGGAGAGCCCTCCTTTTATAGACCATGGGTCCCTGTAGACTATTTACAAGAGATTTACAAATAGAGAAGAATTTTTTTTATTTTTTTTTTGGATGATTGATTGTCATGAGAAAACAAAAGAAAAGAAAGAAACAAACAAACACTCAGAAAAAAAAAACAGAAGAGTTGAATCAATACCCTGGCCCGTGCCAATGATGGGCACGGGCAAGAGAGTAGCTAGTGGGATGCCCGCGGAAATCCTGACGGGCCCGGGCAACTTCTGAAACTGCGGATGACTTCCAGAAGGTGTCTGACAGGCCTGGGCAACAGAAGAGACCTGTGCGGGAAACAGACAAGACGCGCGGGAGATTGGTGAGCTAGGAGGGGAGTAAGATGGGCCAGATGGTCAACTGTAGAGGACAAGTTGTTGGTTTTTGGTCATCATTGTGGGAGGGTGATCTGGGATGAACTGATGGAGGGCGGCGTGGGGATAGCTTGATGAGCAGGAGATGATGGACTATGGCACTGTGGGCTGGGTTGAGAGATTCCAATGGATGATGATTACTGGAGGTGATCATGCGGTCCAATTAGCTCAATGGGAGGGATTGCTGGGAGACTTGGAGGTTTGAGTGATGGAGGGTGCTGGGGCTGGGACAATACCCAGACCACCCATGATCTCCACACTTTTGTGACAAGTACTAACGCTAGCCCTGTGCTGGTGGTTTGATTTTTGAAAAACATGAATGCCAGGTTGTGAACCAAGGTTGGAGGAGGAGAGCGTGTGACAATGGCGATGAGAGGGGAAGGAGAAAGGCGGAGGATTGGGTGATCTAGTGTATGATGGGGGGGCTGGTTCAAGAGGATGGCAGGCTGGGGGTGGCATTATTGGATGAAGCAAGCAAATTTGCTTGCAAACAGTCCTTGGTCCAAAAAAGGGAAGGAGTACCATCAGAGAGGAGGTATTTGAACACAGGAGGCCAGAGTTGGATGGCCAGAGAATGCATGCCTATAACACTAGGACAGGGAAGAGTTGGGAGACTGGGAATTGAACTGAGAAGTCATTCCGCAAAATCTTTTTTTTTTTTTGGATCTAAATGGAGGCTATAAAAAAATTCATAAAAATTTTACTTTTCCCATACTGGTCCACAGGTGTCCCAGATTGGGCACCACATCTCTCCCCAACTTACAGACTGTCCCTAGTCTGCATCTGAGTATCTTTGATGATATATATAAAATAAGAAACTGAGGAATTGAAACAGAAAAATTCCCGTTTGATCTTGAGGGTGATTGAAAAGGGAGCTTGATCCATCCAAGGAAAATTTCCTGGAAGTGGCTGAGATAACAGAATGAAAAAGGCGTCCCAGGTGCTCACATTTGTGGCATACAGTTGAGTTTCACAACAAAATGCAGCAGATGACCCCTGGTGGTGCACAATTGGGAGGACTTACTTCTGGGAAAAGTTGCCTCCTTGACAATGAAATTTCTTGACCTGATCAGCAGAGAACCTTCTAGCCATCTGAGTACCATCCAGCTCCTCCAAAACATATGATCCACCTCTGACTTGATGGACCACTTGATAAGGACCATTCCAGCAGTTAGAGAAAAGTTTTCCCCACTGAGTTTCCAAGGATTGATTTTAAGCTAAGACTAGATCCCCAGGATTCAAGGGATCCCTGATTTTATTGGAGTGCTTATCCTCCCAATACTGGACTGATTTTTCTCTTGACTCCATCATCTTCTGATAAGCTCTGTCACAAAAATCTTCACTTTTCTCCAGTTGCTTGGATCTGGCAACTAATAGATCAGTGGTGGAAGAAAGCTTTTCCCAAGAAATACCTAAGAAAGATTCCATCTCCAGATCAAGAGGAAGGAAAGCCCTTTTTCCAAAGATAATTTCATAAGGTGAGTAGCCAGTGGTTAGTTTAGTTGAAATTCAATCAGAGAAGAGGACCAGAGGAAGAAATTTGCAACAATTCTTTCCACTTTCACCAGCCAGCTTGACAAGAGCAGCCTTCAAAGGAGCATGGCCTCTTTCCACCATGCCTTGACCTTCAGGATAATAAGGAGTGGTAACCCTATGTTGACCAGGAAGCAATTGGATCATTTCAGCCAATTTGCTGCCAAACTCAGAGCCACCATCAGTTGAATAAGATCAAGCCAAACCATAATGCATTGTCCAAGTCTCATAGAGGAAGGCTGCTACTGATTCAGAGCTGAGGCTCTCAAGGAATTTAGCTTCAACCCATCCAGAAAAATCATCTCTAGCCACTATGAGGTACTTAGCTCCACCAGCCTTAATATGAACCACATCCATAGCAACCCTTCCAAAGACAGTGGGCTCTCTAGTGGGATAACAAATTTCTGCTGGGTGCCTAAGATCACTTTTCTGACATACTTCACAACTCTTGCACCATTGAGAGACTGATTTCTTCAAGGATGGCCCCCAGAATTGTTTGGATATTTGAAGATAAGTTTTGGTTTCCCCACAATGGCCAAGGCCTTCATGGAGACTTTCAAGGATTAAATCTTGTTTAGAAGGGATGGTGACAACAATAAGAGCACAAGGGTTGCCTCTTTTCATAAGCCTAGTACCCTGGACAAAGAAATTGGAGGACTTCCTTTTACGTGATTGAAAATCCTGAGCAGAGAGATCAGGAGGCCTTTGGAGAGTGGAGAGATACCGCTCTATTTTAAGCCAGAAGCCTTGTTGGAAGCCAGGATAATCTTGAGAGGAAAAGGTAAAGACAGGACCAATTCATTTTGATAATGGATTGTTCATTGACTTGTAACTTGAAGTGTTGACCCAAGAGAACAGTTTGGATCTTCTTCAACATTTGGGCAACACCACAAAGTTCCAGTTTTGGCTGGGAGTACCAGGATTCCACCTCTGAAAAAAGAAGAGATTCATACAGAGCAGGACAATCCAAACCATTTTCATCTTCCTGAGCAAGGACAGCCCCAACAGATTGATAACTAGAGTCCACAGCTAGCTTGATCTTGCCAGCCCTAGTTCCATCAGTGATCTTCTTCAAAACAATTTCTTTTCCAACAATTGTTTTGAGCATCTGAAATAATTGTTCACAAGCTTGGGTTCAAGACCATTCAGCATCCTTCCTGGTTAAGCAACGCAAGGGAATGCAAATTTTGGATAGAGAAGGGATAAAGGTTTTAACATAGATTACAACACCTAAGAAACCTCTGACTGCAGTTGGATTGATGGGAGTAGGCCAGGAGAGAATTTTGTTGACTTTGGATGGAGCCATCCTTCTTCCTTCCTTGCAGACCACATGACAAACAATTTCCAAAGCAGGGACACAGGCAGCCAATTTGGATCCAGAGACAGTGAGACCAGACTCCTTGATTTGAAACAGGATCCTTTCCAGGGTGGTTGCATATTTCCAGATGCATCAATGGATTCCTGAATTCCAGGGTAAGAGCTCATTGTTATAATCAGAAATTGGACCTTTAATCCCGCCATTGTCAATAAAGATACCAGCATGATCAGGGATTTCATCCTGGAGGATCCAAACCATCTGAGCCTGATAGACTGCAACCAAGTTGGTGGCACCTTGAGGTAATTGAGTAAGTTGGAAACGTCCAAGAGGAGTATTGAAAGTAGTGATAGGACAAGAAATTGGATGTAAGGATTGTTTTTCATAGCCACCCATAATGTCACCTAGACCGTAGAAAGCTCTCCCAGAGAAGGATTTGGCAAATTCTTCAGTAGCAGGGGGAATACCAGTCTTTAATAGTAACCTTATTTAGAGGCTGGAGATCATGAACTATTCTAATTTTACCATTAATCTTGAGAACACAGAAAACAGGACTGTAATAGATAGAAGTTGATTGTTCATATAAACCGGTTTGGACTTGTTTGTGGACCAACTTGATGAATTTGTCAATTTTAGCAGCAGGGATTGGGATCTTCTTCTTTTGCCAGGGATCATGTTCTACTAAAGGGATAATGTAAGGGAGCCCACAGGATTCTTTCAAGAGACCCCCCTCTTCTTCACAGAAAGCAATAGATTTTTCCCTAAGGGCTAAGACATTTTTGATCAAATTCAACTCATCAGGAAGGAGCCATCCATCTGGACCAAAGTTGACCACTTTCAGGCGTTCTTCAGTGACACAAACAGAGGGGATGAATGGACCAGTAAGAGATTGAGGTAAACCACAGTAAGGATTGCGGGATAGCGGGGGGCGCATAAGAGGAGGGTTGAGGTTGAGAGGCATTGGTTGGTTGACTGGTTGAACCTTTTTTGCAACTGGTTTATACTTGGTGGCAAAAGAAAGGAATCCTTTCTTCTTCCAAGCATTGACCAGTGAGACCTGACTACAAAAACTGAGGCCAAGTTCCAACATCTTCCAAGTTTAATGTTCCGCCTTGTCCTTGAAAGGTGCCTTTTCCATAAAAGAAGATCCAAAAGCTAACACATTGCTCACATGTGTGGCACAGGGTAGATTTTTGAAAATGACAGTAGTAGAGGCCCTTGATGGTGCACAAT
The DNA here is from genome assembly GCA_025617555.3 of Puccinia polysora. Taxonomy (NCBI): domain Eukaryota; kingdom Fungi; phylum Basidiomycota; class Pucciniomycetes; order Pucciniales; family Pucciniaceae; genus Puccinia; species Puccinia polysora. Next base: position 16,881,341 of record CM062631.1, read on the forward strand.
TGGGAGGACTTACTTATACCCCACATTGCCTCCACTTAAAACCATACTCTTTCATACCAAAACCACCAAGAAAAGAATCTAGATTGGGATCTTGTTTAGACTCATTGCGGAGATTCAAAACCAAAGTAGAGGATAATTGATCAGGCTGAAGGGAAAAAATAAAAGAAGATACAACAGAACCAGAGAGAGAAGAAATATTTTTGGAATTTTCGGATTTTTTATGTTTTTGAATTTTGATCTTATTTAGATGAGGAAGAGATGATGAGGAAAACAAAAAATATGCCTCGGAGGTTGAAGTTGATTCATAAGTTGAATTCTGAGGCTGAGAGGAACTAAAACTATCAGTAGGATCAACTAATCCAATAAAAAATGAGGATAAGAGGAATGAGAGTTCTCCTTCTGCTTTCCCTTTAGAACTGTTTTGGGAGAATGACCAGGGAAATCTTGTTCCCAACAACCAGAATCCAAGGAACAAAGGGGAACTTCAATTTTTCTGCCATCAGTATCAGGGAGAAGGATTCTCTCCCCAACTTGATCAGAAAAAATCAGGGTAGCATCAAAATCCATTAAGAAAGGTTGGCCCAAGATCATAGGACCTTCCAAATGAGTGATCCAGAAGTGACAAGTTCCAACAATATTTTGACCAATTCCAACAAGGACATCTTCAGCAATAACAACCAGTTCACATGACTGATTCCCTATACCATAGACCGCAGAAGTAAGCCTGACCCTTGGGCTAAGCTTGAGTTTGCAGGCCATATCATCTGAGATTAAGTTGAGCTGAGAGCCCAAATCCACAAGAAGAGAAACTGTTTTAGCTGATTCACCAAGATAGCATGGAAGAAATCCAAGAGGGAAGGAATGCAGATTGGCATCTGAAGGGGGATCTATTCCACCAGAGTCCTCCATCAAAGTGCCAGAAGAGACCTTCAATTTGTCCCAACCAATTTCCACATGTTGACAAGAAACCCATTTCTTCATGCCTTCAGCCACAGATGGAGAGATAGACAGCAGTTCAGCCACAGATAGATCAGGGATTTTTAGATTGGAAATTTTCTTTAATACTCCTTCCACAGCATTAGGGTAGTCCTTGGAAATGCCCCTCTCAAACCAAACTTTGGGCTGGGTGGAGGGAGGAAGATCAGGTGAGGCAGGTACTGGAAGAGGGTCAGAGGATTGAGGGGGATGACCAGATTGAAGAGGAGGAGAAGGATCAGAGTGGTCCTGGAACCTTTCCATGAGTGGTTCCCTTTCTACTTCCATGTCTTCCACATCAGAGGGAGGGGGCTCAGGCAAAAATTGACATTTGACAGGTTTTTGAAGGATCAAAGATGGAACAGGAGGAGACTTGTGAGGTTTGGGTTCCTCATGAAATTTCCTAGCTGGATAAGCTTGATAAGCACCAGAGAAGCTAGAAGAAGTGATATCTTGGGGATACCAAGGCTGAAGAGGGCCACAGGATGACCAAAAATCCAAGGAGACCAGAGATGCCTTCTTGGGAGTTGGTGGTTGGTAAGAAGCCACTGTTAAATTGAGGAATTGAGTGAACACAAAACTGGAGACTGAGAAGACAAAGACAAGTCAATGAGAGATTGAATCTGGTGAGACAAATCACAGCTTGAGAGCAACAAACATTCAGCCAAGTGAGGTGAGATTGATAGAGGTGAACAGGCGCTGAGTGTTTGGGAATATGGGCGGGTAAGTTGGGTTGATAGGACTAATGAAGAAGCAGAATCAAAGAAGATTGACAGGACTGGAAAAGGTCAGATCAATGAGATGGAAAGTATGAAACCGTAGATGAACACAATATCTCACCGGGCACACGGACAGGACAGGTTGAGTTGTGAGAAGGATTGAGTCGAGCAAGGAAAGAACAGAAATAATAAATAGAATGAAACTAGTTGAGTGAAAATGTTAAGTTGGAGGTGAAGGTTGCGTCAGATGAGGTTGAGTCAAATGGGAAAAATGAGAATGACCAGCAGACAAGAATCGAGAGGATCCAATGAAGTTTTGTGATGAGAAGAGATGAGGAAATGAACCGGGTGCACTTCAATCTTAGGAGTGAAGTGTCTTCACCCGTGAAGTGACATTGAGCGCGGCAATGGGTACAAGTCAGGAGATGAAGTTAGCGTAAAACTTAACACCCCTCCATGCCCGATGAGATATTGGGAGGAATGCAAGAAGAGTCAAAAAAAGGAAATAACAGTGATATGCTTTGAATGGAAGAAGCCTTGGTTAGTGAGTCAGCTTTCATTTCCGTAGATCTCACTAGCTTAATTTTGATTTTCTTGTTTGCTAATTCGTCTCTCATCCCCTTAGTCTTTAAGTCCAGATGGCGCGTTTTCGAGTTTGATCCAAACTTTCTAATTTTATTGTCCAGACCACTGTTATCTATGTGTAGAGGTATAGATTTGGGCGATGTTGCGAATATTTCATCCATCAGGGCTTTGATCCATGTTGCTTCGTGATATGAATCAACCAGCGCGTTTAGTTCAGCATCCGTGGAACACCACGTTATATTCTTTTGCTTATAACTGTTCCAAGAAACAAGACTACCGAAGGTTACACAGAGATATCCCGTTTGAGACTTTCGAGTGTTGGGATCATCCGCCCAGGAAGCATCTGAGAATACTTCCAGAGAATTTGATTGAGGTCAATACTTGAGCTCGAGTTGGTAGTGTTGTGTATATTTGAGATACTTCCACGTTTTCTTCAACTTGTTCCAGTGTGTGATGCCGGGTTTGGTGTTAAACCAAGCTAAACTCAAGACGGCAAAGCTGACGTCGGGTCTTGTGAAACAGGCTATGTGGTTGAGGAGCCCTATAACGGATCTGTAGTTGATATTCAGAGCTTTGAATTGCTTGTGTTCGTCATCTGAGGCCGGGGTAAGTTGCAGGTTTCGAGTAAGCGGAGTGGATGAGCCTTTACAGCTCGTCAGCCCCAATTCTTTGAGCCCATGTTGAATGTGATTTGTTTGGCTGAGAAGGATCCGATCTGTTTTGACCTCAATCTTCATCCCAAGTATAGTGTTGGGGTCTTGACTTGCGGATCCCTTGAATTTTTCCAGGAATTTTGCTTTGAAGTTCTCTCCGTTCCCTACCAGAATCAAATCGTCGACATGGAAGAACAACCTGGATTTTCCGTCGTTCAATAAATATAGACAGGGATCGCAGGCGGATTTGTAGAAACCAATTTCTTTGAACCATGACGTTAATGTTTCGTACCAATTTTTGGGGGATTGCTTCAATCCGTAGAGAGATTTTTTTAATTTGAGATATTTTGACTTTCGCTTCGAACCTTTTGGAGTTCAAATGAAGACTTCCTCGTCTATTTCTGAATGCAAGAACGCACTTTTTACGTCAAATTGACGGACTTTCTGAGAGGATTTCAGGGTTTACACAAGCAGAAGTTGGAGAGTTGAAGGTTTTCCCGTGGGCGCAAAAGTCTCAAAATAGTCTAGTCCCTCGATTTGACTACATCCTTGCACGCAGAGGCGCGCCTTATACTTTACTGGGTCACCATGGCAGTTTTCTTTTAGCCGGTAGATCCAGGTAGTTCGAAGCGGGTTTGCCGGATCAGGTCCGTCATATTCCTCCCAGACGCCAAATAACTCAATGGATGAAAGCTCCGTGTCCATTGCGTTGATCCACTTCAGACTTTCTTTGCATGTGACAGCATCATTGTAACTTTTTGGTTTGTAGTAATGAAAGAACCCATAGCGCTGAGGTGGTTTGATTGAGGATCGGTCTCGAAGGTTTCTAAGTGGTTGAGTGGGAGGTGCAGGGTCAGACTGCTTTTGTCGCGACGTTGATCTGCTTGTAACAGGCTTGGGGACAGAATTCTCTTGGAAATCCACTGAATCTTCCGACTCTGGATCTTGCTGAGATTTGTTGCACTCCAATGCTGAATCTGAGTCTTCATTTGGTTCCGATCAAAACTTTGTGAAGGCAGGATTATTTGGGCGTTCCGTCTGCGGGTCTCCCAATCTTTCCGGTTCATTGATGCGCTGGTCGATCTCTTTGTCGTCTGATGTGATTGAAAGATTTGAGTTTTGAGGGTTAGGCATCTTTAGGAACTTGACGTGCTTTGTAGAAATGATAGAGTTAGATTTAGTTAGGATTTGATAAGAGTGGAAGACCGGATTGAAGCCTACTAGGATTCCTTCCTCTCCCTTCTCCTTGAACTTATAACCTTTATCTCTCCTCGTGAGAAGGTAAACGCAAGGACATCCCACGGGTTTCAGATATGATCTCGGCAGGGAATGCCCATGTACTTGGAACCAGGGGGATTCGGAGTTGGTCTCTCTGGGAATTTGATTCAACATGAAGGCGCTCGATTTGATAATCTCGTGCCACTGATTTGCTGAAATTTGACTGTCCTTTAGTATGGTTCTTGCTGACTCTGAGATGGTTTGGTTCGCTCGCTCTGCCTTCCCATTATGCTCAGGATGATACGGTTCGGATACCACTCGCCGAATGTGATGTTCATCGTAGTAATTTTGTAGTTTTCAATTCACGAATTCAGATCCACCGTCCAAACATACCTCAGAAGGATAATACCCGCGTTTTTTATTCTCCTTTTTGATTAGATCAATGATAACTTCAGAGGTTTCTTCCTTAGATCCCAGAGGAAAGGCCCCAATGTATCCTGAAGCGCTATTGACAAGAGTGAGAATGTACCAATGCCCCGCCTTTGACTGAGGTTTGAGTGGTCCCATAAGGTCCAAATGAATCCGCTCAAAAACTCTTTTTGCTTTAGTGGATGCTTCCTTGAAGGACGATTTAGTTATTTTGCTCTTGACACAGAAGATGCATTCAAACTTTCTTTTGACTTCAGAAAAAATGTGTTTTGTGAATTGTTCAAGTCTTGACAGTGACGCGTGCCCATAGTTTTGATGAATGTCCATGAGCTCGTCCTCCTGGGTAACAGCCAGATTCGCAGAGTGAGCTTGAATCAGATTTCGATTGAAGTTAGGCGTTTCTAGGGAGTAAAGATTGTTTACAATCGTGCCGTTGAACAGTCTTACACCGTCTTTGGACACCTCAAATCCATGCTTGCCAGCTTTCAGCGAGCATCCGGCTTGATTTAAAGCACCGGCGCTAATCAGATTAATTGTCAGGTTCGGAACGTAGAAAACATTGGACAGTTTGAGCGTGAAATTCCCCCAGACAAGTATTGCCGTTCCTTTACCTTTAATCTCAAGTTCTGCGTCTCTCTTTCCGGTTTTGATGGTCTGGTCTTCACAGGGCAAAAGTTCCTTGAAATATCTACTGTCGTTAATCATGTGTATTGACGCGCCGCTATCGAGGATAAATTTTGAGTTAGAGTTACCGTGGTCAATCCACATTGAAAGAAGAGCAAGGTAGTGAGCCACAGGATTATTTTTGGTTTGCGTTCTATGAGACTTCCACTTTGCTTTGTCTTCTTTCCAACAATCAGGCGCAACCTCTGGATGAAGATGCCAGCAGCTGTCGGCCAAATGGTGCTTATCTTGCTTGGGATTGTGGTAACCCTCAGTACATCTCTTTCTTTCGCCTTGTTTTTTGGAGTTATTTGACCCACTGGTTTTGTGATTAGTAAGAGCCACTTCCGTCCTTGAATGTTGAATGTTTTGAGACGTTTGTGCTTGAGATTTGTTATTCAATTGGGTAAGGTGATTCAATACATATTCCACTGTGAGTTCCTTGTCCGTGTGCATAATTTGGCGTTTGAAGTCCTTCATAGATTTGGGGAATTTAAAAAGTAGGTGGTATGCCAGAATGTCGTTGGGAAGAATAATTCCAACTTCCAACAATTTCTTGAGGCTCACTTTTGCCTTGGTGATAAAATCCTCAATCTTGTCCGACACAAATCGCAAGTATAGGAAATCGTTGAAAACCCTCGCCCTGTTTGAAGCCTGGGACAATGCGTATTTGTTGATAATCGCCTTCCAGAGTAGTTTAGAAGAGTTCTTATTAGTAGGTTTGACGATGTTATTGTGCGTAGCTGCCTCAAGCCTGGAGATTATCAGGAGCTTGATTTCGTTGTTGACCTCGTTTTCTAGCGTTGAAACATCATCGTTAATTGATTTTGAGCATCCACAAACGTCAAGGATGGAATCCATTTTGTCCTTCCAAACGCCATAGTTGTCATCGCTCAGTCTGGGGATTGTGTCAAGAGCTGACTTCAGCATGGCCTGCCTGAACCCTTCTGACATGGCTGAGTTAGTTCTTCCAGTTTTGTCGTAGCAGTTTGAAGTTCGAGGTTGAGTCAAGACCTTTTGGCTTTTAACCGTGTTAAATTGAGGAATTGAGTGAACACAAAACTGGAGACTGAGAAGACAAAGACAAGTCAATGAGAGATTGAATCTGGTGAGACAAATTGCAGAGTGAGAGCAACAAACATTCAGCCAAGTGAGGTGAGATTGATAGAGGTGAACAGGCGCTGAGTGTTTGGGAATATGGACGGGTAAGTTGGGTTGATAGGACTAATGAAGAAGCAGAATCAAAGAAGATCGACAGGACTGGAAAAGGTCAGATCAATGAGATGGAAAGTATGAAACCGTAGATGAACACAATATCTCACCGGGCACACGGACAGGACAGGTTGAGTTGTGAGAAGGATTGAGTTGAGCAAGGAAAGAACAGAAATAAGAAATAGAATGAAACTAGTCGAGTGAAAATTTTAAGTTGGAGGTGAAGGTTGAGTCAGATGAGGTTGAGTTGAATGGGAAAAATGAGAATGACCAGCAGACAAGAATTGAGAGGATCCGATGAAGTTTTGTGATGAGAAGAGATGAGGAAATGAACCGGGTGCACTTCAATCTTAGGAGTGAAGTGTCTTCACCCGTGAAGTGACATTGAGCGCGGCAATGGGTACAAGTCAGGAGATGAAGTTAGCGTAAAACTTAACAGCCACCAAATGACAGATTGGATGAGATGAGTTGAAAGGGATCAAAGCACCATTAGGAAGAAAGAAGTTATTTCCTTTCTGCTCTACTAATTTGTCCTCCTTGTCCTTTGGGATTTCAGGACATCTACCAGTACCATGGCCTTCCCTATGACAGTAATAGCAGACTAAGGTGGATTTAGGAATGGAATTAGCAGGTTTAGGGGTAGCCAAAGAGGATATTTTCTGATCTATTTTATTCTCAAAAGCCTGAAGTAGCTTGGTAATCTCATCTATGGTAGCAGCATCCTTGTTGGCCTGAGGGCTTGATTTAGGTCTTTGATTTGCTTCCATCTTGTTCATGATTTTGTTGGATTCTTGGAAAGAAGGAGCATGGACTGGTTCAGTGATCCTGGGCTTTTCAAAAGTTAAAGCAGTTTGACCTTTCATGACTTTGTCTACCACATTCCTAAGGAACAGAAAAACAGGGAGTTTGAATCAATTATCCCTAGTAGTGATCATGGATCCAGAGTTGATCAATTCATCCCTAATCCTGTCCTGCACTCCTGGCAAAAAAGATTGAAAAAATCAAACTCAAATTTTGTCCACAGTGTCAATGTGATTGTTCCTGATAAGATAGGACTGAATAAGATCCCAAGACTTTCTGAAAGACTGATAATCAGAAGCTGAAGAGACACCACCATTGGAAATCCATTGAGAAACCAGAGCATCCAAGTCCTGTAAGGTAAACCTAGCCACATCTATTTTTCCCCAATAAGCCAACATAGCCTCCTTCAAGAGCCTCCAGTTATGAGTTTTGAATCCATCAAACAATTTGATCACTTCCATAACTACATCAGAGGAGATAAAAAATTTTAACTGATAGGCCATATCATGTTCACTTGCACCATCCACTTCCGCAGCCATTTCATAGGAGTCCAAAAATGGTTCCACATTTGTTCCATTGAAGCCTAGGTTCTTGTTCTGGGGTTTGATATTGACCATCTTGGCCCAAACAGTGGTGGAGGGAACAGATTCCATTTGAAGACAGAGTTCCTAAGGGGATCCAAAAAAGCAGAGTTCCAAGGTGGCTCACAAGCGTGGCAAGGGTAGATTTTCACAAAAAACAACAAGAATCCTGCCCTGATGGTGCACAATTGGGAGGACTTACTTCTGGAACAAGTTTCCTCCACAAATCAGATCTGAATGATGACAGAAAAAAAAGAAAAAAAGAAAAGGATTGGATTGGATTTTGGAGTTGATTCTTCAAGTTGGGACTGTAAATCCCAAGGTTGCTGGTTCAGACCCCTCCCGGGGGACCAAATGTAAGACTCCAAACGGTGCTAGGCCGTGGCAGTTCTGTGGAGGGGAAAGGTGCTGTTTAGGCTGCCCTCCTGGGTGTTACAAAAATATTTAAATGTAAACAAGATCAAGGTCCAGAACCTGGTAAATGAGGAATCAAGTAGTAAAGGATAAAAATGATAGTAGTTTGGTAGCAATGGAACAGCACTATCTGAGCCAAGATTACGTGGGAAAAACTTGGACAAAAGAAGCTAAATTTTGTTTAAAGTTTGAAGAAAAAAGCTGTTGTATTTAAACAACACCCACAAGCTAATAACTCTGGTCGTCAGCAGAAGATTGGGAATGATCAACTCAAACCCAACCAACCTCCAGGTTCTCAATGAACCTGCCCAACTCTCTGCAATCAAGCGCTTGAAGGGTAACAGATAACTGAGGGTGGCTGAAAAAGACAAAGCACTATGTTTAAGAAGCTCTAAAAGAAAACAGTAAACTGATTTGAAGCAAGGATAACCTCAACACTTCTCAAGGAAATCAAGAGTAGGCTTGCAGAATTCAACTTCCAAAAAAAAATAAGGGAGGTATAACACTCCAGGTCTTAAGCTTAATAAGACCTCTTCAACCAATTGTGATTGACTCCAGAAAGATGATCAAGGAGGGATCAAGACCAGTATGGTCAGAGGAAGGGATCAAGGAGTGGTATAACACACTCAAGAATTCTGACAGACAGAATTCTCTTCAACCAGCAAGGCTATTGGTTGGTGATAAGGATCAGGCCACAGAGAGGCAAAGACTCAGGATCAATGGATCAGGGGGGGCAATCATAGATATACCCAGGATGAGGATTTAGATTTAGATTTCAATGATAACCCGGGGGGAAACATGCATATACTCCCCTGGATGCTTACAAAAAGGCAGGGGAGAGCCCTCCTTTTATAGACCATGGGTCCCTGTAGACTATTTACAAGAGAGATTTACAAATAGAGCAGATTTTTTTTTTTTTGGATGATTGATTTTCATGAGAAAAAAAAAGAAAAAAAGAAACAAACAAACACTCAGAAAAAAAAAAAAAGACAGAAGAGTTGAATCAAGACCCTGGCCTATGCCAATCATGGGCACGGGCAAGAGAGTAGCTAGTGGGACGCCCGCGGACATCCTGACGGGCCTGGGCAGCTGCTGAGACTGCGGATGACCTCCAGCAGGTTTCTGACAGGCCTGGGCAACAGAAGAGACCCATGCGGGAAACAGACAAGACGCGCGGGAGATTGGTGAGCTAGGAGGGGATTAAGACGGGCCAGATGGGTCAACGGTAGAGGACAAGTTGTTGGTTTTTGGTTTTCATTGTGGGAGGGTGATCTGGGATGAACTGATGGAGGGCGGCGTGGGGATAGCTTGATGAGCGGGGGATGATGGACTATGGCACCGTGGGCTGGGTTGAGAGATTCCAATGGATGATGATTACTGGAGGTGATCATGCGGTCCAATTAGCTCAATGGGAGGGATTGCTGGGAGACTTGGAGGTTTGAGTGATGGAGGGTGCTGGGGCTGAGACAATACCCAGACCACCCGTGATCTCCACACTTTTGTGACAAGTACTAACGCTAGCCCTGCTCTGGTGTTTTGATTTTTGACAAACATGACTGGCAGGTTGTGAGCCAAGGTTGGAGGAGGAGAGCATGTGACAACGGCAATGAGAGGGAAAGGAGAAAGGTGGAGGATTGGGTGATCTGGTGGATGATGGGGGGGCTGGTTTGAGAGGATGGCAGGCTGGGGGTGGAAGTATTGGATGAAGCAAGCAAATTTGCTTGCGACCGGTCCTTGGCCCAAAAAAGGGAAGGAGTACCATCAGAGAGGGGGGATTTGAACACAGGAGGCCTGCATTGGATGGCCGGAGAAGGCCTGCCTAGACCACTAGGACAGGGAAGAGTTGGGAGACTGGGAAGTGAACTGAGAAGTCATTCCGGAAATTTTTTTTTTTTGATCTAAATGGAGGCTATAAAAAAATTCATAAAAATTTTAATTTTCCCATACTGGTCCACAGGTGTCCCAGATTGGGCATCACACTGCTTGTTCTTTGCTCCCCACCTTGCATAGGTGGGAGGGGGATGAGGTACCTCCCACCCTGACAGGTTTCTGGCTGGTTCTAACCCGCCAGCCTCCTTCCCTCCCCCTTTCCCCTTTGCAATGGCAAGCAAGGGGAGGGGAGGGAGCCAGGGCCATCAGCCCCAGCTCCCATGGCCACAACCAGGGCAGGGGGACTCCATTTTGAGTCCCTCTACTCCCTACGATGGCCCTGCATGGTCCTTTGGGCCCCTAAACGGGCAAGACACCTAAAACAGCAACCCTGAGCAGGCCGCAACACGGGCAATGGCACTGACAGGCCATCCCAGCCCAATAGCTTAATTATACAAACTTTGGCAAGCTAGCCAGGCTGGCCATTTCCAAATTGAAAATTGAGACCAATAATGCCCATAATAGCCCATTTGGCTGTGGTGGTCCATCCATCCCAATGGGCCCATGATGGCCTGTGTACCAAATGACCTATTTAATGTGTTTTGAGGCCAGTTACCCCAAATATGTGAAATCCACACAGGCCCATGTGGTCCCTGTGGAGGTTTAATGGGCAGTAGAGGCCTGTATGTGCATCCCATCTGGATTACAACTATACGTGGCACCCCAGTAAGTGCCTATGTATTTCACAATATCTTACCAATCAGAACCTGGATTTTGGATATTGATCCAGTTGTGGGCGCAATGGCAGTCTTGGGTCCATTGGTTCAGGTATAATTGCCTCTAGGTCTTCCATTGCCTCTTCAACCCTCTTCATTCTTGTCATAGAACCCCAAGGATTTATCTACAATCTCTTTTCATCTATTTTAAGTAATTTTGGCGCTCCAATTGGCATCTGGATTGTGAGTTGGAAGATGTTTCATGCACTGGTTGAATTGATTTCTGTAGAATCATGTTTGGTATGGCTGGCATTATTTTTTGAAAATTCTCTCAAGAGCCCATTATGGTGTCCAAAAACATTCTTATTGACAAGTGGGAGTTCAATTGGTAGTGGGAGTACAGTAATATGAATTCCAAATAAACTCAATCTCCTCAGAATCACAAAAAAAAATTGATGGCAAGCTTCCAGTCATCAAAAAAACTCATTTGACACCCCCAGAATCTAGTATCATGGGTGACTGCAAAACCTTTCTACATGAGCATACTACAATATCCTATTTAGCATTTTTTTCCAATCCTACTTTGTTTTTTAAAGGTGTTCAGGAGTACACCCATTCTTCATTAGGGGATTCTGTCACACTTGTGACATATTCAGTTGATCTTATTGACATAAATATTATGTTTTTACTGTTTCTTTTGATATATTTCAAATATGTTACAAGTAGGAGAATGAAAGCTTGTATCTAGCAATATATAAAACTTAACTCTCATGATCTTTCTCCTCCTTTCCTTATGAAATCAATCCATCTTTTTCTGCAACCTGACTTCCAGTCCATTCCTTTCCAGATTTCCCCTCCTACTAGTACCATCCAGACTTATTTTGATTCTTGGTTGAGTTCTTACCCACCTTGGAGTCCTCAATCCTCTCTGCTGAATCTCTCAGCTCAATCCATTTTGAATGCCCCCCCCCCTGGTACTAGTCATCCTTCTTCTGTTAGCTAATGCTAACCTGGATCTGTGACAAGTATCTGTGTGACAGACACATGTGCATTGAATCAGAATTTGAACTAATTTCAATGTTGGTTGGGAAAGAGTTACATTTTTTTATGTTGGAGATATAGTTTGCTTGTCCCTCCAGTCATACCAGAGTTATTTCTGTTAGCAACACCAACATTACAGGGGGGAACATGCTAGGATGTGCCTCCATTTCCCCCCTGCTTTCCTTGAATAATTATGATGATATGTTGAATTTTGATTGGTCATCCCTAAATCTATGGGTTCTATTTTCTTTTCTTTTCTTTGATTTTATTGGATCTAGTGTTTTTAGGCCTTAATTTTTTAGCACTATCTTGGAGTCCTGGTTATCTTTGATTTTTTTTATGGAAGGGGGGGGAGGGGGGGTGCATTGGGAGCCTCTTGTTACTCTGTGGTCAACAGTCTTGGGGAAAATGGTATTTTGGGGTTGAAGTTATTGGGGCCTATTTGTAGCCTCAATAAATAAATTATAGTTTGTTTATTTATCATTTCTAATTTTTTGCTTTTTTTTTGGTTTCTTACTCCTATTAAGATGCATCCTGCACATCATTCAAAGTGGTGACAATTTCAAAAAATTGTCACCCAGACAATTTTGCACCAAGGGCACAGGTGTTCATAATAATGTTGCTGGATGGTCAACAACCATCTGGTAATGTTGTATGCCATCTAAGGTTGGTGGCGCAAAAATTTTGGCGCACCAGCAATGTCTCAAAACCCCCCATGGCGCACCAAAAATGTATGTACCTTAGGTGTGGGGGTGTGGGGGGTTGTATCAAGGAGGAATAAGCCGGGAGGTTGATTGAGATGGAGAAAGGAGTGTGGGGGTGTGTGCTGAATTAGACTGGAGAAGTACAAGGTTGTTGGTCTGGATGACCAGGTGGGGAAGCAACCCCAACCATTGCAAGAGGTTGGGGTTGGAGTTGGACTTGGGCAAGGAAATTAACAATGGGACTGGGAATGGCCAGGACACTGGCCACCAGCTTCGCCAAGTTACCCCCAGCTTCAACAGTGAGCACTTGCCCACCAGCCAATTGCACCTCTCAGGCAAGCACCACAAAATGGTTCAAGCCCTCCAAAGGACATTGGGCTTGATGACCCTCTTTTCTGTGCCATAGAGAAAAAAAAATGGTGCACCACTGTTGCCACCTGCAAATGGCGCGCCAGGGCAGGGGGGAAATGGCACCATTTTCTCCAACCTGTTGCTGCCAACCCTAATGCCATCTCCCTTCAAACCCGTGGTGAATCATCCAGGTGATAATTAGTGTAAATTTATTGCACTTTGCATCACATGTCAGTGTGTTTAGTTTGTACAATGGTTAAGGGTACTGGTACCTGATGGGACCAATCAAGGTGAAGGTAGTTGGTCAAATTCCTGCGGAGGTGATTAGGCTGAGTCTAAACACCACCACTTGCATTTTGCAGTCTCTGAATGTAAAGTGGGGATTTTTGAGCATATTCTTTTTACATTCTAGTTTTCTAGCATTATGCTAATTTAGGCAGGTTGCTCTGCTATAGTAGCAAGCTGACATAGACCTACAGGATCTGTTCTGAAGCTCATGTTGATTTCAAAATCTTTTCAATTTTTTCTCCTGGGGACAGTCTGAATTATTCCATCAGCATCAATGCTCACGCCTTCAATACCTGCTTTCCCCTTAAAACCATTCAAAAGTAAAATGATTTCAGACAATTGTTCTGAGCTTGCAACAGCAGAAAGATTGAAATTGAAATATCAAAATGGTCCATCTTCCAGGATTTGTCGATGTCCTATAATAAATCAGATTAATTTAGTGTTCCTCTGAAAAAAATAAAATAAAATAAAGACTGTCAAACAGAAAAAACAGGCTGGAGGGTCCAGCGTGATATTTGATAGATCGAAAGCAAGTCACATCCCAAGAAGAATCCCTCAGGCATTAGCTTAGCTCAGTTTAGCCGCAATTGAAGTAGTTTCCAGGGATCACCGTGGGACATCCGGAAGTGTCTTTGGAAACATCGCAATCGGCACTAAATTGATTGGCAACACATAATTAAGAACAAACAGTCAATTTCTTATCCAGCTTAGGGTAGTGCTAGGTCAGGATGAGATGTTATTTCCTATGGCAATATCACGTACGCGTTTTTGCAACATCGAATGCAAGCTCTGTTAGCGGATGGTTCGATTAATTCAACGTATACAGGGTATCTGGGCAAAGAATGGAGCCGTGTCAGATTATAGCGTTATCAACGAATCTTCCTTCCAAAAAGGAGCCCCGGCTTTAGATTGAAGAAAAACCCATGGAGTGTTTTGACTTACTGTTCACAAAAACTTCCAGCAGGGTTACCACGACCTCCGTCGCCACCATTCGAGTCATACTGACCACCTCCGTCTTGTGCACTCAGTCTAAAGAATGAAAAAACAGTTGTCAGCTGGCAATGCAAAACAAAATGACACCATTCCTAATTTTTGGCACATTCGCGAAAAGACTGACCGGTCACAGCTTCCGACGTTTATACAGCCGGTCATCTATTGAGAGCAATGATATCGTTGAGTTTTTCTGGGCATAAATATTTCTTCTATCTTGATTTTTTTTTTTTTTTTTTTTTTGAAGTTTGGAAAACCGCAATTAGCCCAAGCACACCTGAATGACGCCAGATTTGGGTCTATCGACGGCGACATTAGTCCAAAAAGGACCGTCAAAGGTTCCAGCGCCGGGAAAACTTTGGGGTTGCTGGCACCAGACTACTTCGCCGCCAGGATATTCAGAATCACCAATATTGGTGAAGTGATCTTTGGGGACAACCATGCAGAAATCGTCCTTCGACTTGATCCTCACCTGAAGGGCGCCTTGCTGTTGGGATTGAGATACGAAAAGCGCCATGAAACCCACCAATACGCGACTGACACTTGATGCCATCATTTTTCTTGACTACACAATTTCAGCCTACTTGTTCAATTATTTTTCTTTTTCATGGGGGGTGGAGAGGGGGAGGTGGGGGAGCAGAGGGGTTATCCACCGTGTCGCTTGATAGTTTAATCTCTCCGAATGAAAGCCCAGAAGTACGCACTATGCTCCAGGTGTCGTTGGGTACAACCACGAATGCGTCTAAAACAATAATAATAATAAAAGCGTTCACAGTTGCCTTGTGGAAGAAATTTCGGTCGAAGTTAATGTGCGTGATTAAACCTGCCAGATATTGCTCGATTTGTTACCCTTCAGATATGTGTGACTAGCAAGTTCAGAGCAGGATTTAAATTTGTTCGGACCTGGGGAAATACTGTTCGACTCTTGACCCTTCGGATATAATTAGCAAGTACAGTGCAGGATTGACCTTTAGCTACGTGGTCATGGAGGGAGCTGGGGATCGCGGATGCAAGATCTCCCACTGGGGCCAAAGGTTCCCAGCCAGTCACTCAAGCGTGGTGGGGCGTCAGCGGTCGATGGAAATTCTGACCGAGTCGCTGTGATCGTGTGATAGGGAATGCGCTGCAAAAGCTTCTACGCACTCGATTGTCGTGGAGACTGGGCTGCATGGAATCAACATGTGCCTCGAGTTTGTCCAGCGTTGCGCTTTCCCCGTGGCAGATGGTCGACATGATTGGGAAGTTATGCCCATCGCTAATAGTAGTCTGCTCATAACTTGACCATGCGATCGTCCCAGGGGCCAGGCACTCATAAGAGCAGATGATAGCTGGTCGAGGAACAAGAACTTTTTCTTTCGGCAAAGGCTGCTGGTCAGCGCTTTGGAACATGCTTAGCATAAACAACTGTCTGCAGGTCTCGCGGGTTTGAGCGGTCGCCCGCTGGACATTTGGCTGTCGGCACCGATCTAAAAAATCGCCAGTCATCTCGCGAGCCCATTTCCCCCAAACCCTCGCCGGCAGCAAAGATTGTCAACGCAACTTTTTTGCTTATTGGTGACTAGAGTATTGCCCCCAAATTTGGGGACTGATTGGTACTTAAATTTTTTGAATGATTACAATCAAGTGGTAAATCTGGGGAATGGATTAAAGAAATTGGCCCTAGTGTATTTAATGTGATATTTTTTTAAATAATTTTAATCAAATTGGAAATCTAGGGAACAGATTCAGCAAATTGGCTGTAGTATATTGCCCCCCAATTCAGGAAATGGATTGAATAAAAACATTAGGGCGTATCAGAGTTAAGCAAACCCACCATTTTTTAATGGCGGGTTTCAACCCAAATCCGCCATTTCAGACCCGCCATTAAAAATCAAACAACCCACTTAATTCAGATCAGACATGTCAGAGTTACCTGGAAACAAATGGGTTTTTTCAAATAAAGTATATAAAGGCTTTCACCATTTCAACCATGTCATTCCACATCATCACCCCTGGTTTCAATCTCTGGCATCATTGGAAAAATTCTACCTCCAACCTCATCCAAAAAAATTGATTTTCATTGCTCTCATCACTTCATCACTCTCATCTCCTCATCACTTCATCACTCTCATCTTGCTTCATCACTGTCATCACATCCATACTCTCATTCCTTCATTGCTTCATCCCTGCTTTCATCACATCCCTTTATCACTTCATTGCTTCATCACTTTATTGCTTCATCCCTCATCCCTGCTTTCATCACATCCCTTTATCACTTCATTGCTTCATCACTTTATTGCTTCATCCCTCATCCCTGCTTTCATCACATCCCTTCATCACTTCATGGCTTCATCCCTCATACCCTCTTTCATCACATCCCTTCATCACTTTATTGCTTCATCCCTCATCCCTGCTTTCATCACATCCCTTCATCACTTTATTGCTTCATCCCTTCATCCCTCTTACTCTTTTTAAATGGCCCCTTCACAATCCTCCCCCCGCAAGTCCACTAAACAAACCAATGGAAAAAAGCAAACATCCCCCAGGAACTCAACATCCAACAATCCTCCCCCATCAGCTTCCAAAGGCTCAAGTCAGCTCAAGAGAGCTGATCACCTCATCCTGGTAAACTGGCTCAAAATTCCCTCCAAATACAATGCTTGCTTTGGATCCAACAATGAAACACGCTTTGGCCATCCTCCATCCTCCAAGGTCAATGGTTATCTCCTGATGGCCAATGAACTCAAGAATAAAACAAAAGGTACGCTGGATCTGTCATCCAAACAGATGAGGGATTTATTCAAGAATTATTGAGCCAAGTACAAAAAGGGCCCACTCCATGTCAATCTCCACTGGCTTTGGTATCACCAACTCCAACAAAGCCAAAGGAATCAACTCAGTGGTTGATAAGTTGGACTCCATTTTTCCTTTTTATATTCAAATGGATGAAATCTCTTGAAAGAAGGCCAACATCACCCCTCTTGCTGCTTTTGATGCCCAACAATCTGATTCAGTTGATGCCAAGGACTTGGCTGTGGATGCTCAGCCTAGCAATGAGGACCCTGATGAGACCTTTGCCTTGGAGTGGCCCCCATCCAATGCCAAGGAGGATATTCCAACACAGTCAGCTCCAGTTGCATCTACTTCAGCATTGATTGATGAGTCAAACAGGAACTTGGACCCCTCACTTCCTTCTTTTGATTGCTCTCTTCCTGGGGTGGAAGAATTGGAGAACTTTGCCAATGAGGAGGATGTTATTCCTGTATTGCCACTACCATCAACATCTGCTCAAGTAAGCACCCAAGTTCTTTTCTCTTCTGTCTGGTTAATCCTGGCTGATTTAGATTTTAAAAAAACAGGCTCATCCATTCCTGATTGGCCAAAAACTCAAGCCAATGGGGCCTCCCACATCCCCTTCAAATGAGAGTAACACCATTCCAACACAAACCTCCTCCACAAAGGGAAAGAAAAAGGCCTCAAATTCCATCAACATCAACCCAAATAGCCTTCAAAAGAGGAGGAATACTTCAAGATTTTCTGGCTTTGAGGATATCATGGAGAAGCAAGATTCAAGTAAGCATGTTGGATTCTCCTTGCTTTCAAAATCCAGCTCATTCCTATTACCCTCTGAAAAACAGTGAAATTTCAAATTGAATCTGAAAAACTTCAGTTTGAAAAGAAGAAGTGGGATTGTCAACTGGCTATGGATTTTTAAAATCAAAAAGATGAGAGTTTGGCTCATCAACAAAAGTTGGATGCTGAGTGGAAAATTAAACAGGCTGAGCTGGAGTTTCAAAAAGATGAAAATGAGAAGGATCAAGAGGAAGTCCAACTCCAAAAGGAGAGGGAAAGGCTAGCCACAGAAAAAAAAGATAGGTTATCTGTAGCCATGGCATGTATTGGTAGCAGTAGAACTGTGGATGAAATCAAGAAAATCACTTGATTTCTGGGCTTGTAAATATATTTACTTCAAAAATTCTAAAAATAAAAATAAAATATTTTGCTCAGCTTTTAAATATATTTACTTAAAATTTTGAAAAAAAAAAAATAAAAATTTATCTTTAATTACTACAATGTTTGAAACCATTTGAAACTCCACCAATAAACAAATATTTTTTTTTATGTTTTTTTTTTCTAGAATATATTGCCCCCCTTTTTTAAGTCCCTGCAGGTGTTCCTGGTGGTTTTGTTTATTTTCATGGACATAGCCATCCTTGTATGAGTGGCAGTGTCCACAGCAGGAAAAGTACAGTGTTTGTACTTATTTGCCGCCCAAACCATTTTTACAATACCTTTTTCTTGGAAATCAATACCAAAACCTAAGTCAGGAAAAACAACTTGCCCATTGGATACTTGATATTCATCCTTGTTGTCAATAATTTTTCCATTGGATTTTTTTGTTGGAACCACAAGTAAAAACAAATAGTCTGAGGGTTTCATTTGTCAATATGGGGACAGTTGTAGAAGCCATTGGAGGTGAAATTGATATGTAGTGAACAGTCAAAAGCAGTGAGGCAGGATCCAAATTCCAAAGAAGAGAAGGAGGGGATGTGGTGGTCCAACATTATTTCCCGGTTGGAATCAAATGAAATTTTGACTAAGTTTTGAAACATTTGGCCTAGGATTTGAGAGACTTTGTCTAACCTAAGGTTGAGGAAAGCATACTCTTGAGGGAAAGTTTGAACAGATTTTTTATTCAAATATCTTCCAAAAAACTCAGAAGGGTGCATCAATTTTCTCCATCCAACAGCCTACATCTTCCCACCACAAGATCTTGAGGGGACAACAGTGTCAACCAATTTTTTGAATTTTTGAAGGAAAGTTGTCACAGAGTTGATGTCCTTCTTCTCTTCCTCAGAGAGTTCATTCAACGGGAGAAATTGTACTACAGCCACAAGAGAGTCTTGATGATTGGTTTGGTCAAGAACGGCAAATTTTCCACCAGTTAAGAAATGAAACTTTTCAATCTTCTGTTTGGCCTGTTCAAACTCTTCAGGGGTGGGCTTTTGTTTTTTATTTTTCTTTTTGGCAGCAAGAGAAGGGTACAAATCCAAAGTTTGCAGTTTTTTTCTAGACCATAGAATCTTTTCCAAAAAACCTTCTTCAGCCACTTCCAAAGAGATTTTGGATTCTCTCATTTGGGCCCTCTTTTGACAAAGATCCCTCTGCTTTCCACCTCTCTTGATGTTTTTCAACACATCTTCTACCCTATTGTTCCCTCCCATGCAACTTCTTTGCTTGGGGTGAGGATCAAGACATGATTTGATTGGTTTTATAAAATTTGAAGAATGGTGGGAGAAGCAATGGTCATCCCTCTTCTTTCCACTTCTCTTCATGTTTTTCAACGCATCTCCTTCCATCTTTTTCCCTCCCATGCAACTGCTTTGCTTGGGGTGAGGATCAAGATGGGCTTTGATTTGTTGTATAACATTGGGAGAATGGAGGAAGAAGCATGGTTTGTGCAGAAAAAGGGCAGGCATGGAAAGAAACGGGGGTCGAAACGGGTGTTGCATTGCAGGGAATCATAAAAAAAAAAACAATCATTAGCCATGTTTCAATCATTGTGGAAGATGAAAAAAAGTAGAAAAATAAATACTGGTCCGTCAATGATGATAGCCCCCCCCCAAAAAAAAGGTCAGTAAGAGTCATTGATCAATCAATGAGCAGAAGGAGGAGAAGGAGAAGGGGGTCATGGGTCTCACCTTTGGTCACCTGCCTAAGGAGGGGGGGGGGGGCGGCGGTTTGGTAAGCCTATGGGGGGGGTTGGTTGGGTTGGCCGATGGAGGGGGGGGGCAGGTCTGCAAAAGGAGGGGAGGGGGGGCATCAGTCCGCCAAGAAAGCAAGCAAGGGGGAGGGGTTGAGACGGAGGGAGGAGGGAAGGGCCTCACCTGAGGGATTGAGTAAGGCGGTCAGGGGGGACCTAAAGGTTGATTGATCAAAGGATCAGCAATCGGTGAGGGGCAGGAAGAGGAAAAGGGGGGAGGGGGCTTACAAGGCTTGCTGACCAAAGGAGGAGGGGAGGAAGTGAGTGAGGTGAGGTGAGGTGGTGATGGTTGGTGAGGTGGAGGTGGAGGGTGAGGCAGAGGTGATGGGTGAGGCAGAGGTGGAGGGTGAGGTGGAGGTGATGGGTGAGGTGGAGGTGGACCAGTGGTGGGTGAGGAGGAGATTGGACGGGTGTTTTGGTGGGGTGAGGTGGATGGTTTGGAAGTTTTGGTTCTTTTCTTGTCTAAGTCCACCAAAAAAAAAAAAAAAAAAAATCCAAGTCAGCCTTGGATGCTTGGTTGAACAACTAAAACCAAAAAAGATATTTCACCTATTTAAAAACCAAATGCTACACATCTAGCGTAAGCCAAAGTGGCCAGAAGGTGTTTATATTGGTCAAAGTAGTTCTCTGGTTGTTGGGCAATCCGCATCCAATTGAAAACATATGAATCATTACAAGAACCCAGAAGGCAAGCGTCGAGGGATATGAATTCTTGTTGTTATTGCAAACAGGTTTTAGGGCCAAAGAGTATCTAAACAAAGAGATGCAACCTATTTGGTCAGTGTGTGATGCAAAATTTTATCAAAGTCATTGGAAAAGAATGAATACATTGCCTCTTTCTCCAATCAGAATAGTGGTTGCCATCTAGCTTGGGTTTTTGACTCAAGGGGATGGTGGTTCTGTCAAAAAAACCTATGCAACCGGGAAAGCCTTCAGTCTCCATTACTTGAGATATCTCCTGGCGTTTTTCTTTGGTTGGCCAAGAAAGGACTGAGCAATGGAAAGATGGGATAGCAATCATGACTCTTTTTGTGTATGAGTCAATGGTTACATAACCAACTGAGAATATATTTTCTAATGAATGAATTGCTGCTCCATTTATGTTTGATCCCAATCTACAAAGAGAAACAGCCAGTTGGATAGCTGGATCGCGTTGAGGATTCCAATAATTGTTCTGGAAGATGTGGTGGCCTTCAATCATCTCCAAAAGTTTCATGAATCAAGGCAATAGAGTTTAAAGCAGTTGCTGGAAGCTTAAGTTGGGGAGGAGATGAAGCTTTTGCCTTTCATACTTAGGGTTGTGGAGAGTTTTTCTTCTTGAAACCATGTATTGCTTTTTTAATAGAGCATTCAAAGCCAACCAAGTTGATTCCAAATCAGAGTCTGAATCAGAGTCTGAATGGGAGTCAAATAGTAGCAAAAGTTCAGTCAGCTTTTTTGCATTTTCAACTTGATGCGGGGAAGTTTGATTGGCAATTTTGAGAAAGAAGGCAATGTGATGTGCGGTGATGAGATGATAATGGGATTTTTGTGAAGATGGAGATGTGAAGCAAGAGATGTGAACCAATGGAGTTGTGAATGGATGGAGATGTGAAGCAATGGAGATGTGAAGCAATGGAGATGTGAAGCAATGGAGATGAGATGTGCGTGATGTGATGGAGATGGGAGTGGTATGCATTTGCTGAGGTTGAGTTGTGGATGGGTATTTGCATGCAATGGATGTTGGATGGGTGAAAATGGCAGGTTTGATGGTTGAAACCCGCCTTTTACATGAAACCCAGCATTTTGAAATACACCAGTTAGGAGGTATGTGTATTTCAGAAACCTGCCATTCAAAATGGGGGGTTTTGTCAAAAAAATGGCAGGTTTCCTAACTCTGATAGGCCCTATTATTTATTATTTATTATTTATTATTTATTATTTATTATTTATTATTTATTATTTATTATTTATTATTTATTATTTATTATTTATTATTTATTATTTATTATTTATTATTTATTATTTATTATTTATTATTTATTATTTATTATTTATTATTTATTATTTATTATTTATTATTTATTATTTATTATTTATTATTTATTATTTATTATTTATTATTTATTATTTATTATTTATTATTTATTATTTATTATTTATTATTTATTATTTATTATTTATTATTTATTATCTATTATCTATTATCTATTATTTATTATTTATTATTTATTATTTATTATTTATTATTTATTATTTATTATTTATTATTTATTATTTATTATTTATTATTTATTATTTATTATTTATTATTTATTATTTATTATTTATTATTTATTGATTATTATTTATTATTTATTATTTATTATTTATTATTTATTATTTATTATTTATTATTTATTATTTATTATTTATTATTTATTATTTATTATTTATTATTTATTATTTATTATTTATTATTTATTATTTATTATTTATTATTTATTATTTATTATTTATTATTTATTATTTATTATTTATTATTTATTATTTATTATTTATTATTTATTATTTATTATTTATTATTTATTATTTATTATTTATTATTTATTATTTATTATTTATTATTTATTATTTATTATTTATTATTTATTATTTATTATTTATTATTTATTATTTATTATTTATTATTTATTATTTATTATTTATTATTTATTATTTATTATTTATTATTTATTATTTATTATTTATTATTTATTATTTATTATTTATTATTTATTATTTATTATTTATTATTTATTATTTATTATTTATTGATTATTATTTATTATTTATTATTTATTGATTATTATTTATTATTTATTATTTATTATTTATTATTTATTATTTATTATTTATTATTTATTATTTATTATTTATTATTTATTATTTATTATTTATTATTTATTATTTATTATTTATTATTTATTATTTATTATTTATTATTTATTATTTATTATTTATTATTTATTATTTATTATTTATTATTTATTATTTATTATTTATTATTTATTATTTATTATTTATTATTTATTATTTATTATTTATTATTTATTATTTATTATTTATTATTTATTATTTATTATTTATTATTTATTATTTATTATTTATTATTTATTATTTATTATTTATTATTTATTATTTATTATTTATTATTTATTATTTATTATTTATTATTTATTATTTATTATTTATTATTTATTATTTATTATTTATTATTTATTATTTATTATTTATTATTTATTATTTATTATTTATTATTTATTATTTATTATTTATTATTTATTATTTATTATTTATTATTTATTATTTATTATTTATTATTTATTATTTATTATTTATTATTTATTATTTATTATTTATTATTTATTATTTATTATTTATTATTTATTATTTATTATTTATTATTTATTATTTATTATTTATTATTTATTATTTATTATTTATTATTTATTATTTATTATTTATTATTTATTATTTATTGATTATTATTTATTATTTATTATTTATTGATTATTATTTATTATTTATTATTTATTATTTATTATTTATTATTTATTATTTATTATTTATTATTTATTATTTATTATTTATTATTTATTATTTATTATTTATTATTTATTATTTATTATTTATTATTTATTATTTATTATTTATTATTTATTATTTATTATTTATTATTTATTATTTATTATTTATTATTTATTATTTATTATTTATTATTTATTATTTATTATTTATTATTTTTTATTATTATTTATTATTTATTATTTATTATTTATTATTTATTATTTATTATTTATTATTTATTATTTATTATTTATTATTTATTATTTATTATTTATTATTTATTATTTATTATTTATTATTTATTATTTATTATTTATTATTTATTATTTATTATTTATTATTTATTATTTATTATTTATTATTTATTATTTATTATTTATTATTTATTATTTATTATTTATTATTTATTATTTATTATTTATTATTTATTATTTATTATTTATTATTTATTATTTATTATTTATTATTTATTATTTATTATTTATTATTTATTATTTATTATTTATTATTTATTATTTATTATTTATTATTTATTATTTATTATTTATTATTTATTATTTATTATTTATTATTTATTATTTATTATTTATTATTTATTATTTATTATTTATTATTTATTATTTATTATTTATTATTTATTATTTATTATTTATTATTTATTATTTATTATTTATTATTTATTATTTATTATTTATTATTTATTATTTATTATTTATTATTTATTATTTATTATTTATTATTTATTATTTATTATTTATTATTTATTATTTATTATTTATTATTTATTATTTATTATTTATTATTTATTATTTATTATTTATTATTTATTATTTATTATTTATTATTTATTATTTATTATTTATTATTTATTATTTATTATTTATTATTTATTATTTATTATTTATTATTTATTATTTATTATTTATTATTTATTATTTATTATTTATTATTTATTATTTATTATTTATTATTTATTATTTATTATTTATTATTTATTATTTATTATTTATTATTTATTATTTATTATTTATTATTTATTGTTTATTATTTATTATTTATTATTTATTATTTATTATTTATTATTTATTATTTATTATTTATTATTTATTCTTTATTATTTATTCTTTATTCTTTATTCTTTATTATTTATTATTTATTATTTATTATTTATTATTTGTTATTTGTTATTTATTATTTATTATTTATTATTTATTATTTATTATTTATTATTTATTATTTATTATTTATTATTTATTATTTATTATTTATTATTTATTATTTATTATTTATTATTTATTATTTATTATTTATTATTTATTATTTATTATTTATTATTTATTATTTATTATTTATTATTTATTATTTATTATTTATTATTTATTATTTATTATTTATTATTTATTATTTATTATTTATTATTTATTAACTCCAATCTTCTATTCCTTTATTCAAATTTCTATGTATTTTTTTATGAGTCTGATTTCTCAATCTTTCAATTGTCTAACTCTATCCTTTTTTTCTGTATTTCTGTAATTTTTTTTTCTCACATTCCTCCTCTTATTTTAATGATCTATTCAATTATTCTTTTAATATTTTTTCATTTTGATTGATTTCATTTTCCCATGAAGGAATCCTTTTGGGACGCAAAATCACTGCAAAAAATTTCAAAATAGCCCTTGAGAATTTTGGAGGTGAAAATTCAAGCCTTCTATGTCTAAAAGGAAACAAAAAACATTCCCAAAACTGCCTGAATTCCATTAAAAAAGCATGCATGTGCAACTTTAGGGCATATCAGATTGAAAGCTTTGAAAATTTTGAATTGCTTACTCCAAGAAAAATATAAATTTTTCAAAAAATATTTTATTATCAAAATAACAAATGAACCAATGTTTCTCAGCTGGAAAAAATAAAATTTCAAAAAAATAAAATGAATAAGCCTGAGATCAGCCATTCAATTTTCCTAAAGTTTAAACTCTGATACACCCTATTCCAAAAACCTTGAAACTGTTTCAATTTCAGGATTTGTAAATAATACAGACTTTCTCTCAGGTCTCAACTTCCTGTCATCATTGCACACTACAAATCTTCAAAACAAAAAATGAACAAAAACTCCATTTTAGAGAATTTGGAATATGAGGCAATCAGTATGATACTTTTCCAGAGAATTTGGCTTTATAAACTTAATGAAGCTGACAGGCACAAGCAATATTAGGTAGATGCTAGAATGGAAAAGAAATTGTTTGATAAGCTGTACAACAGGCGAATTTCCCAAGGGAGTGTTACATAATACCTTTCCTGCTCACAAATTCCATAAAAAAAGTGTATCAATTCCAGCAGACTTGTTCACTGGATTTTCCTGCTCTTTTTTCTTGGAGACAGGCCTTTTTCTGTTTATAAATGAAATCATGACTTCAAGCAAATTGTTCTTTTTGACCAGGGTGTGAAGGCTGGTGGTTGAAAGGATTGGCCATGGGGTCTAACACAATTTCAACATTCCATCTTCCACACAATATCAAAAAGGCTACACCCATCAAGTTTTCTTTTTTTTTTGGTCAAAAACCACAGTGCCTTCTTCACTTGTCTTTTGGACTTCCTAGCCTTGTTGATTGGACTTGGGTAATTGTTTAGGGGCCTTCACTACCTCTTAGAAAGGCCTTATACTTTTGATGACTGGCCTCAAATTAATTGAATAGAGGTCTTGATTGGTTGTTATGAATCATTTTTCACTTGGAAACTGGAAAGAATTCACTGGTCCACTGGACTTTTTTTACTTGGAAAAGTAGTAACTAAATGAAGTGCTCCCACAAGAAAATATTTTGAAGGCCATGCTTCTATTGGCTTGGGAAGGGTGTTGCCTTGGGTGCTTATCAGTTGAGGAAGCCCACAGGCCAGCCTTTACCCAGTGAGTTGGAGGTTGGTTTTGGGCTTACCCCTCAGAAGAAAACCAAATTTTGGTTAATCCTGGAGGGCTTCAAACTTTTGGATTGATTTGGAGATGGGGATTTTTCCTGCTTTTCAGGGCACCAAATTAAAGATGGAGGATGAGTTTCAATTCTGTTTTTGAAAAATAAAGAGAGGGAAATCTGACCACATGGTGTCACATAAGTATGTGGGGAGAGGATTGGTTTTCTGGCTTCCTCCAAATAGGTGAAACAGAGGCTTCAAATATTTTAAATGTAGAATACATGCTATTTTCAGGAATATTAGATAGACCGGGGAATGGATGAGGTATGAAGGGATGCACAGATTAGCTGGCTATTACAAAATATCCATCTTCCAACTTATATTTTCTTACTCTGAAGGACATAGAATATCATTGGGAATTTTTGTCTCACAAAGCTGGAAATCATCATATTACCTCAATAGGCCAGCCCATGAATAATATATTTTTCAAGTACTGGTCCAAAATGGATGAATTTATAGCTATTGCAATTGTTTTCAATCACCACTAAAAGTTCACATAGATGGGGATCTAAGTTATTGTTTCTGTTTGGCTTCAAATGATATCCAGAGAAAAACATATTGAGGCCTTCCTTTTCTGCAAGGTTGATGGTATGGGCCATACAGCCCAAGAGAGCCATTTTGTGTTCAAATTTATGATTGTTGAGCTCTCAAATTTGCTTGGCAATGGTGAGTTTGTTTGATGCATTGTTGTCCATAATGACAGAGAATTTTTTGAAAAACCAACCTTTTTGAGTGCACCACAAAAGAAATTTCCAAGATTTGCTCAGGTATGTAATCCTAGGCAACAGGGATGTTGGATTGATCTCTAAAAAAAGTGAAATGAGCAAAATTAAAACTTACCAGATATTGTTGGCATTCCAATAAAATCTCAATAGGTTTACATTTGGAGTCAATAACATGGGCTGTTATGCCCTAGAAAGCCATACAGTATGGGGAAGTCCATGCATCAACAGTAAAAGAAACCACAGGTATTTCTTAAAAAAAACCTTGATATGCGCAAGGTGAGAAGTTTAAACATTGTGGGCCTCATTTGATGTGGCTTTTTTCTTTGGGAGAATAGGAGGGACAAGCAAATTGGTGAGATTCAGGAGTTTGATTAAAAAAGAGTGCTACACAATCAAAAATGGGAGGCTGGCATGGGAAATGAAGTATGAAATCATTTTTTTAATTATGTTGGGTTGAATTTGACCTGAAAAATAAAAGAAGATTGGTGAAAGATCATGATTCAAATCACAACAGTAAGACTTAACATCTTTTCAATGCTTGCCCCTTTAATGAATATGTCAATAATGCTTTGGTTGTTGGATATTTTCTGGGGATTATGGATCTTGTGAATTTTCATGAGATGCTCTCACATTTATTTGGTTCTTTTTTATTTGTCTCAAATGAGCTTTTTACCACAGGAATGTCCACTTGAAAGTGTCACACGACCACCCCACGTACTATAGGGCAATTCTTAGATGATCGTGAGTGCAAAGGAATACCAAGTGCAAGGGCAAGTGCAAATAGCGAGGCCCAGTTGCAAAGTGCAAACTTGGTTATGCCACTCAACAATCGGCGAGATGAATGGAAGGTGTTCTGAAGAAGGAAACTCAAGCTGAGTCCAATGTGATAACTAGGTTTCAGCAAAATGCGAGAACGTATGAAATTAACTAACTGAGGAGACAATCATCAGGCAAGGGGATAGCCCTTATAAGGTAATGCAAAGTGACTAGATACAACCTGGTGATGAGCTAACTACAGGTGAAGCGGTGAGGCAATGAATGACAGGAACGGAATAGGAAATGAAGCAATGGTATAGATCCAAGGTCTTAGCGTAAGTGCAAGACAATAGAATCTGAGCGTACAATTGCATGATGAATTGGGATAGGAGCGAGTGACGTTGAAGGTAATGCGAATGAGAGGTAATAGTGTATGCAGGGTAGGGACTAGTCCAATTGCAAACTATACAGTAGTGATGGCTTGGTTAGACGTAGATGCGGACTAACAAACAATGCATGACCGAAGATGGAAGTCCGAGGCTGTTGATTGGCCAGGGAAGGAGATTGGATCTCTCAATGGATGGTTGACCGGTATGGAGTTAACTGCGAAGTTTGCAAGTATATACTGAGTTGGTTGCCAAGATTGGAAGGTCAGCGCAAGCCAGAGGAAATAGCGGATTGCACCATTGATGTTGTGCTTTTATTTGTGTCACGCTTTTAGACTGAGGTAGATGGTACTGAGGAAGGGACATGTCAAAGTGGTGAAGACAATAATCCTTAAGTGTGAAGCGTGACAGTTGCCCGGGTATAAAGACGCGAGCTCCTGCAAGCGTTCAGGTAAATTTTCCCATCATTCTCAAGTCGTTTAATTATCACTGTATACCCTTATACATTACTTAATTCATTACCCAATAGATTTTTATAAATTTTGTAAAAATGTTGTCATCATCATCCCGCCGTTGCAAAAACTGTATTTGCCGCAACAAGCGTTGTATTCCCAGTACTACCGTCCGAGGTCTCCAAGGCAAATGCAAGCAATGTCCCCTTCGCAAGGTGGCGTGCAACTTCCCTATAAATGTCGAGTCAACTATCAAGGGTCCTTTGGAATCATCAAGGGAGATGCGAAGTCGTAGGTCCGCGCCAAGGGTCAATTACAAAATACCACCATTTCCGGAGATCAAATACTTGGGGACGCGAGTGCCTGGTGAGTACTAATCAGGACTAACTAATGAACTCAAAATAATAACTAATTGTTTTCTTGTTTGCTAGTGTTGCCTTGTTTTCAAAGATATACTACTAACACACCACCACCACCACCACCTTACTGGGGACCGCCAACTGAAAACCCGGGGACCCAGATGAATGCCAAGGTGCAAGGCGAGGTATCCGGTGCAGAACCGGTAGGAGTTATAACCAAGGAAGCATGGCAGGGAGAAGAAAACTCAGCGGAAAGAGAAGAGGAAAATGGAGGAAACGGAAGTGGAGAGAACAAAGAGGAAGCGGATGAATTAGAAGAAGGAAATGAAGGAGATGGAAGGGGGGAATTGACTGGGACGGAAGGGATGGAGGGCCGAGGCAAAGCGGATCCGGTGAAAATTGTATTGCCGGTCAAAACAGATGCAAGGCCCCTGACAGACAATATCGGAGAAGGCACATTGGGTGGTCAAAGGAAGAGAGCGTATGAAGAGCTCTTGGAGGAAGGTGGATGGAATGCTTGGCCAAAGCAAGCTCGGGTTGCAAGATGCAAGGAGATTTTTGAGAGGCAAATTGTAACAGAAGTGCTGGTACTTCAAAGAATGTCCGCATTGATCAATGATGAAGACCTTGATAACTTTTGTTCCATGGTTGCGGAATTGAAGGCAAATTGGGAGGATGCAGAAAAAGAAATAAAAGAAACTTTGTAATTTAATGCATATTTTTTTTTATATATATTAAAAATAGAATTATTATTATTATTTTTTTTTTTTTCAAAAAAAAAAATAATAATAATAAGTGGAAATGAAAAGGAAAATGAGAAAAGAATAACACAGTGAGATGGAGGAATTAAATGATGAAATGATGGTGAAATAAGATAAGTTGTAATGGAATGGAATATGGAATTGAATGTGATTGAGTAAGATAAGTGTGGAATGGAATGAAATGGGATTGGATGGGATGAAATGTGGAGTGGAATGGAATGAATTGGATGGAATGGAATGTGGAATGGAATGGAATGGAATTGGATGTGATTGGATGGGAAAGAATCATGATTGCCAAGGTTTGCAAGGGTAGCTCGCATGGAATTCTTGAATCAGATTGGGTGAATTGCAAAGGTGATGGGCTGGTTCCCACAAGGTGCGACCTTTGTCGGACTGGAAGCCAGACCATTCAATGAGGTATTGAAGTTTTCCTTTGCCTAACCTGGAATCCAGAATATGGCTTACTTCCCACTTTTGATGATTGAGGACAGTGACTGGTTCAGGAGGGGGATGAGTCTTGCCCGGGTATAGGACTCGAGCTGGCTCTAGGAGAGACACATGAAAGACCGGGTGGATACCTTGCCATTTTGCAGGTAAAGTAAGTTTAAAGGCGTTAGGGGAGATGACTGATTCTACTTTAAAGGGGCCGAGCTTTCTTTTGGAGAGTTTGCAAGTTGGGAGAGTACTGCAAATGTTGCAAGCATCAAGCCATACTTGATCTCCTACTGCAAAGGTTGGAGCCAAAGTGCAAGATTCGTCTGCTTGCTCCTTATAGCGCTGGTTTGCTTCTTCAAGGTTGGTTCAAAGTTGCGATTGAAGGGATTAAATTTTTTCAAGGTAATTTGTAGCAGGTTGAGAAGGTGCTACGTGAAGGGAAGAGAAAGTCAGGTTTCTACCATAAAGAGTTTGGAAGGGCAACTGTTTGGTGGAGGAATGAGTGGAGTTGTTGTAGGCAAATTTGGCTAGTGGGAGCCATTGCAACCAGTTGTCTTGTTGATAGGCAACATACATTCAAAGATATTATTTGAGGACCTGATTAACTCGCTTGGTTTGCCCATTTGTTTCCGGGTGGTCAGCTGTTGATAAATTGCGAGTGATCTTCAAATGTTGGCATAGCAAGGTCCAGAAGCTTGAGACAAACAGAGATCCACAATCACTAACTATATTATCAGGGAGGCCATGTTTTGAAAATACATATTCTATGAACAAGTTAGCCAAGTCTTCTGAAGAGGCCGTCACATTACTGCGTAAAAATAAAGCCATCTTTGAGAAGCAATCTACTATTACTAGAAAAGCATCATATCCACTAGAAGAAGGTAATTGAGAGATGAAATCCATAGACAGTGAGTGCCAAGGACAAGGCGGAATTGGAAGTGGCTGGAGCAGCCCATAATTCCGGTGTTTCAAGGACTTTTTACAATTGCAATCATAGCACGCGCTAACATAGTCTTTTACTTCTTTGGTCATACCAGGCCAGTAGAAGTCTTGTGCGATCAATTGGTAGGTTTTATCCTGCCCATAATGACCAGCAAGCGGAGAATCATGCCGTGACTCAAAGATATCTAACTTAATGCAAGAATTATCTGGTACTACTATACAATTATCATAAACTAAAAAGTCATTATCATCTATACTGTAACTACTATCTAATAAGTTCGCACTTTTGCAAAGTTTGATGCACTTGGGATCGTCGCGTTGAGCTTGTTGGAGTTTGGAAGCCAAATCTCGTAAGCAAGCGATGATCAAACTGAGTTGGGCAGATTGGGTTGAGAAGAGTGTCCTAACGTTTTCAGGGTTGTTTTCAGCAAAGGTGCTCCCCCCCCCTGGGTAAACGTCTTCCCAACGTGATAAAGCATCAGGAACTACCGCTTGTTTCCCAGGACGGTACGTGATTGTAAAGTGGAACTCGGAGAGGTATTTGGCCCATTGTGCCTGTCTACGTGTGAGGACTTTTGAACTCATGAAATACTTCAAAGAATTATGATCAGTTAAAACCTCAAAGGATTCCCTAAGACTCAAAAGGTATGAACACCATTTCTTCAAGCAATAAACAATTGCAAGAAGTTCCTTGTCATGAATCCCATAGTTAAGCTCTGCAGCGAGCAACTTGCAAGACTCAAAAGCTAGGGGGTGAAAGAGAGAAGTGGAAAAAGAAAACTGCGAGATGACTCCTGCGATTGCATAGTTGCTTGCGTCTGTTTTGACAATAGTGCGAGCTAGCTTGTTGAAGTGAGCAAGTATTTGAGCAGTGGTGAACGCTTTCTTCAGAGCTTTGAACTCCAAAGCAGCTTGCTTGGTAAAGATAAAAGGAGTGTCTTTTTGAAGAAGGTTAGTAAGATTCACGGTTTTTTGGCGTAACGCGCAATAAACCTTCTATAGAAATTACTGAAACCAAGGAAAACTTGAAGAGATTTAACCAAAGAAGGTGGGGGCCAGTCCAATATGCGTTTGCTCTTGGCTGGGTCCATTGATAGTCCTTGCTGCAAGACTACAACACCTAAAAAATGAAGAGAAGAGGAATGGAACTTGCACTTAGAGGCTTTTGCAAACAGGTCATTCTTGCAAAGTCACTGTAGCACCTCTCGCACATGTGCGATGTGATCTTCAAGGTTTCATGAGTAGACTAGGATATCATCCAGATATACCACAAGGTATTTACCTACAAGATCAGATAAAATGTTGTTGACAAAATGTTGAAAGGTGGAAGGAGCGTTGCAGAGGCCAAAAGGCATGACGGTATACTCATAGCTGCCAAACCGGGTTCTCATCGCAGTTAAATACTCATGACCTTCCTTAATGCAAATTAGGTTATAGGCACCTCAAAGGTCTAACTTTGAGAAATAAGTAGCTCCATGGAAGAGGGTAAGGAGATGTGACATAGGCAGTACTGGATAGGCATTCTTCCGGGTTACCTGGTTCAGTTTCCTGTAGTCAACACAAAGGCAAAGTCCGCCATCTTTTTTTGGTACAAATAGGACAGGGGAACCGGTGTTTGAATCGCTTGGTCAAGGAAATCCTTTCGCTACATTTTCTGCAATTTAGTCTTGAAGCGCAATTGATTCTTGCGTCAAGAGAGAGTAAACTGGTCCTGGTGCCGGAGGTGGGCCAGTAAGTTTGATCTTATGATCATAAGGACGGGATGGAGGCAGTTTATCTGCTTTTGCAGCTGAAAAGACGTCAGCAAAGTCATGATAAACCAAGGGTAAAGACTCTTGAATGATTTCTAAATCTTCAATCTTTTCATCTTTGAGCACCGGGTTTGAGGTGCTTGCATGGTGCAAGAGGATTAGGGAGCTCAAAATACACCTTTTGGTTGGTGTCTGTTTCTCTTCAAAGGAACAGGAAAGAGGTAAGCAATAACTCCTAAATCTGAAGAGGGAATTTGAGAATGAAGGTCAGGATATTGCAAATCTCCTGGCGGAAAAGTGTCATCCAACTCAATGACAGTGTCAGGTAGGCTGTTTAATTCCTGATTGACGGAAAGGTTAGCGTTCTGGGGGTGCAAGGTTCAAAGTTTAATTACTCCTTCTTGCCAATTCACATCCGGATTCCAGTAAACTAGGAAATCATGGCCTAGAATGGTATCATCCATTCCAGGTATAGCCAAGACAAATAAATCCCATTTGAAGCTGGGGAAATTGGAGAATTCAAAGGTCCATTTTGCCTCTTGGGAAACCCAATAAGACAGTTCAGTTGCACTACTTACTAGATAGATGGGAAATTTATCTATCTTGGAACGCGTAAGATTTTTTGAAGTGGTGAAAGATTCACTGATGAAGGAAACATTAGCTCCAGAATCAAGTAATACTTGATAAGGAGTGTTGTTGGAATGAAATAGGATAAATCTCAAACTCAGAGCACCTAGTGACTTTCAAGTGCAAAGATTTACTTGCAGTGATTTAGATAATGTGTAGTTTTCCTTGCGAGTATCAGAAAAACTACAAGCTAATTTTTTGACTGCTTAGCCGCTTCACACGCTAACCGCTTCACACAGCTATTGACATCATGTTTACCTCCACAATACATACACAGCCCGTTCTTTTCCCTTCGCAGCCGTTCCTCACTTTGAAGCATCCCTGTTTCCTTGTCCAAGAACTTTGGAGTTTTGGAGACGGCTTTCCCTTTCGAGTTGGAGTTCAAAGTCGGGGTTGGTTTGGATGGTTTTGGGTTCCTTGTGTTTTGCTTTGAGGAGCTGTCCACCTTTGGAGCCGAGGTGGATGATCCATGGTTGTTTTTCCAAGAGCAATTCTTGTCATGATAGCCATTATCAAGCTCAATCACTCAATCGATTAGCTGCTGAAGCAAGGTTGTCTTATGACCCCCAACTGCAAGCTGTTTGATTAAGCGTGCCGGTAAACCCTTTTGGAAATGGAATAGAAGAGCGGCCTTGTTCCACTGGATGCAAGACTGCAAGGTTCAAAAATGAGAAATATAAACGGAAGCTCTACTATTCTCCTTCATAACTAAACTATTAAGTTTGTATTTGGCTTTTCGAACTTCATTGGGATCGCCATACAGGGTGAACAATTGTTGCTCAAACTTGTCCCAGTTGTTGAGAATACAAGTGGGGCTGTCGTTGGACAAAAGTTCATGGTACGGTTCAAACCACTGCAAGGCTCTACCTCCTAAGAAGGACAAAGCATACATAACTTTATGTCTATCGGAAGGGAAATTGTTGGAGTCATTTGAAAAGATGATTTTACAAGAATGTAGGTAAGATCTAAGCTAATGAGGGTGTTCTCCTGTAAAGTGATCAGGTTGTTTCATGCCCGGAGTGCGAAAACTAGGAGTGCTTGGACTAGATTGCTGGGCACCATGAGTGAGGGCCTGGATCAATGTTGAAAGCAGGGTTGGAGCATTGGGCTTGAGAGCAGTAGTGCAAACCCCTGGTCTACCACGAGTTGAGGTTTCATTGGAAGAATGGTCGGAGTCTGCAAATTCCCCGAGAGGGTCCGTTGGAGCATCCCGTGGAGGAGCCCGAGGATCATCAAGAGGTTCCACAGATGGCAATTTGGAAGGAGGAACTGGATCTAAGGGTTGTTGGGCCCGAGGAGCGCTGGTTCTCCCTACCCAATGGATCTCATCATTGTAAGGGGCGAGGGAAGCGTTCCCGGTTGAGCGAGTACGTGACATTGAAAAAGAAGAAGTCTATTATAGGTTGGCAGGCTAAAATAGATGAGTTGAGTTAGTTAATTTACTGTCACACGACCACCCCACGTACTATAGGGCAATTCTTAGATGATTGTGAGCGCAAAGGAATACCAAGTGCAAGGGAAAGTGCAAATAGCAAGACCCAGTTGCAAAGTGCAAACTTGGTTATGCCACTCAACAATTGGCGAGATTAAAGGAAGGTGTTCCAAAGAAGGAAACTCAACCTGAGTCCAATGTGATAACTAGGTTGCATCAAAATGCAAGAACGTATGAAATTAACTAACTGAGGAGACAATCATCAGGCAAGGGGATAGCCCTTATAAGGTAATGCAAAGTGACTAGATACAACCTGGTGATGAGCTAACTACAGGTGAAGCGGTGAGGCAATGAATGACAGGAACGGAATAGGAAATGAAGCAATGGTATAGATCCGAGGTCTTAGCTTAAGTGCGAGAAAATAGAATCTGAGCGTACAATTGCATGATGAATTGGGATAGGAGCGAGTGACGTTGAAGGCAATGCGAACGAGAGGTAATAGTGTATGCAGGGTAGGGACTAGTCCAATTGCAAACTATACAGTAGTGATGGCTTGGTTAGACGTAGATGCGGACTAACGAACAATGCATGACCAAAGATGGAAGTCCAAGGCTGTTGATTGGCCAGGGAAGGAGATTGGATCTCATAATGGATGGTCAACCGGTATGGAGTTAACTGCAAATTTCGCAAGTATATACTGAGTTGGTTGCCGAGATTGGAAGGTCAGTGCGAGCCAGAGGAAATAGCGGATTGCACCATTGATGTTGTGCTTTTATTTGTGTCACGCTTTTAGACTGAGGTAGATGGTACTGATGAAGGGACATGTCGAAGTGGTGAAGACAATAATCCTTAAGTGCAAAGCGTGACAGAAAGAGGGAAAATACACTTAACTTTGTTGATGAAGTAGGACCATACCCAACTTTTTCCAGCATTCAAAGACCCATTAATTGCTGTTGTGGTTTTGTGCCTTTTTCAGGTTTTGAAATTGTTGGTTGAAATGGGGTGGCTTGCCTTACTTTTTTTGGGGCCAGAAGGAGGTTGAGATTTATTCACTCTCTTGTCAGAGTTGGAGTCTGTGTCAATGGTGATAGCCTGCTTTTTGAGGCTATGCATGGTGTGAATGTAGAGATGGGAGGGATTGAGAATGGGGTTTGAAATCAAGAGGGGGGATATTTAAAGCTGTCTGGTTTTCAAATTGGGAAATGATAATTGAGAAGGGAGAGCCTGGTGAGATGAGCTGAAAGAAAAGAAACTGAATTTTACAAGACTAACACCAATGGTATGATTTATACTTATCACAAGGATATTGGAATACACATGGCAACCTGGTAATTAAATTTATCTGTCATAAAAAAGGAGCAGGGGGAGATAAAATAGGGATATAGGTCAGTGAATGGTCATTGCGTTGATTGAGAAAGATATTGAGAAAGTGGATTTTACAAGAATTACACCAATGATATGATTCAAACTTACCATGAGGATATTTATTGGAATACGCACGGCAACCTGGTAAATAAATATTTCTGTCATACAAAAGGAGCAGACAGAGATAAAACAGGGATATAGTTCAGTCAAAGGGCATTGTGTTGATTGAGTCTAGAGTGGCAGCATGAGGATGATAAAAACATACCAGAGAATGCCAATTCTGATTCAAAATAGGCTTAGGGTTTTTGGTGGGGGTGTAGGGCAGGGCAGAAGCTCATTGAAATGAATGGGATGATAAATCAGTTGATGTCGGGGAGGTAAGGGGGGATCTTGGTGAATGTCAAAGAAGTTGATTCAAAGATATGGAGGGTAAAAGGGGGCATCTTTGTGAATGTGAAGGGTACTTGATATCGGGCCCCGGGTATTTACCCGATTTCTCGGGCATTGGGTCGGGCCTTCCAAAATGCGTAGGCGACCTTCGGGTATACCCGCGGGTCGCATCTCGGAATTGATTTTTGGGTCGGGTAGGCCCTCGGGGTCGAGCCGCATTCCCACCATCATCCACTTGAAATTTAAAATCGTAGGCCCCTACTCGATATGTTTCGGAGAACAAAGCTTCGAACGACTGATCCGACGGAACTTCTGCGAAGCCTGCCCATTTGCTTTGAAAACATTTCCAAACTTGTCAACCGCCTACCTGCCCAATCATTCTCAACCTGTCCTTATTGCCATCAAGAAAATCACTATGGGACCCTTGGACTCAAGCAGGTATGCTTGGTTTTCTGTTTTCACTCGATGAAAGTTTGATAAAATGATTTTGAATTGCCTTTGGTATTCAGGGGGCAAGTGCTCGTCAAATCAAGTCGAAATTCTACGAGGTGAGTTAGTCTATTGAATTTTGTGCTGGTCCGATGAGGCTTCCCAGAAAATTGTAGACTCCGTTCCTCCAGTTGATTTTTCTCCCTCGCACCTCTCATCAACGTTAGCTCTCAAGATCTCATCATCCTGATATGAACCCCAGCGGGTCAACCTCGGCCGACCGTTTCAAACAAATTTCTGAAGCTTACAGTGTCTTGTCGGACCCAATCTCACGCAAAAAATACGACGAAACGTTGCTGCATTCATCCATTTCACAGCCAAGAAACTCGAATGCTACCTATGCTGACATGTCAGCAGATTACACTACCCGCAATGCCAAACGACGCGCGACTGCAAACTACGCCTGGTCGACCCGCTCATCTCGATCATCTTTTGAAACCGAACCGAGTACCCGTCAGGATCCCCTTTCTAGCCAAACAACGGATGATTTCTTGGCAAATTTAAATCGGTTTGAACGACTTGCCGCTCGTCGCAGAAAGATGCCCCAGTCTGCTTCCCCACCTGATCATGATCCCTTGCTTCAGCTCAACCCTTCAGGCTGCCCGCCGAACTCTTCTGAACGTAAAGCATCGGCTGCGAGGCAAGCTACCCAGCTAGCCCTTATGCTGTCGTTCATTCTCTGGGTGGGGAGCAAACTGCAGCCTTAGCCAAGCGGTATACCATCAGAGCGGCTATCCATTTCATATATTTTAGCTTTGGCTCCTCCGTGTAATTTTGCAACATCCATCCATATGGAAATACTACGAGCTTATCCTTCAGTTCATCCTCTGTACAATCTCGTTCAAAGCAAAGATTTGGGTGACTTGAATGAAATTGATAATTCTAAAAATTAGCTTGGCATGCCGAGCTTCTCCAATGTTCTGGCAAACCCATTGCTGTTGGACCCATCAGCACCTTGAAGCTGATTAGGAATTTTTCATAGTCCAATCCTTGGATTGAAGTAAATGCACAATTTTCCTGATTAATGTGCTCGGTTGGAAAAGATTAATCTTGTTACTTGACACTCAATTCTAGTACCTTAAAGGGGCAAGGCCCTGGACATCCAGCATGCTGGCCACTGGGGGTGTGATAAGGAAATAACATACATTTTTATGGGATCACATGTTTTAATTTTGGAATTCATCAATCTTATAAAAACCAATTTAAATAAATGTATGTAAAGCAAATCATTAAGAAGTATGTCATAATCAAGGAAAACATCTTTATTTATCCAATTCTGTGATTTTGGAATTGATTCCTTTTCATGGTGGATTTGGGGTTGAAAACCAACTCTGAACCCATTCAACTCTATCCAAAACTTTTATAGTTAAAAAATGGAGGGGTTCAACTGAATCACAACCTTCTAAAAATAAAGTGCTCAGCTCTCAATTGCAATGTGTTTTTTTTAGGAAAGAGTGTGGGACCATCTCCTCCACCTCAACTGTGTCTTCAGATAGAAAACTCAAGCATCAAAAAAAGATGAAAAGATCACGCTACTCTGAATTCAACAGTACAATAATATTTGCTATCATGAAATCAACTTTTGATACAATTGTGTAAAATAAATGTTTTCAAGAATGAATGTAAGTGCCAAATCCTGACAAAAAGACACAAGTACCCATGTCTTTGTCCCAAGAAGTTGATCTCATTAACCAATAAATGTCCCACAACAATGTCCTCTTGATCTAGATTGGTCAGAAGAAATGATGGGATTTGATGAACCTTTCAATAAAAAATAGGGTGTTATATTTTTCATGCCGGCCACCCTTCATTTTGCACCATTTTTAAGTTGGGTGATGTTGGATTCATGGCTCCAGTTGTGTGGGAGCCGTGTAGGGCCCCACACGGACTGTGGGAGTTGTGCAGGGCCCCACACAACTTGTGGGAGTTTTGTAGGGCCCCTCAACGCGTGGGGGCCCATACACTACTCCATATAATTTATAATTTATAATTTATAATTTATAATTTATTATTTATTATTTATTATTTATTATTTATTATTTATTATTTATTATTTATTATTTATTATTTATTATTTATTATTTATTATTTATTATTTATTATTTATTATTTATTATTTATTATTTATTATTTATTATTTATTATTTATTATTTATTATTTATTATTTATTATTTATTATTTATTATTTATTATTTATTATTTATTATTTATTATTTATTATTTATTATTTATTATTTATTATTTATTATTTATTATTTATTATTTATTATTTATTATTTATTATTTATTATTTATTATTTATTATTTATTATTTATTATTTATTATTTATTATTTATTATTTATTATTTATTATTTATTATTTATTATTTATTATTTATTATTTATTATTTATTATTTATTATTTATTATTTATTATTTATTATTTATTATTTATTATTTATTATTTATTATTTATTATTTATTATTTATTATTTATTATTTATTATTTATTATTTATTATTTATTATTTATTATTTATTATTTATTATTTATTATTTATTATTTATTATTTATTATTTATTATTTATTATTTATTATTTATTATTTATTATTTATTATTTATTATTTATTATTTATTATTTATTATTTATTATTTATTATTTATTATTTATTATTTATTATTTATTATTTATTATTTATTATTTATTATTTATTATTTATTATTTATTATTTATTATTTATTATTTATTATTTATTATTTATTATTTATTATTTATTATTTATTATTTATTATTTATTATTTATTATTTATTATTTATTATTTATTATTTATTATTTATTATTTATTATTTATTATTTATTATTTATTATTTATTATTTATTATTTATTATTTATTATTTATTATTTATTATTTATTATTTATTATTTATTATTTATTATTTATTATTTATTATTTATTATTTATTATTTATTATTTATTATTTATTATTTATTATTTATTATTTATTATTTATTATTTATTATTTATTATTTATTATTTATTATTTATTATTTATTATTTATTATTTATTATTTATTATTTATTATTTATTATTTATTATTTATTATTTATTATTTATTATTTATTATTTATTATTTATTATTTATTATTTATTATTTATTATTTATTATTTATTATTTATTATTTATTATTTATTATTTATTATTTATTATTTATTATTTATTATTTATTATTTATTATTTATTATTTATTATTTATTATTTATTATTTATTATTTATTATTTATTATTTATTATTTATTATTTATTATTTATTATTTATTATTTATTATTTATTATTTATTATTTATTATTTATTATTTATTATTTATTATTTATTATTTATTATTTATTATTTATTATTTATTATTTATTATTTATTATTTATTATTTATTATTTATTATTTATTATTTATTATTTATTATTTATTATTTATTATTTATTATTTATTATTTATTATTTATTATTTATTATTTATTATTTATTATTTATTATTTATTATTTATTATTTATTATTTATTATTTATTATTTATTATTTATTATTTATTATTTATTATTTATTATTTATTATTTATTATTTATTATTTATTATTTATTATTTATTATTTATTATTTATTATTTATTATTTATTATTTATTATTTATTATTTATTATTTATTATTTATTATTTATTATTTATTATTTATTATTTATTATTTATTATTTATTATTTATTATTTATTATTTATTATTTATTATTTATTATTTATTATTTATTATTTATTATTTATTATTTATTATTTATTATTTATTATTAATTATTTATTTATTATTATTAATTATTTATTATTTATTATTTATTATTTATTATTTATTATTTATTATTTATTATTTATTATTTATTATTTATTATTTATTATTTATTATTAATTATTTATTTATTATTATTAATTATTTATTATTTATTATTTATCATTTATTATTTATTATTTATTATTTATTATTTATTATTTATTATTTATTATTTATTATTTATTATTTATTATTTATTATTTATTATTTATTATTTATTATTTATTATTTATTATTTATTATTTATTATTTATTATTTATTATTTATTATTTATTATTTATTATTTATTATTTATTATTTATTATTTATTATTTATTATTTATTATTTATTATTTATTATTTATTATTTATTATTTATTATTTATTATTTATTATTTATTATTTATTATTTATTATTTATTATTTATTATTTATTATTTATTATTTATTATTTATTATTTATTATTTATTATTTATTATTTATTATTTATTATTTATTATTTATTATTTATTATTTATTATTTATTATTTATTATTTATTATTTATTATTTATTATTTATTATTTATTATTTATTATTTATTATTTATTATTTATTATTTATTATTTATTATTTATTATTTATTATTTATTATTTATTATTTATTATTTATTATTTATTATTTATTATTTATTATTTATTATTTATTATTTATTATTTATTATTTATTATTTATTATTTATTATTTATTATTTATTATTTATTATTTATTATTTATTATTTATTATTTATTATTTATTATTTATTATTATTTATTATTTATTTTTATTTTTTATTATTTATTATTTATTATTTATTATTTATTATTTATTATTTATTATTTATTATTTATTATTTATTATTTATTATTTATTATTTATTATTTATTATTTATTATTTATTATTTATTATTTATTATTTATTATTTATTATTTATTATTTATTATTTATTATTTATTATTTATTATTTATTATTTATTATTTATTATTTATTATTTATTATTTATTATTTATTATTTATTATTTATTATTTATTATTTATTATTTATTATTTATTATTTATTATTTATTATTTATTATTTATTATTTATTATTTATTATTTATTATTTATTATTTATTATTTATTATTTATTATTTATTATTTATTATTTATTATTTATTATTTATTATTTATTATTTATTATTTATTATTTATTATTTATTATTTGTTATTTGTTATTTGTTATTTATTATTTATTATTTATTATTTATTATTTATTATTTATTATTTATTATTCATTATTTATTATTTATTATTTATTATTTATTATTTATTATTTATTATTTATTATTTATCATTTATCATTTATCATTTATCATTTATTATTTATTATTTATTATTTATTATTTATTATTTATTATTTATCATTTATCATTTATTATTTATTATTTATTATTTTATATATATAATTTGTTATTTGTTATTTATTATTTATAATTCAAAATTTATAATTCTAATTCATTATTTGTTTTTTAGTGGAGGCTACACAACTTGATTTTAGTTGTTTAGCGTGCCGTACAACTCAAATGGGACGTGTAGCATGCCACACACAGCTCATTTGAGTTGTGTAGCATGCCACACGGCCCATTTGAGCCATGTAGCATGCCACACGGCCCATTTGAGGCATGTAGCATGCCACACGGCCCATTTGAGGCATGTAGCATGCCACACAGCCCATTTGAGGCATTTAGCATGCCACACGGCCCATTTGAGGCATGTAGCATGCCACACGGCTCATTTGAGTTGTGTAGGATGCCACATGGCCCATTGAGCCGTGTACACAACTCAAAGAGCCATGTACAGAGGTTTTTCCATGGCTCAATGAGCCTTGAATTTAAAATTTCCCTTTTAGGTTGCCACATTTTCTTGCAACATACCAAATTCATGCAATGTGGAAAATGATTGTGTGCTACACTATCATCTGCAAAAGTCACGCTCTGGTACCATGTACTTGGCTAGTCCTTGAGTTACAATACCCACTCCACATCAAATGTCACAACTGAAATGCCTCTGTAGAGAAGATAGCCACGATCTGCAAAAAAAGGAAACACCCAATCCTTCTCTGCTGTTTGAGAATCAGTCTCTGCATCCTACAGATGATTCTTCTGACTAAAACCCAATGAAATAATGGTAAAAAACAAAAACATATTCCCCAACAAGCTCTGCACTGAAATATTCTTTTGCTAAAAATCCAAGTTACTCCAAAGGAAAGTACTCTTAAGACACTCTGATTATAAGATACACCAATGTTGTAATTTGAGTGTCTTATTTGTATTGCCTAAAAATTGAGTACAATAAATATTTTTTATCATCCCTTGAGTAACCTTGTCTAGTGTGTAATTTGTACTATACAGGGTTAGTTATTGTTCTATTCACATCTTTATCACTGTTCCTAGTGGCCTATCTTTATTGTCTTGCTCATTAGTTTTCTTGTCTAGTGACCACTTTATATTGTGCTAGGTAGTCACAGTTCTAGTGGGTTCTTGATCCTGAATCCTTGAGGATCTTCCCTGTCTCAATCCAGCAAGAAGTGTTCCTCCAAGTGCTGCGGACTCTAGTGATTTGGTATTGAATATTTTCTATTCAATGTTATATTTTCTTCTCAAACAATTTTCAGCCATGTGGTACTTAGTCTATTTATAGTGATGCCTGATAAAGTGAAATTCAACCATCTGTTCTGAATTAAAATCAACTGGAGTTCCCCTTTGACTCCTAGATCCACTCCTCTTAGCAATATACCAGTGCTTTTGTGGTGTCTTTGCCACCTTGTCCCCCACATTAGTTTTTGCTTTAATGTGTCATCCCATAGGCCTCACATTTTTGTAATACGGGAATTCATATTATTGCTTGCTTCTGATGGCCACAAAAACTCCTATTCAATCCAAAGAAAAGGACTCCTAAGAAACCCTGATGATAAGATCAACCAATGCTGGAATTTAGTGTCTTATGTGTATTGCCTAAACCTTGAGTAAAATAACTATTTATTATCAGCCCTTGATTGACCTCTGCTAGTGTGAAATTTATACTATACAGGGTTAGTTATAGTTCTATTCACATCTTTATCATTGTTCCTAGTGGCCTATATTTATTGTCTTTCTCGTGAGTGCTCTTGTCTAGTGACCTTGTTATATTGTGCCAGGTAGTCACAGTTCTAGTGGGTTCTTTATCTTGAATCCTTGATGCTGTTCCCAGTCTGAATCCAGCCGGAATTGGCCCTCCAATTGGTGCAGAATCTAGTGGTTTGGTATTGAATTTTTTCTATTCAATGTAATATTT
Source organism: Puccinia polysora (assembly GCA_025617555.3). Lineage (NCBI taxonomy): Eukaryota > Fungi > Basidiomycota > Pucciniomycetes > Pucciniales > Pucciniaceae > Puccinia > Puccinia polysora. The sequence goes on from CM062631.1 coordinate 16,925,864, forward strand.
TCTCCTCAAAAACTTGTCAGCCATCCCGTACTTAGTCTATTTATAGTGATATCTGATCAAGTGAAATTAAACCATCTTTTCTGAATTAAAATGAACCAGAGTGCCCCTTTGAATCCTAGATCTGCTCCCCTTAACATTTTACTAGTGCTTTGGTGGCGGCTTTGCCACCTTGGACCCCATATTAGTTGTTGCTTTAATGTGTCCTGCCATAGGTCTCACATTCTTATAATACAGGAATTTGTATTATTGCTTGCTACTGATGGCCACGCCATCTTGGCCATCAACTTATATCTTTGAATCAATCTATAGAATCTCAAATATGAAACCTAATGTAACATGTGACCATTTTTCATCTGGAAAGGAGACTTTTGTAAACAAAATTTAAAATACTATTATTGCCATTTTCCCCCAAAATCCCAACTATCATATTTGATACAGTCCAAGACCTAACAAATGCCACATATAGCTGTCCATGAGAAAATACCTGAAGCGGTAAATAAATACCCAACTTGTTATAGCCTGGAACTGAAATATGTTCTTTGTAATTGAAAAAGCCAGTGTCACAGGAAACTGAAATTTAAAGAAAGAAATACTGGATTTCCTGTCCAAATTCAGGTTTAAATTGATCTTTGGGATGAGTTCCATAAATCCTTGCTTTGATAAATTTAAGATTTTACACTTCCAGCATGTATGATAGAGTTCCAAGACCTATAAACTTGTGCCATTGGAGAGGCCCTCAGTTAGGTTCATATTGCTCAATAGCATCACATGAATATTTATTCATGCTCAAGAAGTGTGGCCAAAAACCAGCTGGATTGATAGCATTCAAAATTTCCGCTGTCATGGATTTCAGCATATCCTTGGATACAGCATCAGTTGAAATTCTATCCACCATTTGGAAAGGAATTCATCTCAACATATCTGCATTCAGGCTTGCGGTGTCTTTGTTTAAGGGTGTTATTATTGCTCTGGCAATAAAAAAATGATTATAATCAGCATGAAGCTTACAGGATTACTTTCTGGGGAGGGTATCCTGAGTTGATTGTGTTGAGGACAAAACCTGTCTTTTGTATTTTTTGTCAACTTGTCACTCTGATGGTTTCTGTCTAGATTCTTTCATTATTTCAACGTTGAAAAATTGATAAATTCAACTTAAAAATAAAATCCAAGTCAGCATATCTTAATCCCAGTAAACAATGATACCCAACAGCATGCGTTGTGGAAACTTTAGAGGGCAACACCCCCGAAGTTGTCCTCGAGTTCCGGAAGTTATTGATCAAAGCGTCTGTAAGGAGATTGGATGCAGCCGTTCCAGAGAAAAGGAGAGAAGAGAGAAGAGATTCTGTTTTTCCTAAGTCCGCTCCCCGCCTCCTGATGATACAATGATACCCTGATACCCCCCCCCTCTCTCCTACCCGGAGTCGAGGGGAAGGGTATTTAAGTCCTCCTTCTCAACCCTAACCTAAGTACAACCACAAGTAAGCAAGAATGATGAAATACAACCCCTAAGCACAGAACCCTAGCCCAAATCCTACCCCTCCATCCCTTGCCCCATAACCCATGCCCCTCAATATCAACGTACGCCCAGCTTGCCTGCCCGTGCCCGTCCGCCCATCAACCCGTTCCAGGTATCCGCATACCCGCGTGACCCAATCTGCACGTCTTGCAATGCGCGGTCCGCCTGGTCCGCGCGAGCCGTCTGATCCGCGCAAGCCTTGCGATCTGCGCAAGCCTTCCGATCCGCGCAAGCTTTCCGATCTGCGCAAGCTTTCCAATCCGCGCAAGCCTTCCGATCCGCGCAAGCTTTCCGATCCGCGCAAGCCTTCCGATCCGCGCAAGCCTTCCGATCCGCGCAAGCTTTCCGATCCGCGCAAGCCTTCCGATCCGCGCAAGCCTTCCGATCCGCGCAAGCCTTCCGATCGCTGAGCGCGCCGCCTGCAGCCCTTTCCTGACTCGCGTCCATAAAAGAGCACCACATCCCCCCCCAACTTGAGTTCTGTCCCCAGAGATCTCCCACCATCTCACCTTCCGTAGTTATCCTTTGTATTTAGCGCCTATACACAAAAAAAAGACATACGTTGTGCGTGATTGAGTAGCCTTTGGGCTTGTGAGTCCCTGAGAAAGAATAAGGACCGCGCGCAATATCCGCGCCTTGGAGAGAGAAGATCAGCGCCAGTGAGAAGTCGGAAAAGGTGAGAAATCCGCGCCAGTGAGAGTCTTCTGAAGGTGAGAAATCCGCGCCAGTGAGAGTCTGAAGGTGAGAAATGCGCGCCAGTGAGAGTATCCGCAATAGTACATGGGGAGACAGAAAAGGAAGAATGAATAGATAAGAAGGAACAAGAGTTTTTTTTTTTTTTTTTTTTTTTTTTTTTTTTTTTTTTTTTTTTTTTTTTTTTTTTTTTTTTTGAGCCCGCGTCCTGCGTCCCAACTCCAACCTTCCACCCCGCGCTAGCTCCCCCCCAACTTTGCCGCTGTCCTCAGCCGACCGCGCCCCACCCATCGCCAGATCCGCGGAGCGTTGCCTCAACCAATCCCGCAGGGCCCTTGTTTGCAAATTGTTGTCCCAGACCGCCTAGGTGCACCTCCCGCCGCCAAGACCCTCCTGCATCCTTTGAAATTTGAGCCCATCCGCGCGCAAAACCCAAACAAAAGCGAACCCTCCCAGACGTCCTTACAACAACCCGCCGTGGAGGAGGAAAGAGGCTTTGAAACCCTTTCAATCCCAGCTCTCTTCTTCCCCACCCCGTCCACACAAAATCCTTTGCCCTTTGCCCTTCTTGCGGCCTTGTTCTCCCCTCCGGAGATTTCTGACCGCTCCCTGCTTGCCATACCGCGCGTGACCACTTGACCCTTCCGCTCCGCCCCACCGTCTGTCCATTCCGCGCCTGTCCTTTCCATTGCTGCCACTACCCTTTCCAAATGCGCGCTCCCTACCACCAAAGAGGTCCAGCTCAGGTCGTGATTCTTCAACGCGTGGTCCGTCTCTTCCGCCGCGGCGTGTACCTTCTTTGCAAGATCCATCCGCCGCTTGCCAATTCCAAGTCCGCACGTAGCATCCATTTCCCGTTCCGTTGTCCTCGCCCGCTTCCTGTCAGTAGGCCGCACCGGTTCCATCGAATCCCGCTTCCCCAACACGTTCTTAGCCCCCCCTGGGGAAACCAACTCCGCGTTTGAATCCGCTGTCCGGTCCCTTTGTCCCGCCCGCCAACGGTTGTTGTCCTCCCCATTTGCATACACGCGGGGCGCAGAAGTGCTGGGGGACTGAATACTCTCCAGATAGGCCTCGAGGCCCCTTGCCACCTCCGTAAGTTCGCTAGCCCAAGAGATGGTTGCCGGTGGTGGGGCCGAAAAATACTCTGCCCTGTAGTACTCCAGTTCCGCGTAGTCCACTTCCGCTTGCAACCGGGTCCCTTTGCGCGCGCCTGCCTTGTAACCCAATTCCGCGGATGGCTTGAGATCGTCCTTCCGAAAGCAAGAACTGTGCCTCCCCCATCTTGCCAGCATGTCCTCCTTCAGTTCCGGCCAATCCAGGTTCAGGTATCCTCCCATCTCCTCCACTTCCCGACGCGCTTCCGCGTCCTCGATGAACAGGACGACATGGCGCACCTTCTCAAAATCCAAAACGCCTTCAGAGTCCGCGATTGTTTCATAACGTGAGATGAATCGCTCCACCTCCGCAATGTTGAGTCTAATATGCGGGTAAATCCATGGAGTAGCGCGGAAGCCGTTGGAGGAGGAAGGAAGAGAAGCGGCTGTTGGTAGCATCCGTGAGTACCTTCAAGAGACTTTGACGAAAGATTGTTCCCGGCCAGACCCCCAGATGTGGAAACTTTAGAGAGCAACCTCCCCGAAGTCGTCCTCGAGTTCCGGAAGTTATTGATCAAAGCGTCTGTAAGGAGATTGGATGCAGCCGTTCCAGAGAAAAGGAGAGAAGAGAGAAGAGATTCTGTTTTTCCTAAGTCCGCTCCCCGCCTCCTGATGATACCATGATACCCCCCCTCCCTCCTACCCGGAGTCAAGGGGAAGGGTATTTAAGTCCTCCTTCTCAACCCTAACCTAAGTACAACCACAAGTAAGCAAGAATGATGAAATACAACCCCTAAGCACAGAACCCTAGCCCAAATCCTACCCCTCCATCCCTTGCCCCATAACCCATGCCCCTCAATATCAACGTACGCCCAGCTTGCCTGCCCGTGCCCGTCCGCCCATCAACCCGTTCCAGGTATCCGCATACCCGCGTGACCCAATCCGCGCGTCTTGCAATGCGCGGTCCGCCTGGTCCGCGCGAGCCGTCTGATCCACGCAAGCCTTCCGATCCGCGCAAGCCTTCCGATCCGCGCAAGCTTTCCGATCCGCGCAAGCCTTCCGATCCACGCAAGCCTTCCGATCCGCGCAAGCCTTCCGATCCACGCAAGCTTTCCAATCCGCGCAAGCCTTCCAATCCTTTCCTGACTCGCGTCCATAAAAGAGCACCACATCCCCCCCCAACTTGAGTTCTGTCCCCAGAGATCTCCCACCATCTCAACTTCCGTAGTTATCCTTTCTCCTTTCTATTTAGCGCGCCTTACAACAACCCGCCGTGGAGAGAGAAGATCAGCGCCAGTGAGAAGTCGGAAAAGGTGAGAAATCCGCGCCAGTGAGAGTCTGAAGGTGAGAAATCCGCGCCAGTGAGAGTATCCGCAAGAGTACATGGGTAGACAGAAAAAGGAAGAATGAATAGATAAGAAGGAACAAGAGATTTTTTTTTTTTTTTTTTTTTTTTTTTTTTTTTTTTTTTTTTTTTTTTTTTTTTGAGCCCGCGTCCTGCGTCCCAACTCCAACCTTCCACCCCGCGCTAGCTCCCCCCCAACTTTGCCGCTGTCCTCAGCCAACCGCGCCCCACCCATCGCCAGATCCGCGGAGCGTTGCCTCAACCAATCCCGCAGGGCCCTTGTTTGCAAATTGTTGTCCCAGACCGCCTAGGTGCACCTCCCGCCGCCAAGACCCTCCTGCATCCTTTGAAATTTGAGCCCATCCGCGCGCAAAACCCAAACAAAAGCGAACCCTCCCAGACGTCCTTACAACAACCCGCCGTGGAGGAGGAAAGAGGCTTTGAAACCCTTTCAATCCCAGCTCTCTTCTTCCCCACCCCGTCCACACAAAATCCTTTGCCCTTTGCCCTTCTTGCGGCCTTGTTCTCCCCTCCGGAGATTTCTGACCGCTCCCTGCTCGCCAGACCGCGCGTGACCACTTGACCCTTCCGCTCCGCCCCACCGTCTGTCCATTCCGCGCCTTTCCTTTCCATTGCTGCCACTACCCTTTCCAAATGCGCGCTCCCTACCACCAAAGAGGTCCAGCTCGGGTCGTGATTCTTCAACGCGTGGTCCGTCTCTTCCGCCGCGGCGTGTACCTTCTTTGCAAGATCCGTCCGCCGCTTGCCAATTCCAAGTCCACACGTAGCATCCATTTCCCGTTCCGTTGTCCTCGCCCGCTTCCTGTCAGTAGGCCGCACCAGTTCCATCGAATCCCGCTTCCCCAACACGTTCTTAGCCCCCCCTGGGGAAACCAATTCCGCGTTTGAATCCGCTGTCCGGTCCCTTTGTCCCGCCCGCCAACGGTTGTTGTCCTCCCCATTTGCATACACGCGGGGCGCAGAAGTGCTGGGGGACTGAATACTCTCCAGATAGGCCTCGAGGCCCCTTGCCACCTCCGTAAGTTCGCTAGCCCAAGAGATGGTTGCCGGTGGTGGGGCCGAAACATACTCTGCCCTGTAGTACTCCAGTTCCGCGTAGTCCACTTCCGCTTGCAACCGGGTCCCGTCGCGCGCGCCTGCCTTGTAACCCAATTCCGCGGATGGCTTGAGATCGTCCTTCCGAAAGCAAGAACTGTGCCTCCCCCATCTTGCCAGCATGTCCTCCTTCAGTTCCGGCCAATCCAGGTTCAGGTATCCTCCCATCTCCTCCACTTCCCGACGCGCTTCCGCGTCCTTGATGAACAGGACAACATGGCGCACCTTCGCAAAATCCAAAACGCCTTCAGAGTCCGCGATTGTTTCATAACGTGAGATGAATCGCTCCACCTCCGCAATGTTGAGTCGAATATGCGGGTAAATCCATGGAGTAGCGCGGAAGCCGTTGGAGGAGGAAGGAAGAGAAGCGGCTGTTGGTAGCATCCGTGAGTACCTTTGAGAGACTTTGACGAAAGATTGTTCCCGGCCAGACCCCCAGATGTGGAAACTTTAGAGGGCAACACCCCCGAAGTCGTCCTCGAGTTCCGGAAGTTATTGATCAAAGCGTCTGTAAGGAGATTGGATGCAGCCGTTCCAGAGAAAAAGAGAGAAGAGAGAAGAGATTCTGTTTTTCCTAAGTCCGCTCCCCGCCTCCTGATGATACAATGATACCCTGATACCCCCCCCTCTCTCCTACCCGGAGTCGAGGGGAAGGGTATTTAAGTCCTCCTTCTCAACCCTAACCTAAGTACAACCACAAGTAAGCAAGAATGATGAAATACAACCCCTAAGCACAGAACCCTAGCCCAAATCCTACCCCTCCATCCCTTGCCCCATAACCCATGCCCCTCAATATCAACGTACGCCCAGCTTGCCTGCCCGTGCCCGTCCGCCCATCAACCCGTTCCAGGTATCCGCATACCCGCGTGACCCAATCCGCGCGTCTTGCAATGCGCGGTCCGCCTGGTCCGCGCGAGCCGTCTGATCCACGCAAGCCTTCCGATCCGCGCAAGCCTTCCGATCCGCGCAAGCTTTCCGATCCGCGCAAGCTTTCCGATCCACGCAAGCCTTCCAATCCGCGCAAGCCTTCCGATCCACGCAAGCTTTCCGATCCGCGCAAGCCTTCCGATCCGCGCAAGCTTTCCGATCCGCGCAAGCCATCCGATCCGCGCAAGCCTTCCGATTGCTGAGCGCGCCGCCTGCAGCCCTTTCCTGACTCGCGTCCATAAAAGAGCACCACAGCGTTCTTGGCCAAGCTGAAACAATCCAAAGGATTTTGAAAGTGGGCATTTCTTGAGGGTGAGGTATATACTTTGAAATAAACAGCTTTTCAATTCTAAAGGGGAGAGGTGATGCGCCAGTTCAAACCAATCATTGAAGACAATTACAACAAAATTCACCATTACAGTCCATGTGGACAACTTCAATCCTAAACATTGTTTTCCCCAACTTTCCCAATTCCACTTCTTGGCATGAGGTGACAATCCCAAGGGCCAGTCATCAGATTAAGGTTGCCCAAAGGATCTTTTGTGACTCAGTAGGGTTTCTCAGGAATGTAATATCCTGTAAACATATCAGCACCTTCTTGTTTTACCATCCTAAATGAAAAATTATAAGCTTCTCCTGCAAGGAGAAAATTTTGGCGTGACATGTTTGCTACAATCCAAATTGAAATATTGGTGGGAGAATCCTTTCTGAGCCCAGAAAATCTTGGTCCAAAAGTGAGGGCCTGGAAGTTGTTTTGTGTTCATACATGTGATTGTGGCTTGTGCTGTAGTAAAATCACTTGGACCCCTTGTTGATGGTCATTGTGAGATAATATGCAACAGGGGCAGTAGTGGTCACCCTGAGGGGATTTGTCAAAATTTCTTTTTGGGAACACAGCAGGCAAATATGGACTGCCAAATGGCCATATTTCAGTATCAGTTCAAATTTTTTCCAAAACATGCTACCAAAATCAAAGTTGCTCTGGGTAAGGTTTCACCCAACTGGCAAAGCCATTTCCTGGCATTAGAAGTGTTCTCCTTTGGCAATGTCTCCCCCACGCCCTAATTCAACCATGGCTTCTGTTAACTGGTCAGAGCCAATTTATTTGTTTTAAGAAGATTCCAAATTGGAGAGGATAGATGTCCATGGATTCTGCTAATTTTTTGGAGCCTATGTATTTGTTTGAATAAACTTCAAAAACTGAGAGGTTAGGTGTTGTAAAAGATTCCATGTTTTAGTTAGGATGCAACATTCAGTTTTGAAAGCTATTACAGGTCACAAAAATGACTGCACCTAGTACTGTAAGTTGTGTTTTGAAATGGGAAAAACACCTATAAATAGGCGGGCTGAGTGCTTGTTGCACCCCCAGGGCAGCTTATATCAAGCACATTCTGCCACCAGCACTTTCCTCCTTCTATGTGGCTCCAGGCAGTCAAATTGCTGATCCTCTGTATCAGAAATTACAGTTTTAATAAAAACTAGGAATATTTCAATCCTCAACCTCTAAATCCTTTCAACCAGAGCATTAAAATCAAACCTCAAAAATGTTAAAAGCCAAAATGCTCCCCTGATCTACTTCAGTCCTTTTATCCTCTTCCTTCTGAATCATGTGGCAAGACCAATGCCTTCAATAATCATCATCTTATAGTTTCTCTTGCACAAACAATCTTGAAAAATTCATTGTTCTCTTGAGCTCACTCTAGACTGCATCTTCCTACAATCTTGATCCCCTTTTCATGAGCTCTCTAACTTTTATTGCCATTAAATTGACCAATGCACTCATTCTATCATCATCTATTTACTCAATCAACTTATAATGACAAATACTGCATTTGTCTTGTCTTTAAAAGGTCTTGACTGCGCAAATCTTTGATCTGATAATTCAAATTGATCAATCCTTTGCCAAACTAGATGGTATTCTATTTGCTGGACCATCTATTGCTGTCTTATCATTTTTTTCACCACTTTGGATGCTTCATAAAGTTGCCTGCTTTAATTCCTTGCTCAATCCTTCATGTGGTGATGTTGCTCCTGCTTAGCTTATTTCTTTGCCATGCCTTGTCTTTTGATTGCAGTATCTTCATCATCTACCTGGTTGCTCTCTCTATTCTCATCTTAAAGTGATTTTGATTGATTTTTCTTGATTTTTACTGCTTATTTTGCTTTTATTGATTCAAATTGATCAATCTGCAATTGTTTGGTCCATTACCACCTTCATTGCCTTACCAACCTTTTTTCTCAAATAGCAATCTTGCGCCTGCTCCCCTTTTTGCTTCTTCATTGAACTTGTGCCTGTTAATATCTGTATTTTCACTTGGGTTTTTTATTCTCAGCTCAGTCAATCAACTTCATCTATTTGGTTTGATTTCTAAATTCAGCTGTTGTGGAAATTAAGAGAGTGGAACTCCCCTAGTTTTCCCTAAGTTCCGGAATGAATGGTCCTAGTGCCTTTAAGAATAAGGATGCACCTGTTTTGAGAGAGAGAGAGAGATGAATTTCCTTCCTTTACTTTCCTTTCTTTATTCTAAGACGTTTTCAAATCCCATGTTCCCAAGCTGTGTTCTCATAATCTCCCTATAAAGCTGGGGTTGAGAGCATAGAATTTATGCCCACACTCTCAACCCTAACCTAAGTACAAGTGCAATGACAGCCCAACAAAAAATAGAAAAGAAACCCTAAAACCAGAACCCTAGCCTAACCCTAACCCTTTCCCATGCCACAATAGACCTCCAGCCCACCTACCCTTACACACACCTGGTTTTTCCTTCCCATGACATGTACCTCTGCTGCATCCTACTCAGAGCCCCCTGCGTAATTTCCTGCGCCATGGGTTGGCCCGCCCTTGCATGCGCCAGGCCTGCTCCTATAGCTCTGATTGTCCCACTCTACCTTCCCCAACTAGCCGCCTGCAAACCTGGTTGAGCTAGCTCCATTCTTGGGTCCGTAAAGTTCAAGAAGGCCACGGCCCACCACATCCGATTAAGCCCAACCCAAGCCCTGTATGCTGAGCCCTGCAGTGGCTACTGCTGAGCCCGCTGCGACTGCTTTTGAGCCCCCAGGGGCCACTTCTGAGACTGTGCGTAGCCCAAATTCTGAGCCTGACCTACCAAATGCTGAGCGCACCAACCACGGTGCAGTTCCCAACCCAAGGCTATATAACAACACCACACCATTCAACATTTCCACCTCAGTTTGTTGCGCAACTCAAGCCAACTCCGCCATCCAATCTCCCAGCATCACTCTTCATTTAGATCAATTGTTTGATTCTCTTGCTGGTTCATTTAAATGATCTTTCCTCAATCCAACCTTTCACAGGCTTTGTCAATCATCAACTTAGCTTGTTGCCTTTTTGATGTAGTTCTCTCACATCATCTTACTATACTTATTCAACTTGGTCTGGTTGCTAAAAATAAAGTATTCCACCTGTTCTAGTCCTCTAATTACTCCAAGCTTTATGCAAGGGGGTGTTTTGGAATTTCAGTGTCTTATGTGTATTGCCTGAGCCTTGAGTGCAATAAATATTTATTATCAGCCCTTGAGTGACCTTTTCTAGTGTGTACTTTATACTATACAGGGTTAGTTATAGTTCTATTGGCATCTTTATCATTGTTCCTAGTGAACTATCTTTATTTTCTTGCTCATGAGTTTTCTTGTCTAGTGATGTCAGCTTGCTACTATGTACAGAGAAACCTGTCAAAGTCACAAAAACAGAAAATGAAAATGAAATAAATAAAATATTAAGGAGAGGTAAATCCATTAAGGAGAGGTAAATCCATAAATATTATTTCAGAAATGGATTCCCGTCCCAAAATAGGGTAGGGTCACACACTGACACCACCCTTGAAATATGACTCCTTAATATTTTAAATAACCAAATAAAAATTGAGCAAAAATTCACTGCACCAATATGGCACCTTTTGGCCAATTGAACATTTAACATGAATTTTCACATATAGGTTTAACACCTAAAATTAAGTCAGAATTGAGGTGTTGTTTATATTTTAGGAGTTACACATGGATATGTGTTATGTCAAAATTCCCATGCGCAGTGCTGCGTCCCTATACCACCCCTATGCATCACTCCCCTGAGTACAGAAGTCCTGCGCGCAGCCAAGTTTGCCACGCACACAGAGGATCCTCCCCCGCAGGTATCTGAATGGACTGATCCCTGCGTAAGGATCAGTCGTGACAAATCTGAAAAGCAGGTACCGCTCAAAGGAGCTACAACCTAGTAAGGATCACCTGGTATATGTAATAGGGTGACATATGCATTAAAAATGGTATAAAAACCTTAAAACTTTAATAAAAGTATTATTTAATTAGTTTAAAAATATTTTAAATAATAAATCAAATATTGAAGGTTACCAAAAAACAGACAGATCCTGATCTTTGAAGACCACAAAAAACTACAAGGAGTGGCTTTAAAAATTATTAAAAATTACCTACGTGCTCATCAGATGATGGAAAATCTATGTAAATCCACATCTTTCTAATTTAAACCAATATCAATAGTAAAAATGAAGGATAATTGCAGAATGATCAGAATGACGCCATTAACAGATTAACAGATCCTGTGGATAAAATAGTACAGAAATCCAGAAGATCTTTTATTCCCCATCAGTTTACCAGGAATTATTATTATCAATCAGAAACTGTTTTGTTGTTGATCAAGTGCTTATAAGGAGATAAGAAAGTTATTTATGACTTATTCTGTAGTATTATTATCATTTCTTAAAACAATCAACCTAATTCATTTAAGTGTAGTCAAGCAATCAACCCCAACTGCTCTGAAACCCTTTACATGAATCTTTGCAGGCTTTCTGTGGAATTATTGCTCAGAGTAATTTTTTCCCTTCCTGCCTTGGCCATTGTGCTATTTTTTCTGGCCATATTAGTGGATAAGTCCTTAAAAGGCACCCATTATTCATTTTAACATTCTTAAAATTCCTAAGGAGGCCCCTTGAAGAGAGGTTGTCTGTATATAAAGATCCCCAGTAGTATAATAATGTGGCCCCTCTTTTTATTACATATTGGAACCCTTCTAACCAAACCCATTAAACCTTGCACAAGCTCTTGAATTATTTAATATTTGAGCTTTTTTAAGTGTTTATCTCTGGAATATTATTATTATTATTATTCCAGCATTTTTATCAATATCTGTATTTAAAGGACTGCAAGGTTCCTGGTATCAGAGAGCTGAAAAGTGACCTCTTTATATTGTGCTAGGTAGTCACAGTTCTAGTGGAGTCTTTATCTCAAATCCTTGATGCTCTTCCCAGTCTTAATCCAGCCAGAGGTGGTCCTCCAAGTTGTGCAGACTCAAGTGGTTTGGTTTTGAATATTTTCTATTCATTGTTATCTTTTCTTCTCAACCAATTTTAAGCCATCCTGTACATGGTCTGTTTATAGTGATGCCTGATCAAGTGATATTCAACCATCTGTTAAAACTTAAAATGACCCAGAGTGTCCCTTGGACTCCTAGATCTGCTCCTCTTAGCATCATAAGATTTCAATCCTCATACTCAAAATCCTTTAATTTAGAGCATTCAACTAAAATCTCAACAAAAAAAACTCTGTGATTTGATAAGATGATGATCCCCAGCTCAAGAAGCAATCCCATTTTATGTACAACCCAAAATGCAACTCCAAAACAAAAGAAGAAAACAAAGAATTACTTTCCTCTGCACTGCCTTCTTGTGCGTTCAGAAATGACCCAGATCACTATTAGTCATGATATTTTTACCTTTTCTCTCCGCATACATTAGTTATAGTGATAATTTCTGTGATCTCCGATGACCCTACCAGTTGATTTTCCCCAATGCATTGCTGATGCCAGACCTCTGGCAATATCCCCTAGCGGATCCCCTTTGACCCCGCATACAGCATAACAAAAGACCCCAGGTGATCTTCCTTATGGATCCGTGTTAAACTGCATGCCTTCTCTTCAAACTTAATGTTTGATTTTCCCAGAAATGATGTAACTTCCCGCAATCCCAATGCATACACCATAGTTTCAATCACCTTGTTCCACATTCTCCACTCCAAAATCCATACTTGCGGAGGAGGTTAGTTATTGACCACAATTATTGTTCCACAAAAGGAAAAACTCTGGCTCAGCTTCACTATTGTGCTGCGGAAATTGCACCCACACAATTGCTGAGTCAAAGATTCTCTCCGCAAGAGTAGGAAATTAGAAAGAGTCAGCTTTTTGAACCTGTTGTGCTGCAGATCCTGCACCCTACCACTGCTGAGCCTTTTGGTTGAACATTGCCTGCTGAACCCAATTGCGTTTGTGTCTATATATAACCACCAAATTGGTCATCATTGACTCCAAAACTTTTTGAGGGGTTGCTCAAAATGAAAAATAGCAGCTAGAAAGGCATTGAAAAACTCTGTAAAAGAAAGATGAGAGTTTTTGGCCAATTCAAAGGCCTTCAAAATTACACTAAAAAAATTGAAAAAAAAATCCCTGCTTTACATCTCAAATCCTTTCACATTTTTAATTTTTATTACTATTATTCTTTTGAAAGATCTGAAGAGACAAAGAGTTTTCAAATAAAAAAGGAAATTAAAATATTTTTTTTCTGATTTTTAGTACTTCATTTTCCGGCAAGAAGATGGGATTAAATTTGAACCAAGGCATTCTTTTCAATTTTTTCCCCCTTATCATTACTAGGAATTTTAAAAATTTTGAGCTTGCAGCCCTTTAGTGGGCATTGAAAAGGGAACAAGAGAATTATGTAAGTTTTTTTTTTTAGATTTTTTGTTCCAATCAATTGGTGATTGAAAAAACAAAAAGTGACGTTTTTTTCTCTGAATCATTGAGTCAACAATCAATAGAAAAAAAAATTGAAAAATTCAGAAAAAAAAAACAAATAATTCAATAAATATCAATTCTTAGTACTTCTTTTGTTGGATGTGTAGAATTTCTGGGAGGAAAAAAATCTTTGAACCAAGTTACAAGTTATTATGAATCAGATCTTCCCATTTCCATGATTTGCTCTTTTCTGGTGGGGAAAATGAAGTACTAAAAATCTAAAAAAATATTAATCTGAATTCCCTCTCATATTTAGAAAATTTTGGTGCTTTCTGATTTTCCAAAATGATAATAATAAAAAAATCAAAATGTGGAAAGATTTGAGACATAAAGCAGGTTTTTTTTTCAATTTTTTGAATGTAATTTCTAAGAGCATCCGCAATCTTTTTTGATAAATTTTCAATAGCTAAGCCCATTTAAGCCAAAAAAAAAAAAATAGTAAGGAAGGCCCTTTACAGAGAGCACCTGTCAGCCACCTGGATGCCAAGATCCTTGCTATCCTTTAGCTACCAGAGGTGATAGAATAAATAATAAATATATTATTCAATGAATGCAGCAAAAATTTGTAAAATATTTGGATAAAGCTTATTGCAAGGTTGATTGGTTTGGATATGGTTTAATGTTATAAATCAATATTAAAAAATTGATTATTAAATAAATTAACAGAGGGGGCACAATTATATTGGGGATATTTAACACCTCTATTCAAGGAATTCAGTATGAAAACACGTAGGCCTGGTTACTTTGGAACCTTCAATTCATATTCTTAAAGTATATATTTCCCAAAGATAACATGTATATAAAATACACAGTGGAGTGGCAGGGCTTTGTAAACAAGCTTCAACGACAAAGAAAGGATAATAAGACTCACTCTTATATTATTAAATCCTTTGGGTACCTGTTTGGTATGTGCACTGATGGTTTAAACATGTTTACTGGGGTTATAAGGTTGTTCAGCAGTTTAAATTGATAAAAAGGGTTGGGGAAGGATATTATGAATCAGAATAAAGCCATAAATCACTTAATTATCTCTTATAAGTATTTGATTACCTTGGCATGGTGTCTGGATGTAAATATAACTGGGTCTCTGGGTATCAATATCCTCAAAAGAGCTCCTAATTTATAGCTTTTTGTGTCCCAATAGTGTCCTTCTGAGGGATACAGGGGCTCAAAGGGACAGACAATGAGGCTAGCAAGGTAACCAGTGGTAGCCTGTCACGTGCTTTTGGTGCTGTAGCACGTGTAGCATCTAATTTGACAGGTTATGGGAATTATTCTACTTTATAATTGATGTTTGGACGTGTGAATAACACTAATCTGTCCATTTTATTTATTATTTAATTAATCATCCTTAGTAAATGTTCCCAGTAATTTAATAATTATTTTGATAGACATTCCTACAAATATTCTGATGTCAGGTGAGTTCTCATTATGTATTAAATAATTGGAGTAAAGTCATGATATTGATTTTACTCCTTATTTTTGAATTTCAGTTGATTTACTAAAATAATTACTTAAAAATATATTTCATGGGTATTCATGTAGAATTCTAACATCATTAGGTTTCTTTAAAATAGTGGTGCCGTGGTATTTTGGTCTTTCCTTTCTTAATTTTTTAAAATTATAAGGAGTTGGATTTCAAGGATGGGGTCAGTGAGTGACCCCACCTAATTGTGGGTGGAGAATCCATTTCTGCAATAATATTAATGGTTTTCCTACTCCTTCGTAGGTTAAGTTTATTATTATTTTCTTTGTTTTATTTTTTTTACTTTTTCAGCTTGCTCTGCAATAGTAGAAAGCTGACATTCCCCCACTCCAAAATATGGCCATATCTGAAAAAAGAATCTGGAGCATGTTTGGAAAAAAATTAATTCCATATGTGTTTCAGTTCCTTTTTCTAGCTCTGTAGTTTCTAAGATGTATTGTTCCATCAGGTATATTATTCTCTGGTAACCATTCATATTTGTCTGCAAATTCTCCTTTGTATCTCACCAAGTATAGTCTAACATCTTTTCCTTGCACTCTGTCTTTCTTTTCTCTCAATATCCTGCTGACTTTCCCTTTTTATTTCACAGGGTCATGTTCTATTGGGATCATTACTGGAGGAAGGTTGCTACCTTCTCTTGTTTGCAAGTTTTTTGCTAGGCTAACATGAAATACTGGGTGCTTTCTTGATAATTCTTCACTCAAGATTACTTCTACAGCATTTTTTTGATGCATCTTCTTGATAACAAATGGTCCAAAAAAGTCTGGTTTCAGCTTTCTGTTACCTGCTAAATTGTTGAAGTTGGCAGTGGATATCAAGATCTGATCTCCTATTTTTAAGTCAGGTTCTCTGTGTGATTTGTCCAATCTCTGTTTGTTGTATTCCACAGCTTCTTCTACACCTTCCTGAGCATGATTATTTTCCAGGTCTATCATCCTCTTGAAGTCAAGAGATGTTGGATGGATGGCGGCTAAGTTATAGTTCAAGTTACTCCTAGGGAGTTTTGGAATCAATCCTCTTTCTAGTATGTAAGGGGCTTCTTTGGTAGTAGAGTGTTTACTGCTATTATAAGCCATCTCCAGAGATGGGAGTAGGCTTACCCAATCATGGCAATGAACATCTGAGTTCTTGTATTCTAGACCAAAGCTACAGAACCTTCTTGACATATCTTGTAGGGCTGTATCATTTTTTCAGCTAATCCATCTGGTTGGGGATGGTATTTTGTAGAAAATTCTAAAGTAGTACCCATTATATCATGTAGATTCCTCCAAAGTTCAGAGGTAAATTTGGGGTCTCTGTTACTAATTATAATCTTGGGTATGCCAACATCAGCTATAATCCTATTCCAAAATAGTAGAGCTACATCCATAGCACTATCTTCTTTGTGGTTAGGTAAGAATTTTGCCTTCTCAGAGTATCTGTCAAACCAGGACAGAGTTATGTGAATGAGTACCTCCAGGGGGGAGGCCGGTGAAAAAATACATATTAATGATTTCCCATCTGGTTTTGGGTTCAGAAATCTTCTGTAGGAGTCCAAACCTTTTTCCAGTAGTTTTATTAGATTTTTTGCAAGTCTCACAGCTAGTAACATACTTAATAGTGATTTATTTCCATTCTATCCAACAAGCAGTTTTTTTTACTTTCCCCAAGGTTCTCTTAGTGGATAGATTCCCTGATGAACAGTTGTCATGGCATTCCTAGAGTATGTGTTGTACTTTTTCTTTGTTACTTAGGACCAATACACTGGAATGTTGGTGTCTATAGTAAAGGAGACTGTCCCAAAAAGTAAAACTTCCTGCCTTATAGAGTTTAAGTAATGAAGCAGGTTAACTATATATCAGAGCTGCTTCTGGAGATTCACATTCCATAATGGTAATCAGCAGTATGATATCAGAGGAGTAGTTGTCCCTCACTAGATTGAAGAAAGCAGTATCTAATTCACATAAGTGGATCCCCATGATTGGAGCATCTAATGCAAAAAGATTGATGTTCAAGATAGGAAAGATATCTTGATCCTCAGGGTCATACGCTGCATTGCTAGAGTCATTAGGCAAAGCATTCCTACTTAGACTATCAGCATTCTGGTGTTTAGCTCCAGCTTTATGCACTATAGTCTTCTGGCCTCTATACTGTTGTATAGCAATTTGCCACCTAAGAATATGTCTGCTGGGGTCTTCATTTTCATGAGAGTTCTTACAGCATTACAGTCAATGATCACTTGGAAAGTGGTGACTTCTAAGTAATAGTTGAACCTTTCTAAAGCCCATACTAGAGCCAATCATTCCATCTGACTGGCCCCATATCTCCTTTCTGTGTTTTTGATCTGTCTAGATATGAAGAGTACTGGTTTCTCCCTGGTTTTTATTCTTCTTTTCTTTCTTGATGTAAAGCAGCTCCTAACACTTCCATAAAGCCTTCAATGTAAAGCTTAAAGGGTTTGGAGTAATCAGGTTGAATGAGTAGAGGAGTGGAGGTCATAGCTATTTTTAGTTCCTCATAGTTTTCCAATCTCTCATGTGTCATCTCAAAGAGAGTGTTATTGTTGCATATTTCATACAGAATTTTAGTTAGCATAGCAAACTTTGGGATGTACTGTCTGTAGTAACTGAAAGAACTAATGAATGAAATTAACTCTGTTTTATTTTGAGGCATGGGTCTTCCCATGACAGAAGCTATCTTATTTTGATCAGCAGCTAGAGTAAGACCAGAGACTATATGCCCTAGAGCTTTCAATTCTCCATAACCAAAGTTGAATTTATTCATGGAGACTTTTAATCCTTCTTTGGAGATAGTTTGGATTACTAATCTTATTTCATCTATATGAGTATCCCAATTATCAGAATATATGATAACATCATCTATATATACCATCATCCATCCTTGTATGGTGTAAGTACCTAGAACTGTATCCATTGTTCTCTGGAAGTGTGATGGGGCATTCTTTATACCAAAGAACATCCTAAGATATTCATATATTCCCAAATGAAAGATTCTTCTCATAAAATTTCTTCTTTCAGGGCTCATAGGTATCTGGTGGAAACCTTTAAGCATATCCATGCTATTAATATATTTGGCTTTAGAAAAGTTATGTAGAACATGATCAATCCAGGGTATAGGATAATAATCTGCCTGAGGATAATTATTGAGCATTCTGAAGTCTCCTACCACCCTTGATTTATCATTATGCCAAGCTATGATTACAGGGGTGGTAACATCTACCTGTTAATTGTGCCCTACTTTCCTTAATACTTGTAAGTTTATCAGTTCTTGGATATGTTCCTCAAGAGCTGTTCTAGATTTAGGACTAGAGGGATAAGCTGGTCTTCTTAAGTTTGGAGGATAAGGAGGCTTAATAGTCACTGTTAATACCATGTCATGTCCTTTGATATCACCAATGGGGTGATCTTTAGTACAGAAAGCATTTTGGTTCTCAAAGCAGAATTTCAATATATCTCTCTTCTGTTCTTCAGAAAGTTTCATATTCAGAGCTGCTTGGGAGAAGTATTCTTGATTGAATTCTTCTAAATGCTTTTGGTAAGTAGAAGAGGGGAAGTTAGATTGGATATTGCATATCTTAAACTTCTTGTCCCAATTACCACCCACTGTGAAGTACCTCCCTTTACTCTGGAACACATCTATGCCATATAGACATAAAGCATCATTTCCTATTATCAGGCAGTCACATAACCCATTGAGCAATACTACAAATTCAACTTTTATTCTCAAAGATCCTTTATTATGGGGTAATATTATAGGAGCAGTCCATACTCCAATAGCATTCATGGTAGAGTTACAAGAGCTAAACTTGGCTTTTGGGATGGGAAAAAGGTGTTCTTTCCAATTGGGATCCCATTTGTTCAAGAATTCAGCACAGACACATGAGCAAAAAGCCCCACTATCCAGTAATAACCTTATAGGTCTGTCTTTATACAATCCTTTTGCATGACAAGTTTGACCAGTAGTATAACTCTTACCACTCATAGGTTTAACTGTTAATGGTTAAACATCCGTGATATGTCTAGGAATTATGGTAGGATCACATTGTTGGGGCAAACTAGAGTCCCCATGGATGTTATTGATTTCTATAGAAGTGCCCATATCTCCTTCTATAACATTAACAGGGTTGGTTAGGATCAATTCACATCCAGAAAGGGATCCTTCAGTATCAGCTATATCTTCATAGTCCTGATTCCCTTCAACCTCCTGCTCTCCTTCCAAGACTTCTATCTTTCTTTTTGGTATTGGGCAGTCTCGTCTCATATTCCCTGTCTTGTTACAGTTCCAACAAGTTCCAGGAATTCTCTCTTTATCCCTGTTCTCATTAGGTTTCTTATTTTCAGAGATACTTATCAGAGGGGGTTTTTCTCTGGTTTTTTTAAGGTTGAATTTCTCTTTAGGTCTTGAAGGAACCTTCTTGTCTAACCCATTCATGTCTATGACTTCTTTTAACACATTGATTAGAGTTGGTAAGTCAGCATCCATGCTCATCCTGCATCTTACACCATGGTTAATATTTCCAGGACACAATATGAGGAGTCTTTCATTTAGTTCCTCTTTATCAGAATCTGGATAGAAGAAATCAAGTCTTCTCTTCTGTTCCAAGCAACATTTGTGAGGCTTATCCTTGGAGGAATCAAATGAGGAATTTTCAAAATTTTTCATCATTTTTCTTTTCCACATTCTAGAACCAAATTATTCTTTAATTAGAAGTTTCCAAGAATTCCATGGTAAGAATCCCACTTCTTCCCTTTTACTAATAAAACATTCTAAAGCTACTCCTTCAAATAGTCTGGGCAACCTGACTACAGCTATGGCTTCAGGTAGGTCATAAGAGTTAATAGTGTAGTCAATAAATTCAGTGAAATTTATATGATTGTATTCTCCTTCACTGGAGAACTTAGGCCATTCAGAAATTGGGGGTAAAAGCTTGAGGTCCTTTTCCATTTCAGGAGTAGGAATAGGCCTGAATGTGTCACTCCTATGCATTCCTAATAAGGGTGGTGCATAAGGAGTAGTTGTTTTTCTGGGAGGTTTTGGTTCCTCTGTGGTACCACCCAAGGGGTTGGTCAGAAAAACTTTTAAGTCTCTAAGATCATTCTTGATTAGATTAAGTTGCAGGTCCACTTTATTATTAAGCAGATCTAATTTCTCAATAAGGGACAGAATGGAGCTGTTAGTAGTTTTTATTAATTCTTCTCTTAAAGGCTGAAAAGACATAATAAAATCTTCTTGGTTTCCTGAAATCATATTCTCAATTGTTTGGTCTGTCTAATTCTAAGTTGATTAATCGTTTCCAATGATTTTTCTGTATGCCCCTTGATATCTACAATTCCTACAGATTTTGTTTGTTTATTAATTGATTTGGATACTACTGAGGTTAACTTATCCATTTGGGTGTAAACACCGTCCAAATTTCCAGAAGCAATCTTGAAATTATGGCGCATATCATTAGAAAAGGAATGAATTACATCAGAGGTTGGTTTAGACAATTTACTGGGCTCAGAATTAGAGGCTAATTGTTGTACACCTTTTCCCAATTTTGAGCTAAGGATATTATCTGATCCCAATACTTATTTCAATTTGGCTTTGGATGGGAAGAAGATCTCTTCTTTCCTGATCCTCTGCCTTTCAGTTGGGCTAATTGATACCAAGGATTCCACTTTTCTACGTAGGATTCTACCTCTTTCCTTGGAATCATTTTCTGGAGAGTTATCTGGGTAGCCTTTGCCTGGGAGATTATATTTTTCATAGATAACATGTCCTCCTTGGCTGGGGCTTCTTTGAACTCTTCCAAATATTTCAGGTGCTCTCTGACTAAGTCTTTGATCCTGGCTTCCTTGGCCAGATTCTTCTGGGGTGGCTTCAGGGAACCTTTTGGTGATGGAGGAGGGCTTCATTCTACTACCTTCTCCAGATCTAGGTTGGGGGAGGGCAACAGTACTTGGGGCTGTTCCTTTTCCACCAACATTTGATTCACGGTTTCCAGTCCCCTCATGGTCGTCATTATTGGTGGTCTCACAGTTTCTGGGGGCTCCTGGCAAAGATCCATAGGAGGGAATTCTCCCTCAGGCTCTTGTGTTATATCTATTCATGTTGCATAAAATGTTTATAAGTATTTTTCTAAAGAAAAATCCATGTAAATAAGTTTGTTAAAACTTACTTAAGTTGATATTCAAAGGTACTAAGACTTTATTGGGATTAAATTGATCCTTATTAGGTAATCCTACAGGGTCTTGGTGTGTTCCAATGAGGTCTTCACCCGTCCAATCAATATTTTCAGGGCGTCCAGAGATATCTGGGACTTCTTGGTCCAATAAATCAACTTCAGTGACGGTGGTTTCTGGAATAGGAGGGGTCACTGATGGTGAAAAATATATTTTATGGGTAATTAAAATCTATTAATATTTTATTAATAAAAAAAATTATATGGTAATACAATCATTTTACTTACTTTTATATTTTAAAAATTAATTTATACCATATTTTTTCCAAGCTTTTATATGTTCTTTTAATAGGGCTTCAAAGTTGATACGCCTCTCAAGATCTTCTTTTTCAAGGAGTTTTTTAAGTGTTTACGTGCAAAAGAAATATTAAGTTGCTCAACTTGAGTTAAAGCTTCCCAACCAGTTGCTTTATAATTTTCATTGTGTTCTTCTTTTCTTATCTTTAGAATATTTAAATAATATATTATTAATTCTGCATTGATTTTTGATCCAATTCAAATAAATTAATGATAAATCACGGTTAAGAAGTCAGATAATTCATTTTTGATTTAATTTTACATGAAATTTCTGGTCCAAGGTATTAAATATAATAAAATGGAATATTTCCCAGCCAGACCCCAAATTGTCTGCCACCTGGATGCCAAGATCCTTGCTATACTTTAGCTATCAGAGGTGATAGAATAAATAATAAATATATTATTCAATGAATGCAGCAAAAATCCATAAAATATTTGGATAAAGCTTATTGCAAGGTTGATTGGTTTGGATATTTTTCAATGTTATAAATCAATATTAACAAATTGATTATTAAATAAATTAACAGAGGGGCCACAATTATATTGGGGATCTTTAACACCTCTCTTCAGGGAATTCAGTATGAAAACACATAGGCCTCGTTACTTTGGAACCTTTAATTTATATTCTTAAAGGATATATTGCTCAAAGATAATATGTATATAAAATTTATGGTGGAGTGACAGGGCTTTGTAAACAATCTGCCACGACAGAGAAAGGATAATAAGACTCACTCTTATATTATTAAATCCTTTGGGTACCTGTTTGGGACATGCACTGATGGGTTAAACCTGTTTACTGGGGTTGTAAGGTTGTTCAGCAGTTTAAATTGATAAAAAGGGTTGGGGACGGATATTATTAATCAGACTAAAGCCATAAATCACTTACTTATCTCTTATAAGTATTTGATTACCTTGGCACGGTTTCTGGATGTAAATATAACTGGGTCTCTGGGTATCAATATCCTCAAAAGAGCTCTTTATTTATAGCTTTTTGAGTCCCAATAGTGTCCTTCTGAGAGATACAGGGGCTCAAAGGGACGGACACTGAGGCTAGCAGGGTAACCAGTGGTAGCCTGTCACGTGCTTTTGGTGCTGTAGCACGGGTAGCATCTAATTCCACAGGGTATGGGAATTATTCTACTTTATAATTGATGTTTGGACGTGTGAATAACACTAATCTGTCTATTTTATTTATTATTTAATTAATTATCCTTAGTAAATGTTCCCAGTAAGTTAATAATTATTTTGATAGACATTTCTAAAAATAGTCTGATGTCAGGTGAGTTCTCATTATGTATTAAATAATTGGAGTAAATTCATGATATTGATTTTACTCCTTATTTTTGAATTTCAGTTGATTTACTAAAATAATTACTTAAAAATATATTTCATGGGTATTCATGTAGAATTCTAACATCATTAGTTTCTTAGTATGTCAAAAAAATATTGATGTGCAGAAGTTTTTCATAATAGTATATTAAAGTATTTTAATATATTTTTAGAAGTACTCATTATCTTGTTTTTGACATTTTTGGTACTTTGAATTATATTTAATAAAAATACGTATAAAGGTGATTTAGGTATTTTTAAACAATTTTATGTATTTTTAGACTATCTACTATCCACGGGAACATTTATTACATATGTAGAATGTTCCCGTGTAGGTTGTAGCATGTTTACGCCGTACCTAGGTTTCTCAGGCCGCCTGTCAAGTTGTCAACCTGTAGTCCCGCAGCTGCGTACTTGTCAGAGGCCTGGGGTTGCGTACAAGGCTTCGACAGGGTGACAGTGCTGTAGTTCAGCCGCGCGTGGGTGTATTGGCTGCCGCAGATGCATGCGGGAATCGTGACAGAACACATTCATGTCTGTAAATCCCAAAATATACAAAACACCTCAATTCTGACTGAATTTTAGGTGTGAAAACTATATGTGACAATGCATGTGAAATATTTAAATGGCCAAAAGTACAATAGTGGTGCTGCCGTATTTTGGTCTTTCCTTTCTTAATTATTTAAAATTATAAGGAGTTGGATTTCAAGGGTGGGGTCAGTGAGTGACCCCACCTAATTTTGGGTGGAGAACCCATTTCTGTAATAATATTTATGGTTTTCCTACTTGTGACAGTGAGGCTATTACAATACTATTGGAGAGCGGAAACCTACAAGAGAAGGAACCATAAGAGGGGTTTGGAGGAAAACCACGTGGGAGGCTTGTAACATGATTATCACCTTGTTAGGTTTCATCCGTTGTTGCACTCTAGTTTTTGGTCTTTCCTTTCTTAATTATTTAAAATTATAAGAAGTTGGATTTGAAGGGTGGGGTCAGTGAGTGACCCTACCTAATTTTGGGTGGAGGATCCATTTCTGCAATAATATTTATGGGTTTCCTACTCCTTCCAAGGTTAATTTTAATATTATTATTTTTTTGTTATTTTTGTTACTTTTGCAGCTTGCTCTGCAATCATAGCAAGCTGAAAGCACCCTCCAAATGCACTCTGCAATGAATCATGACCCCTACCTAAAGAGCCAGGTTTTCCAGCCATGAAGATTCAACACTCCATGTCATCAACTCCAAAATAAAAAAATCTAAAGCATTAAACTTTTATTGACATACACCAACCAACCAACACCATGATAATCCAAAGCCTTCAAAATTACTTCCCCATCCACATGCAACCGTCTTTTGGCCATTTAAAAAGGATTCTTGACTTTGGGATCACACTGTAAGCTGATTCCCCGTCTGTGCAAATTACAACCGCAGCTATGCATAGGAACAGTCTGACGCCAGAACTGGAGGAAGCATGACTGAGTCAACCCAGAGGAGGTGAGGGGAATTAGAATCAAGACAACAAGGATGGATTCTAAGACAACCCAGGCCATCAAGCCCTTTGACAGAAGCTCTACAAACCACGGTCTCACCCAGACAAGCAAATTCATGAGGAGCACAAAACCAAATAAGCTTACTCCTGTCTTTTATTATATGTCTTGAATTGGTGAGGCTTAGTTAGTTGAGAAATACCCAAAGGTGACTGAGGACATATTTTTTTCTTTGATTTATTTTGATCACTATTTCTTATAATCCCCTCTCAGTCCTTGCTCATAACAATTGTTTCACTCTCACATTGTTCAAAAGATTATCTTATTTTTATAAGGGTTACTTTAACCTGTGACTGAAATGAAGAGTTGATTCAAAACTTTTCACAAGCTCCACAAAGACAACCTGAGAGCAAAAAGAAAATAAAAAAGAGAAAGAATTGAGCCTCAAAGGGTGGAAGGCCATTTAAACCACATGAAATATTATTTTGCGGAAAATGCAAGATACACCAAATACATGTTTGAAAGGAGATTTAGGATGAGAAAGTAACTATTTGAGCCCTTGATGAATGACTTGGGAGACTATAGAAACGACAGGATTCAAAGAATATTCTGATTGTTCTCTTTTTTTTTTGGGTTTATTTTATTCTTATCTATTTCTTTGGGTTTCTTTTCAATTGGATCGAATTATGATATAAAATACTTTTTGTCTTGCTCTTTTTGAATTTCTCTTTTTCATGTAGGATTTATGTGACCAAGTTGGCCTTTCCCCCATCAAAAAGTCACTAGTACCATTTTCCAACTAGGATATGGTCTCCCAGCTGATGAAACAGATGAATATGTGAAAAGTGGAGGGAGTAAGGCTCTCAAAAGCCTGAATATATTTGTTAATGATTTTTTAGATATTTATGAAAAAAATACCTCTGTGCTCCAACAGATGATCAACTCAAAGTTATTATGAAAGAATGTGAGGGTTTTTGCTTTCCTGGCTTTTGTGGAAGTATTGATGGAATGCACTGGGGCTGGTAAAATTGTCCCCAGGCATGGGATGGTCAGTACCAAGGAAAAGAAGGAGCTAATAAAATGGTTTTAGAAGCTGTGGAATCCCTCAACTTGAGAATATGGCAATTTTTTTTGTTCAACCTGGAACTCATGATGATATCAATGTATTTGAAAATAGCGGCTGACAGATCTTTGATCAAATTTTGAATGGTATGTTTTAGGTTTTTTGTTTGTTATTTTTTGAAATTACTGAATTTTTCCTTTTGGGTTATTTTCTGAATTTAATTTAATTATATTTTATTTTCATTTATAGTTTCAGCTTCCAATGTAAATTTTGAGGTGAAAAACAACCTATATTTCTACGGTTACTATTTAGCAGATTGAATATAACTCATTTGGCCAGTTTTTTTCAGGTCATATAAATAAACTCAAGATGGTGCCACCAAAAATTTCAACACCCTCCAAGAAAGTGCAAGGAAAGACATAGAACATGCATGTGGAGTTTTTCAGATTAGGTTTGCTATTCTGACTCAACCCAGTAGATTATATTTTAAGCAAGACATCATCCAAGTCATGAGATGATGATGATTCCCCATAACATGATTGCAGAGGAGAGGTGACCATGTGATCCTTTTCTAAATAATATTTGTTGTATTTCCCATAATAACTCCAATGTGATTATTACACCAAATTTTCATTATCCTTAGTTATTTCATTAATTTCAAAGCCTTAGTCAAAAATTTTATAATTTTCATGATTCTCCACTCCATTTTCAGCTTATGAATTATTTGAAAATTCACAATTGGATGAGAAGAGGGCTATCAAATCCAACTTTGAATTCTTATTTTTCAATTGTTTGGGAAAAAAATTGGTTGAAATTTGTTTGTCTTATTTCCATCTGTGATGTAAAATCAATCTACTTTACAATATTTCAGAAAATAAAAAACAGAAATTGTTTTCCAAGCTAAAATTTTTTTTTGCAATATCAAAACCAAAAAAAAGAAAAATTGTATATTTTTAAATTTGACCCTCTTTGAGTTGGGTTCTCACATTCTTTTTCAGCCTCCTCAAAATTTTGTTTCACTCATTGTCATTGAAGCTTGATTCAGCCCACTGAAAAACTGACAACTGCCCCAGAAATACCTTCATGTCTGCCTTTTTGGCTTCCAACTCAAAGAATTGCCCCACCAAGTTGTTTTGTCTTGCTGAAATTTTGTTCTGCTGGTCAACAATGCTATTGCTGGCCATGAGGACCCCAAGAATTGAAGATTTGATTCCATATTGGGAATTTGTTTCCAAAAGAAATTGTTTCCATTTTGAGGCCTTCTCTCCAGGAGGTTGCATCAGGTTCTGGTTGGATAGCAATGATGAGCATGGGACACCAACACTGGGTGTCCCAGGGAAGTCGCTTCTGTGGGAACTGAAATCCCCAATCCATTATGGGTGATCTTTCAGTATCTCCCATGCCAATTCAACCTTGAAGGATTGGCCTTTGGCTTTCTGGTGACAGAGCTCTTTTGTGTTTTGCATCCAATCCATAGGGCTGAAGCAACTTGATGGTGAGCGTTCAATTGTTTGGTAGACTGCTGAGAAATTGAGCTTTGCAGTTTTCAAGTTGGCCCATCTATTTCAAATGAAAAAAAAGAAAAGGAAGAGTAAGCAATTGGAATACAGAGTGCTTTGTTTCAAAAAAACAGAGAAAAAAACCTGGTGAGTATCCACAGTTGAGTCTGATTGATTGCGCGACTACTAGTATGTAGTGGGCAGTGCGCTTTGCACACTTCACTCAGATACTATAATACGTCAAAGAATAGATAAGTAAAAAAAAGAGAAAACAACTCAGATGAGAAATGAGAAGGAAAGAGCAACACAGGGAATTGATACTAATAATCTAACAACACTCAGCATCCAATTTTTGTTGATGAGCCAAACAATCAGCTTTATTATTTTGAAAATTAATAGCCCGTTGAAGATCCCACCTTTTTTTTTCAAATTCAAGCTTTCTGTATTCAATTTTCAATTGTACAGTTTTTTTTTAGGGAATTTTCAATTAGCTTGATTTCAAAAGCAATGAGATTCCATCAATGCACTTACTTGAATCATTATTCTCCACAATATCTCCAAATACAGAAAAATTGGAAGTTTATCTCCCCTTTTGACGTCTATTGGGGTTGATGTTGATGGAATTGAAGGCCTTTTTCTTTCTCTTTGCAGAGGAGGTTTGTGGGGGAACATTTTTACTCTCTTTTAAAGGTAATGTGGGAGGCCCCATTGACTTGAGTGTTTGACCATTCATAAAAGGATGAGCCTGTATTTTTAAAATCTAAATAAGTCAGGATTAAACAGAAATTAAAGACAATTTATTGCTTCATTACTTGAACAGATGTTGATTTGAATGGAGATAGTGGAATAACTTGCTCCTCATTGCAGCATTTGATGAGTTCTTCCACCCCAGGAAGAAAGCAATCCAAAGAAGTAAGTTAGGGGTCCAAGTAAGGTTTTGAATGATTGATAAATGCCAATCTAGAAATGATTGGAGCTGATTACCTTAGAATATTAAACTTGGCTTCAGATTTAGGCCACTCAAAGGTTTCATCAGGATCATCATTGCTAGGCTGAGCCTCCACAGCCAAGTCCCCAGGATCAACTGAATTAGATTATTGGGCATCAAAAGCAGCTAATGGGGTGATTTTAACCTTCTTTCCAAATATTTCCTCCATTTTAATACAAAAAGGAAAGATCAAGTCCATCTTATCAACCACCAAGTTTATTCCATTGGCTTTATTTGAGTCCATGATACTCAAGCCGGTGGAGATTGACATTGACTGAGCCTTTTTGTACTTGGCTTGATAATTCTTTAATCAATCCCTCATCTGTTTTGATGGAAGATCCAGCCTAAGTTTTGTTTTATTCTTCAGTTCATTGGCCATCAGGAGATAAATGTTAACCTTAGACTATGGTGGTTGGCCAACTTGTGTTTCATTGTTGGATCCAAAGCAAGCATCATAGTGGGAGGGGATTTTCAGGCTGTTTACCAGGATGATGTGATCTGCTCTCTTGAGCTGACTTGAGCCTTTGGAAGATGATGGGGGAGGATTGTTGGATGTAGAGTTCCTTGGGTATGTACCCTTTGGTAAATTGTTTTTTTGTGTTGAATTGCGGGGGGAGGTTTTCTGAAGGGGCCATTTGAAAAGAGTAAGAGGGATTAAGGGCTGAAGAAATGAGAGAGACAAAGCAATGAGATTTATAAAATGATGAGAGAAATAAATTTATGAGAGTGATGAAGTGATGAGAGCAATGAATTGATAAGAGTGATGAAGTGACAAGAGAAATAAAGTGATGAGAGTGATTAAGTGAGAAGGGGATGAGATATGAAGCAATGAGGATATCAATGAAGCAATGAGAGAAATAATGCAATGATAGCAATTAATCAGATTTTTCCAATGAGTTTTGAGGTAGAATTTTTCTGATGAGGTTGGAGGTAGAAGCAGGTGAGGTTTAAACCATTGGTGTATGACATGGACTGATTTGTGGTTGAGGGTGGTGAAAGCCTTTCAATAATTGATCCAAAAAAAAACATTTTTTTTCAGCTAAATCTGACACGTCTGATATGAAATAAGTGGTTTTTTGATATTTATAATGGCATATTTGGTTTGAGACCCACCAATTTTTGATGGCAATTTTGGTTAACTCTGATACACCCTATTTTGGACTACCAGTTGAGTTGTAAATGATCCTGATTGACAACAAGCTGAAAGTTAATTGAAGAAAAGTTACAAATTCCAAGGGGACTAAAAAAGAAGGAGTGGAGGTAATGGAAGAGGGAGCAGAACTGAGAGAAAGGGAAAGATAAATGGTATTGGAAATGGTATTGAGATGCAAGGAAAGGGGTGATGTTAGATTTTAGTTTGAAAGGGAGGAGACTAAGTCTATGGCTGAAGCTCCAATCAAAACCAATGAGGGGAAATTAGCTGGAGATGTGTCCAAGGATTTGAAAAAAGAGACCATACAAGTAACTGATGGAAGAATATGGATGGGAGTTGAAAAAAAAAATTTTAGGCTGAAAAGTGCAATACAATCTTTAAAGAAGTGTTTGCTGAAAAGGCCCATTAAATGAGATGGATGTATTTATTTGCAAGCAAGGAAGATAGGGAAATTTTTTCTAAGTTTATAAATATTTAAATGATAACAGGTAGAAAGCACAAAGAAAATTAAATGATAACATTTGAATTAAATATTTTTGTGTTGAAACTCTTTATTTATATAGGGCATTAAATTTTTCATGCTCCCAAAATTGGTTTTAACACAGTTTCAATGTTTCCACAACATCCCTCAATGTCCCCAATCAATGCAGTAATGCTGGATTTCACACAGGTTTCTGGGGTGGTCAAAAAAAATCCCAGGGGCTATAAAGGCATTCAAAACACCTGTAAAAAATAAATTTTTTGCCATTTTAAAGGCCTCCAACATTGACTTGAAAAATTGAAAAAAAAATGCTTTACATCTCAAATCTTTGCAAATTTTTAATTTTTTTTCTTTATTATTTTGAAAAATCTGAAGAGAAAGAAAGTTTTGAAATCTTCCAGTTCATTCAACAAAAATTTTTTAGACTCTCAGTACTTCATTTTCCTGCAATAAAATAGCATTCACATAAAAAATACAACATTCTTTTTAATTTTATTTTCCTTATTTTTCCATGAGATTTTTCAAATTTTGAGCTGGCAGTCACCTTCCCAATGAATCAAAATACACTGGTTTCAGAATGAAATCTTTGAAGAACTCATGAAATTGCACCCAGGAGAACAATTTTTCTACCTTGGAGAAATCATGAAACTTTTCCAATGGAAGTATCAACTGACTCCCATTCAAGAACCCCTATCAAAGCAAGAAAGGAAAATTTGTGGAAGACCCAAAGGAGACACCAATAAAATCAAAATATTTTATCAGCATTCATCTAAGAGTTATCAATAAGGGTTTGAATATGTTGAATTTCCTCAGAGAAGAGGAAGACCAAGGACGCAACCAGTTGGTAAAGAAATGGTTTGTTTTTTCTTTAAATTTTTTTTCTCCCTTTCTTTTGGATTTATTTTAACAAACTTTAGTGGAAAATTGGTTTTCTATAATTTCAGACTCTGACTAAAAGGAAAGATAAGGAAGAACCTGAAAATTCCCAGGCAAAAAAAAAAACAGGAATCAGAGGAAGAGGTGTTTTTTCTTTTTTTTTCTTTTGTAATTAGGCTAACATTTCATTGTTAACAGGATAAATTTTTAACAGGAGATTAATTGAGTGGAGGAGAACTTCCAGATATTTGAGAATTGGATATAATCAAGAAAGTTACTAATTTCTTTTTTTGGTGGGGGGGAGCAGGATACTTTTTCTAGTTTCCATCAATTTTTGTATTTTTGCTGTTCAAGCAGAGGTCAGGAACCATCATCAATGAAAGGGTTGTTTCACAGAATATGAGGCCTGGGAATTTGAAGAGGAAAAAGAGAAAAAAACAAGAAAATTCAGATTCAGAGGCTTATAGGCCTCCAGGGAATCCTATCTTTGCTCCCACAGCTACAGGCTCTGAAAATGAAAAGGTGAATACATTTCTGAATTAATCTTGCTTTATGATTCATTTATCAAACTTTCCTTGTTTTTTGGGATGATATTCAAGGTCACAAAATTTTCTTTTTCATCTTCTTATCATTTTTAAGTGGTTACTATTGATAAAGTAAGTATGATTTTTTTTTCATCTCAAATAAAACTCATCTTTTTTTTCCTTAGTATCCATACAAAAATTCAATTTTCCCAAAGACAGCCATCCTACAAATTTCACATCTTAAAGATTTGATGGGTAATGGGAACTGTGTTTTTAGATCATTAGCAGTTGATTTGGGCCGTAAATCTGAATATTGGAGCTCAATACATCAGGAAATGGTCAAGGAAATGTAATAAAACTCTCCCTTCAAGGATGAAAACTTCATGGATCAATTCTGGGATGGAAAATTTGACAAAGCAAGAAAACATCGCAACCAAATTTCCAGAAATGCCCCTCAAAGTTACTGGATGAAATTCCCTTGCCTTGGTTTCCTGCTAGAAGATATATAAAAAAGGCCAATTTTCCTTTTATCCAAGTTGATACCATCAACTTCTTAGCCCCTCAATTCACCTCCAACTGCCAATTCTCAAAAATCTCCCATATTTTTAATTATTTTGGAAGATTTTTAGCACATATTTTCTTTCCACTATACTTCTGAACTGTGGAGAGCTCCCCAATCAGATTTCCTTTGGAAGGTTTTTGCTAGCAAGGAATCACAAAAATGGGAATATTTGATTCATAATAATTTGGAAATTGGTTTTAAGATTTTTATTCCTCCTAAAAATTCTACACATCCCAGAAATAAAGTAGTATGAATTGATATTTATTGATTTTTTTTCTTCTCAATCATTCATATTTTTTTCTTTCTGTTGATTATAGACTCATTTATTTAGAGCAAAAAACACCAATTTTGTTTCTTCAATTATGAATTTTTTGGGAAAGGGTAGGCTAAAGAAATTGCCAAATATCTTCTTTGGGACCTTTTCAATGCCCACTAAAACATTGCAGGTTCAAAATTTGGAAAATATTGTGTAATTTCAAGGGGAAGAAATAATTGAAAAGAATGTCTTATTTTTTATGTGAATCCCATTTTCTTGCGGGAAAATGAAGTGCTAAAATTCCAAGAAATTGTAATTGAATTGCCTAGAAGATTTGGAAAATTTATTTTTCTTCAGATTTTTTGGAATAAGAAAGAAAAAAAAAAATGTGAAAAGATTTGAGATGTCAAGTTTTTTTTTTCAATTTTTCAAGTGCAATTTTGGAGGCCTTTAAAATGTCCAAAAAAGTCTCATTTTCTTTTAAAGGCGCTTGAGATGCCTGTCTAGCCCCTGGATTTTTTTATTTTTTGAAAACCCTGGAAAAATGTGTGAAATTCAGGATTACTGCATGGATTGGGGACGTTGGTGGATGTTGTGAAAATTTCAAAACTGTGTGGAAACAAGTTTTGGGGGCGTAAAAAATTTAATGCCCTTTATATATATTTTTTTTGAAAAGAAAAAAGAAATGAAGGATTGAAAAATGAAACTGAGAAGGATGAAAATGGGGAAATTTAAGGTGTGATTTTAATTGGAGGAAGGAGATTGGAGGCAATTGGATTGGAAGAATATTGTGATGCTTTTGGAAGAAATTGGATTGGAGCTGAGGTTGGAAATGCTTGCAAAGGTAATTTGCATAAAAATATGAAACCAGTCAGGGGAGTTGCAAATTCAGTAGGCTGTTTTCCACAAGGTGCAATATTTTTCAGATGGGAAACAAGTCCATTTGAAAATTTATTGAAACTTTCCTTTGCATAAACTGGAATCCAGGATAAAGAAAACTTGCCACTCTAAGTGATCTTGGAATTGGAAATGTTCTGGAGGGGGATGAGTCTTGCCTGGGTATAAAACTCAAGCTAAATCTAGGAGAGAAACTTGATAAACCCAGTGGATAAATTTCCATTTTTCAATTAAAGAAATTTGAAACATGCTACGGGATATAATTGATAGAAATTTGAAAGGACCAATTTTCTTTTCAGAGATTTGGGAAGTGGGAAAAGTAATGAAAATTTTGCAAGCATTAAGCCATACTTTATCTCCTACTCCAAAGTTTTGTGCTGAATGATGGAATAGATCTGTATGTTCATTTTAGTTTTGATTTAGTGCTTCAAAGTTGGTTCAAATTTTCAATTGAAGAGACTGAATGAGTGTAAGTCCTTTGGTAGCAGGTTTAGAATTTTCTATGTGAATAGATTCAATACTTTGGTTTCTTACTTAAGGAGTTTGGAAGGGAAACAATTTGGTGGAGGAATGATTGGGACTAATCTTGGCAAATTTGGCTAGTGGCAGCCATCTTGAAAATTTTTCCTTTTGATAAGATACATACATTCAAATAAATTGTTTAAGAATCTGATTGAATGGCTTGGTCTTACCATCTGTTTCTGGGTGGAAGGCCATTGATAGATTTTGAGTGATCTTCAAATTTTGGCACACCAAGGTTCAAAATATAGATAGAAACAAGGTTCCACAAACACCAACTATATCATCAGGGAGGCCATGCTGAAGGAAGACATATTCTATGAAAGGTTCATCTAGGTCTTCCAAAGAGGCTGTGGTTTTAATCCAAAGAAATCAAGCTATCTTTGAGAAGAAATCTACTACTACTAGAATATCATCATAACCAATCAGAAAATTTAATTGAGAAATGAGGTACATAGAAAGCAAGTCCCAAGCAATAGGAGGGATTGGAAGAAGTTTGCAGAAGATAATACTACTGGAAATTTGAGGAATTATTGCAATTGAAATCATAGCATAGGCCAAAATCCTCTTTGAATTCATTTTTTGCAACAGGCCAAAAGAAGTCTTTTGCAATCAACTGGTGTGGTAAATGCTGACCATGATTACCATAAATCAGAGAGTGATGCCAAGATTCAAAGATTTCTTACTTAATGCAAGACTTATTGGGTAATACTATACAATCTTTAAAAAAAAATTAACTGTTTCTGTTTATACTGTAACTGGTCAAAGGTGATTGAGCATTCTTGCAAAGTTTTCTACACTTGTTATATAGCCAATTTAGCCTGCCAAGTTTTGAACCCTTTGACTTGGGGGTTGGTGATGGTCAAACAGAGCTGAGAAGACTGATTGGAGAATATTTTTCTGATTTTTTCAGGGTTTTTATTAGCAAAGTTGCTCCACACCCCCCCCCCTTCACCCACTTGGGTAAACATTGATCCAATGTGATAATGCATCAGGGCCTGAAGCTTATTTCCCAGGGCAATAAATTATTTTCAAGTTGAATTTGGAGATGTATTCAGACCATTTTTCCTGTCTGTAAGTGAGGAATCTTGCGCTCATGAAATAATTTAGAGATTTGTGATCAGTTAAAAGCTTGAAATTTTCCATAAGGATTAAAAGGTCTGAACACCATTTCTTCAAGAAATAAAGAATTTTGAGAATTTCATTGTCATGGATGTTTTAATTAACTTCTGATCCCCAAAAATTCCATCATTCCCAATCTACCAGGTGGAAAAGGTTTGACAAGGAAGGAAACTGCAAAATAAATCCTACAATTACATAGTTGAGTGCATCTGTTTTGAAAATAGTGCAAGCTAGCCAATTAAAGTGAGAAAGTATTGAAGCAGTGGTTAAAATCTTTTTGAGAGCATCAAACAAATAAATTTTTAAAAACATATCTTCCCTCTTTGTCTCATAATTCATAGCCTGTCACTTCCTGTTACTTGTTTCCATATCCAGTTCTTTCTTTTCTCTTATTCATCTTTCCTCCTGTTGGCTTAAGCTACTGGCTGTCACGCGTGCGCAAACTTGTCTCATTTCTGTCCAACTCTGTCACAAATTTCACCTGTGCACAACTAAAAAAACAAAAAAAGGAGCCTTACTCCTCTCAGACCTAGCAAAACAACTTCTTCTATCCTCATCAACCCAAAAAACATCCAAGTGCACAAGTAAACCTTCCTATCCAACTCACCCTCAGGATCAAATTACGCAACAACTTCTTACCAGCACTCAAGACCATTGTTTTAATAAGTTGAAAATTCTAAGATTCTTCACAGTCTACATTTAGGCCATCATCCAGCCCATGGAATTGCACAGCCATTTTTGTGAAGTTCTAAATTTTCAGAAATAATTATCTCTGTGGAAGAGTGTAAGAAGGTGCAACATAGGAAGTACTGGGTAGGCATTCTTCAAGGTTGACTGATTCAGTTTCCTGTATTCAACACAAAGGCAAAGGCTTTCTTCCTTTTTTAGGAAAAAAAGTACAGGAGATCCATTGTTTAAATTTCTTGGTTAAAGAAATCCTTTTGATACATTCCATGCAATTGATTCTGGAAGAGGAGAAAATTCCTGCTTTGAGAGAACTTAAACTGCTCTGGGAGCTGGAGCTGGTCCAGAAAGATGATCTTATGATCATAAGGATGGAGAGGGTGAATACTGGATTTTACTGCCAAAAAGGCCTCATAAAACTCATGATAAAATGAATTTAAATCTTCTTGAATGATTAATAAATATTTGATCTATTCATCATCTTCAAGTAGGCAGTTCAAATTTTTAGCACAATGCAAGAGGATTAGGGAGCTCAAAATACACCTTTTGGTTGTCACCTGCTTCTCTTGGAAAAAGAAAGATATCATTAAGTTGGAAAAATATTCAATGAATCATACTTAGGAAGAGGGAAATTGGGAATGGAAGTCAGGATACTAAACATCTCCTGGTGAAAAAGTTTCATCAAACTCAATGAAAGTTCCAGGTAGGCTGTTTGATTCCTGTTTGATTTATTGGATAGTATCTTGGGGTTTCAAGGCTTTTGCTTTAATTACTCCTTCTTGCCAATTTGCATCCAGATTCAAATATTCAAGAAATTTATTTCCCAGAATGATATAACCCATTCCAGGGATATCCAGGACAAAAAAATCCCTTTAAAAGTTGGGGAAACTGGAACATTCAAAATTCCATCTTTCCTTATGGGTTGACCAGTTAGATGGCTCAGATTCACTACTTACTAAATAGATGGGAATTTTTATATCTTGGAACACATAAGATTTTTAGAAGTGGAAAAAGTTGGGATTATAGAAGAGAAGTAAGTATTTTAAGCAAAAATCATGCTTTAAGGGGTATTTTTTGAATGCAAGAGGAAAAATTTTGAACTGGGAGTTTTGAAAGAATTGCAAGTGCAAAGATTGACTTATTAATTTTTATATATTTTGTATTTTCCCTTTCAAGGATCAGAAAAACTATAAGCTATGTTTTCGGTAACTTAGATGCTTCACAAACTAACTCATTTTCAAAGTTATTCACACAATGCTTTACTCCACAATACATACACAAACCTTCCTGTTCCCTCCTCAACCATTCATCATTTGGGGAAAACCTGGTTTAATTATTCATAAAACTTGGAGTTTTGGAAACAGCTTCAAATTTGTGTTTGAAGCTAGACTTTGGAGTTTGCCTAGAATTTTATGGTTTCTTTGCATTTTTATTTTAAGTGTTGTCAGCCTTTGAAGACAATTTTAATGGACCATGGTTTTTTTTTCAAGAGAAATTCTTTTTGTGATAGCCATCATAAAGCTAAATAACCCAATATATCAACTTCTGAAGGGTGGTTATCATATTCCCCCCATATGTAAGATGTTCAATTAGGTGTGAAGTAAACCCTTTCAAAATTCAAATAATATTGTGGCCTCATCCCATTGGATGCAAGACTGCAAGGTTCAAAATTGAGATATATAAATGAAAGGCCTAATATTTTCCTGCATAAACAGACCATTGAGTTTGTATTCTTTTTTTCACACTTTGTTTGGTTTTCTTAACAGGTTGAAGAGAGTTTGCTTGAATTTTTCTCAATTATTTACAATACAAGTGGGAATATTGCTAGGTGATAATTTTAGGTATTTTTAAACCAATGCAAGGCCCTACCTCCTAAGAATGAAGACACATACATAAATATCTGCTGTTTTTGAGTGAATTTGTTTGTTTCATTGGATAAAATAATATTACAAGACTGTAGGTAGGATCTAAGATTTTGGGGATATCCCCCAATAAATCAATCAGGCTGTTTCATGCACAAGATGCAAAAGCTGTAACCACTTTTGCTGAGTAAAAAGGTGTTTTGGTTGAGAACCTGGATGAAAGCAGTGATAAGATTTGGAGCCTCCAACTTGGAAGAATTTCTGCAAGAACTTGTTCTAATGCGTGTTGAATTATCTTTGCAATAATCTGTCAAAACTTCCCCTGGCCTGCAAGGGGCTGAAATTACCCATACTACTACTCATGGAACTCCAGGATTAGTGATTGGTATTGCAAGGAAGAAGGAGAAAAGATGATTAAAAGTGATGAGGAAATGGAAGAATGTAATGGAGCAGTCCAGGAGGAGCTTTTTTAATAAGTTGTTGTTGAATCCTATAACAATAACACCAGGAAGGGACAAGCTAATATGAGTTAAGAAGGCTGGGTGAAGGATTCTGAAATGAAACCTACTGGCTGAGCGACTAACCAGTAATAATTATTTTACTGATTCCTTGGGGGGACATTGCCCAGGAGCAAAGGAGAGGCCATTATATCTGACAGCTGAGAAAGAGGCCTTGAGAGATGAGTGACTGGGGTTGCAGGTTGAAGTTCCCATGGTTCAAATTTTGACTGATGGGCTGCCAGTTGTAGTTGACTGATTGGATGATGGGCCTTTCGAGGAATTTTTCAAATGTACTGATCTGGAGTCCTGGGATTATGGGCTGAAAAAACAGTGGAGAGTATGTACTATGTGTATACTAAGTGTAATATTTACTAACTCATATGGAAATTGGGTTGGGGAGAAATAGGGCATGCACCAAGACATGGAAAGGGGAGAGATCCTTTGAATTTTGACTTCATCACATGAAACAGTGGTAAGGTGTACATGGAC
This sequence comes from Puccinia polysora, assembly GCA_025617555.3. Taxonomy (NCBI): domain Eukaryota; kingdom Fungi; phylum Basidiomycota; class Pucciniomycetes; order Pucciniales; family Pucciniaceae; genus Puccinia; species Puccinia polysora. The sequence continues at coordinate 16,963,672 of CM062631.1, forward strand.
ATAGAGCTTATATCATAAAGGGAGAGGTTGAATCTGGTAGGAGGAGGTGGAGACTGAATCCTTCATCACTTGCACTCCTCCTGTCTCCTTCTTCATTGAAATCCAAATCAATTATCCTTGAGTTCTATGAGTAGTATTGTATGTGCCTTCTGTCCCTTGCATGCCAGGGGCAGTTGTGAAATTATATTAATTCCTTCCCCTTAATTGCTACACACTCTCTTCCTCTTTTAATCATCAACTTCAACAACCTCAAATCCATTCCATCCCATTGAAACTTACAGATATCACTCCATACAAGCTGTTGTAGACCAGTGTGTGTCCTTTCACATTTTCAAGGGTTTATCCCGCAGAAACTATACTTTTCTGTCAAACCTGCAATTTTTGGCCATTTCAACATACTTTGGGGGGGATTTGATCATCTTTTAGGGGCTTTTACGGGCCTTGATTTGCTTTGATGTAGTTTGAAGGGTCTTCAATAAACTTCAATTAGCTTCTATTTGGTTTGATTTACTGTGAAGGATCTTTAACAAGCTTTTAAGGGCTTCAATAGGATTTCATTTGCTTCAACATAACTGGACAGGGCTTCAATCAGCTTTGACAGGCTTCAATTTGCTTCAATGTAATTTTATGGGGCTTCAATCAGCTTTGAAATGATTTGCTTTGCTTTGCTTTGAAACACTTTGATGGGGCTTAATCTTCTTTGAAAGGAACTCAATTAGCTTTGATGTGCTTTGACTGGTCTGAATATGCTTCAACATGCATTGAAGGGACCTCAAATAGCTTTGACGTGCTTTAAAAGGGCTCAATATTCTTTGACGTGCTTTGATGGGACGTCAGATAGCTTTGAAATGCTTTTAAAGGGCATTATCTGCTTTTAAATTCTTTGAAGGGACCTCAAATAGCTTTTATGTGCTTTGAAAGGGCACAATATTCTTTTATTTGCTTCAAAGGGACCTCAATTAGCTTCAACTCTCTTCAAAGGGGCTCAATCGTATTTGACATGCTTTGATGGGAGCTCAATTAGCTTTTATGTGCTTCATAGTGGCTCAATCTTCTTTGAATTTCTTTGAAGGGACCTCAATAATCTTAAAATTGCTTTGACAGGGGTAAACCTACTTCAAATATAATCCATTTTGGCCATTTTGTTCTTCAAATCTTCTCTGGGTAATTTTTTGGGTCATTTCTCTTCTCTGGCATATTTGGACACCATTCCAGCCCAAAGTGCACAAGCATCATTTATTTTCAGTCCAACTCTCACCACAGCAGCAAGTGTCAGAGTTTATGACATCAATATTTCCAATTAGATCCAGTAAAATCCTCAAGATCATGGACATGGGAGGACCTCTCCAAAATTTCCAATTCCATAAAGCTCCACATCCATGGAAAATGGTATCCTTCCTCCAGCCCCCCCTCCCCCCAGAGCTTCTATTTCTCCTGCGCCACCTGCACATCATTCCTATTCTGGAAGAAAAGGGCAAGGAAGAAATTGAGGACTCAGGCTTTACCACAAGAATCCTAGTAATCTCAATTAAACAACTATGGAACCTCAAAAATTATTCCCACCTTCAATTTCTACTGCAATCCCTGAGCCTCCAACTCAACCTCAACCTTCAACATCTGCTATGAACTCAACTCTTTTAGCCCTCCTCCAGACCATTACTTCTGCTATGGCAACACTTTCTCAACCTCCATCAACCAGTACTTCTTCCTCTGGAATCTTCAAGTCTCCTTCAATGAATGCCCCAGATAGGTTTGAAGGAAACGATTGTAGCAAACTCCAACAATTCCTCCAATATTTTGAACTCATTTTTGCAAATGATGAAAGAAATTTTAGTTTGGACCAGACAAAGGTACACTTTGCAGCTTCCGACATTTCTGGAAGTGCAAATTGATGTATCCAAACCTGCATGTCTCACCTTTCCAACCAAAAGCCCTCTTTCCTCCTCAATTCATGGTTCCACTTAAAGGATCAACTTCACACCATCTTTGGCAACAGACTTCAATCCTTAAAAGCTGAAAAGGAACTTGTGAAATTTAAGATGAAGGACTCTGGATATGCTTCAACCCATATAACTGAATTTTGATCACTAATGACCAAAGTCTCTGGATGGTGTGATAGAGCCTTTTACTTCCATTTTTGACAAAGCCTCCCTTCACGCATTCTGGACCAACTAGCAGGGTACAATGGCTCTTAAAAAACTCTCCAGGATCTCATGGATTTAGTTTTGGACTATGATACAAGGTATCATGAAAGGTTCAAATAAAAATCTTCTTATCTAAATAATTCTTAATCCCAAAGTTCTTCTCAATCTCAATCTACCTCTGATCAGCCTGACAAGCTTAATGGTGACGGTAGGGAGAATTACCAGTCCCCAGATAAGCCAACTTCAACTACATCATTTACCAGACCCTCTTTGGACCGATCTCCAGATGGAAACCTCAAGGCATGTTAAAAGGTGTGAAAGGAGAGGGAAGGCTTATGCTTATATTGTGGTGGTAACCACATTACAGAGGAATTTAGAAAGAAAAGTGTCAACTCATCTTCTTCTATTTCTACTCCAGCAAATTCCAGTGCTACCCCAAAGCCAAACCAACATTAGGCTCACCCCTTTTCTTCTTCTTCTTTCAAGGCTTATCTATATTGTTTTTTTGATTCAGGTGCAACTAAATCTGTAATGGCAAACTCTATGTTTCAAATTATCCATCCCTTACAGCCCAATCCTCTGGGAAGAACTGTTCATCTATTCAGTTTCAGCTCAGTGAATCAACTTCCAAAATGGTTTCACTTCATTCATTTCCTGGCTTTGATTGTGAAATTTTTCAATTAGATGCACCATTCCATGAATACATCACCTTTGGAATTGAAACTTTTCATCACAGGAATCCAGAGACAAACTGGAATATGGGGCTGATCACCTCAAGACACCAACTAACTACTGAACTTTCCTCCAATCCTGTTGAACTGAAACTTGCTTCACTTCCTTATCAAGCTTTCCTTTCCTCAACTCTTCCTTTGGCACTCCAGTCCAAAGAAATCTCCCTCAATTCAGAAACCTTTGCATTTTTCCCAAAAACAATCTCCAATTCTCTTGGAGTTGAACAATCTTTCAACTTTCTTGGATATTCATTGATCCTTTATTTTTCACGGGAGGAAGATATATTGGATTCATACCCGCATAGCTATGCAACTGGTTACATCTTCTGATATTCCTCTTTGTTACTGATGAAGTTCCTGAAGAATTAAAAACCGTTTTAAAGGAAGTAACTGCTGATTACCATTCATTACTAGTTGTTTTTCTCGCAGGTAAAGGCAGACCAACTCTCTTCACAGTGCCCTTACAACCACCCTAACAGACTTGAAGGCCTCATACATCCATTTGCGCTTGTGTAAATCACTTATAGTCCTTGGAATTTTTTGATTGAATTCACCAAGCCTCCTGTCACATTGGTAAAAAATTTATCCACATAGGGGAACACTGAATCTAAATAGAATCCTAATGAATTTGGAAATTCTGATTTTTTTAACTCTCTTTGAAAATTCTTGAAGCTCAAATGATTGAATTGACAAAAAATAAAAAAGCCAACAAGTTACTCCAAGATATTATTAAAAGATTGAAGGAAGGGGAGGAAGTGACTAACAATTCTATAGATTCCTAAAGTTGCTTACTACTTTTCATGGTGAAAGTGGGTATACCCAGAACGCTGACAGACTAAATCTAGAAATAATCCTTCAATAAATGTTTCAGCTTACTGATACCAGGAAATTTACAGTCCTTTAGCTACAGAAAGTGATATTGGTTTTGGAACAATAATAATTCCAAGGAAACAAGTAAAATGCTCAAAAATATTGATATAACAAGAGCAAGTGCAAATTTTGGAGTTTTTTTTTGGTTAGAATGGTTTGAATATAGTTTTTGAAGAGGGGAAAAAATTTATAAAAACAGGGTATCTTTATTGAAACAACCTCTATTCAAGGGGCTCTTTTGAATTTTTGTGGAAACAAAGAGGGTGAAAGTCCCCTAGTTGTCATCAATTTTGAGATTTAATGGTCCAAGCGTCTGTGAGGAGGTTGGATTCAATCAGCTAAAGAGAGAGCAAGAGAGAGAGAAAGAATAATAAGATGAGTTCCTTGTTCCTTTTTCCTTCAATCATTCCCATCCTCTGTGATAAGATAAGATCCAATCCTGTGATCCCCCAATGTGATCCAATGTCTCCACACTGGGTTTGAGGGTGCGGTTTAAGTAACCTTCCCCTCAAACATGACCTAGGTACAACCGCAAGCAAACAAGAATAATGAAATAAAACCCCTAAGTACAGAACCCTAGCCCAATTCTATCCTTCCAACCCCATCCCATGATCAATATCCCATACCCCTTACCCCATATCCATCCGTATTGCCCGCCTGCCATTACGTCCACCTGGTTTTTCCTTCTCATGAAGCAGCCCTTGTGCAGCGCCCAACTTGTAGCTCCCTGTGCATGTCCAAATCTGCCCAACACGCCATTCCAGATATCCAAGGTACATCCAGGAGATCTGATTTGAGCGTCTTGAAACTTGCAATGTGTGCATTGTGGAAGGCAAAGGAGAGTTACGCTCCTAAGTTGTCCGCAAGTCTGGAAGTTATTGGTCTGGGCGTCTGTAAGGAGGTTGGATGCAATGAGTTCTTAACTTTAGTGAGATAAAAAAAGAGATAATGAGATGTATTATTCTTCCCCCAATCCTTCCTATTCCTTTCCTTGGTGGTCTTCTCCAATAGATGATCATAACCCAACCCAGAGTTGAGGGTGAGGATTTGGGTCCCCCCCCTTCAACCCTAACCTAAGTAAAACCACAAATGCAAAAGAACCATGAAACACAACCCCTAAGCACAGAACCCTAGCCCAACCCTACCCCTCCATCCCTTGCCCCATAACCCATGCCCCTTGATATCAACTTACGCCCGGTTTGTCCTTCTCATGGCACCGCCCTCTGCCGCGCCCTACTTGGAGCCCCCCGGTTTGCCCGTCCGCGCGCGTCCGCCAACCTTGCGGTCCGCAGGTCGGCCTGCGCGTGCCTAACCCCCCGATTGCCCCGCCCTTGCCTTCCAGAAAAGCCACCTGCAAGCTTGGTTGGGCCGGCTCCATCACTCGGTCCGTGTTTCCTGGGCGGGTCACAGCCCGGCGCCCTCAGAGTAGGCCCGACCCGCACCTGGTGCTGAGCCCCGCAATTCCTGCTGCTGAGCCCTCAGCAGGCACTGCTGATACCGCACGCACCCCAAATGCTGAGCCCAACCTACCCAGCTGCTGAGCGTGCAGCCTGCAACGCAGCTCTTGACCCAAGGTTATAAATACAACACCACATCCCCCCCCCAAGTTGAGTTCTGTCCCCAGAGGTCTCCCATCACTGCCTTGCCCCCATCACACTAACAACCTACCTCTACCCCACCCACCCCCAGCTCACCCCAGCCCCTCCTCCCCTTCTGCTCTGTTGCCATCACGATCCCCTGCAACTTCTGCACTTGGAACGGCTCGCAGGCTTGATTGTTCCTGGTTGACGCGCCTGAAATTCTTGTCGTTGTGGCCATCGCTGCTGCTTGCTCAGCAAGGGAATGCCGCGTCCTCCTCCTCAATCCGGTCCCCGTCCCTGGCCGGGCAAGAGGGCCCGTCCGGACCCGTTTGTGGTTTTGGACGATGAAACAATCTCTGAGGGCTTGTGGACTCCGCCAGGATTGCCTTGTGCCCACCCCCTCCAGGACCTATCCGCGACTCCACCTCCCCATTCCGCCAAGCAGGGCCCCCACGGAAGGAGGACTACATTAACTTTGCGGCTTATTGGTCTGCCCTACGGCTCTGGGCGGACCGCGTTTGGGTCACGCAAGGCGCAAGGGACCTGCGCGTCGATGAAATCCTCCGGCGCCGCGCTGGCCCTCCTCCGGTCCCTACGCCAGCCCCTGCTCCTCCCCCAACTCCTACTCCTGCCCCGGCCCCGGCTCCTCCTCCGACTCCGGCTCCTCCTTACTTGTTGGACTCAGACAAGAGGCCCCCAACCCCGCGGGGCACCCCTCCGCCACCTGTGTTGCCGGTTGTCATCTCATTGTCACCTCCCGCTGGACCAAGCCCCCCAATTGTCCACCAGGGACCCCTTCTTCACCAGTCCCGCCTTCTCCCAGCCCACACAAGATTCTGGATATCCCCGTTTTCCCGGCTGTTCTTCTTGCAAGGTTTGATGCAATGGTGGAGGACGCGGACGGACTCCTTTGGCGGTTCCTGGCAGCCCCTTGCGCCCACACCACCGGAAACCAACGGGAACTCTTGGCGGCCTTCCGGATCCTAGCCGCAGCAGCTCGCCCGGACGCGGAGGAGGTGATGAGGACTTGTCTGATGTAGAAGGATTGCCCCCCCTCTCTTCCTTTTCCATCTTGTATCTTATTCCGCGCCTTCTTGCAAAGAAATAAACTTTTCCCGCGCCTTCCTGAGTAGCCTCCGGGCTTGTGAGAGCCTTTCCGCACAATATCCGCGTCTTGAAAGCAATCCGCGCGAGTGAGAGCAAGAGTGAGTGAGAAAGAGGTCCGTGCCCGCGTCCTGAGTGAGAATGAGCAAAATTAAAGTCCACGCCCGCGTCCTGAGCCAATAAAGTTCCCCAGAAGGTACCTGGACCGCCCCAGACAAACTGCCACACAGTTCCCCGTACCCAATCCTGCAACAAACGCAAAAATCCTACACCAGCACGCGCACAGTCATCCAAGAGAGGCAAAGAAAGAAGTTGAGAAAACAAACATTCTGGGGTGTCTAGCTGTTCTGGCTGTGAACCGGCTAGGACACCCCCTTACAAAATCAGACCCGTCCTGTACGTGTCCCGTGCAAAGAGGAAACAAAGAAAAGAACCAAGCCCATAAAAAAAGGGAAACCAAAACCCCAAGAAAAGCTGAAAGAATTTTTTTTTTATTATTTATTTAGGGCCTCTGCTCCTTGTCCCGCATTTCCCAATCTGCAGGGCTCGTCCTTGCGCTTACGGACCCGGCTAGCGCTGCGCCCGCGTCCCTGTGATCAATTATAACCAAAACCAGTACCAATCCAAGAGGCCAATCAAATATAAAAAGAAGTAGGAGAACGGACATTCTGGGGTGTCTAGTTATTCCAGCTGTGAACCAGCTAGGACACCCCCTCACCAAATAAGACCTTTACCCTACTCGCGTCCCCCCCCAAGTTGACAGCTGTCCCCAGCGGTTCATAGCCTATCACTCCTCCAAGGTGGCGCTTTGCACACGGGCTCCTCCTCAGACAAAGGCTCCGGCCCGTCCACTGATCCTGAACTTCCAACGCCGTCCCCCGCATTTGCGCCATCCCCGGCGGTCTCTTTGAAGGAGGTGGAGCCGCGCGCAAAAAAAACGCTTCACGTGCGAAGCCGCAGCCTTCTGTTTGAGCGGCGCCCCATCCAATTCCTCTAGCTGGTAGCTCCTGCCCTCAAAATTGGATGCCACGCGGAAGGGGCCGTTCCATTGGTTGGAAAAAAGCTTTCCCCACTGAGATTCCAGACTCCGGTTGTACAACAAAACCAAGTCACCCTTCCGCAGCGAATCCTGGAGGCAGTGGGAGCAGCGCTTGTCCCAATAGCGGACAGAAGCCATCCTTGTCTTCCGCAACCTATCAGCCGCCTTTGCCAGGGTCTTGTCCCGTCAGAGAAGCTGTTTGGCGCGCGCTTCCACGAGTTCCGCGGAGGTCTTCACCTTCCACCATTCAATGCCCAAGAAGGTTTTGAGCTTGATGTCTCCCGGAAGCACTGGAAGCTGTCCGTAGAGAAGTTTGTAAGGCGAGTAGCCCGTTGAGCGTTTGACCAAGATCCTGTCCGCAAAGAGGACCGCCAGAGGGGCCTCATGCCACTGTTTACTGTCCTCCCCACACATCTTTACCAGGGCGTCCTTAATGGGCTGATGGCCGCGTTTGATCATCCCGGCACCCTCCGGATAGTATTCTGTGACCCTCCCAAACTTAGCTCTGCAACTCTGGACCAGTGCCATCAAGCGCCCCTGGAACTCCGCGCCTCTGTCAACAGTGACCAAGCAAAGCAAACCGTACCGCGCAAACCAATCCTCCCCCAAGAACTGAGAAACCTTCTCCGCCAATAACTTCACCAGAGGACAAGCCTCAACCCAACCTGACAGATCGTCCCGCGCAACCAGCAGGTACGCAAACTTCCCTGCCTTTATGTGGACCACGTCAAGGGAGACCCGCCCAAACAACGCTTCCTCCCCCGTAGGGTGACCCACCTCCCTGGGAAGCCTAGAACTCCACCGTTGAAACGCTTTGCAAGACTTCACCCATTCCCATACCGCGCGCACCACACCCGGCCACCAGAACCTTGCCTTCACCTGCCTCCGCGTTTTGATCTTGCCTCGTTGCCCAAGATTGTTGTGGAGACACCTCAGAATTGTTTCCTTGTCCCTCCTTGATGTTGCAACCACCAAAGGCACCGGGGTACTTTGCTGCCACAGTTGCTTGTCCTGCATGTAGAAGTTGGTCGTCCGCCGCTTTGCCCACCAAATTTCTGTTCCTGACGCGTCCTTGGGAAACCGGAGATCCCGCAAGAAGGAGCACAAGATTGCGTAGCGCCCGGACTGCTGCAGCGGAAGGGTGACCTCCATCTCCATCATACCCACGCAAATAACCGGGAACTCCACGTCCAAGGGCTCCGCCCCCTCAAACGGATCCTCCCATGGATACCGCAACAGCGTGTTGGGCATTGTGAACGCCTTCCCTGGAACATGAACCACGCCAAAAGTGAAGAGCTGGAGAAACACCACCCACCTAGTCATAGGAGCGTTTGGCAGCGTTGGAGAATTGATCATCCTTGCCAGGGCCTCCGCGTCGACCAGAAGCTTGAAGTGCACCCCCCAGAGCAGGTGCTGAAGCCTCTGCACAATTTTGGTGACTCCGCATAATTCTAACTTTGGCTGCAAGTACCAACTCTCCGTTGCTGTAAAAGTCACGGACTTTTATAGAATGGGCCTATCCTTACCATCCTCCTCCTGCGTCAGGACACCACCCGCGCCAAACTTGCTAGAGTCAACGGCCAAGCAGATCCCTCCCACATTGTAGTCAAGGTCCCAGAGGACAATGTTGCGGCCCACAATCTCCTTGAGCTTTGCAAAGGCAGTGTCACACTGCGCCGTCCATTCCCATGCCGCACCTTTCCGGGTCAGCGCCCGCAGCGGACTTGCGACTTCCGCAAACCGTTCAATGAACATGCAAACATAGCTGCACAGTCCCAGAAATTGGAGAATATGCAAGGGTGTCCGCGGGGTTGGCCGTTTGAGGACTTTGTTTTGTTTCTTCGCCGCAATTATCCTGCCGCTGAAAGCCACCACATGGCCTAGCACTTCCAACGCCAGAACACAAACTGCCAATTTACCCCCCAATACCGTAAGCCCTGCCTCCTCAATTTGAAACAAGACCTGCCCTAATGTCTGCGCGTACTCCCAGATGAAGCGGCGGATCTTTGGGGCCTCCTCTAGCACCGCACCCCCGTAATCCGTCTTTGGTCCTTTGATGCCGGCGTCTTTGATGAAGATCAGAACCCCTTCGGGTATGTTGTCCCGCAGGATCCACATCATCTGGGATTGATAGACCGCCACCAAGTTTGCCGCCCCCTGTGGCAACCGCGTCAGCTGCATCCTTCCCAATCCTGTCTCAAACCCGGTTAGTGGCCGCGAGTTGGGATGGAGCTCGCGCTGATCATACCCCCCCATTACATCAACCAAACCATAAAATGCACGCCCCGCCATTGATTCCAGGAACTTTTCCACGCGCAGAGGCAATCCTGCGTCCCGGATAGTGAAGGAGTTAAGCCGCTGCAGGTCGTGAACAATCCTAAGCAACTTCCCGTCCTGTTTAACAACCGCAAAAATTGGGCTAGAGTAGCTTGATGCTGACTGCTTGTACAACCCCGTCCTCACATGCTCCCAGACCAGTTCCAAGAAGGGTTCCCGCACGGTCCGAGGTATCGGAATTGGCTTGATTTGCTAGGGCTTGTGTGGCACCGTGGGGATTACATAGGGGTTGCCAACCTTGCCCTTCAGCAATCTGCGCTTGTCGGGCCCAAAGGAAAGGGCCTTCTTGCGGAGCACCAACACCAATGCTAACAAATCCTTCTCCTCCGTACTCAACCACCCCGCCGGCCCAAAATTCAGCGCCTTGACTTGCTTGTTTTTGATCCGCGCCAACCGCGTTACCCACCCGAACTTCCTCAACGGACTCACCCAGGGATCCCAAGACCAGGAGATTGGCCTCAGAGGCCCGTTCAGCCCCTGTGGCATGGGCTTGTTCCGGGGCTGGACCTTTCGCGCCACAGGCTTGTATTGCCCCGCGTTGCACCTAAAAATCCTTACGCTCCCGCCGTTGTCGTTGTGAATCCTGGCAAAAATCCACCCGCGGCTCTTGCCTTTGCTCACAAGCGTGGCACTATGGTAGGGTTTTTGGAACACAGTACCTTCCGGTGGTGCATACTGAGGAAGAGGACTTACTTCTGCCGCTTGCGCCCTCCACGCACTTCCTTCTGCCTTTTGCTCCTCCCTAGTCAACTCCCCGCACAAGGCCGGAGCCTGCCCCGCGCGGTACCCACGGTTGACTAGGGAAAACCCTCCGCAGGGTGGCCCTCACGGTCGTCCCCACTGTCAGACTCTGCCTCTTTGCCAACCACCGCCAATGGCACCCATTTCCCCTTCCCATGGTTGGAGATTGTTGTCTCGAACCTTGCCCCGGATGCGTCCTCCACTGTCAGCGCCTCCGTCCCTGCCTCCGCGTTGAACGTCATTTGGGCCCGGAATCCAAACATGAACGGCCAACCCAAAATCACATCACCGCACTCAACCAAGAGGAACAACAGTGGCTTCCAAACCTTTGCAACCTCCGCCTCTTCTTCCTCCACCACCCCATCTACCCAACATTCCCCCCCATTGAGCGCCCGCAATCCCATAGCGCACTTCCTCCACACCAGGCCCAACTCATCCACCAGTTTTGATGGGAGCAGGTTGACCATCCACCCGCTGTCCACCATTGCCCACACTTTCCTTCCCGCAATCTTCAGTGAGAAATAGGCAAGTGGCACCAACAAGGCTTTGGATTGGCACAACTACTGTTCCTCTCCCTCTGTTGCCGCATTCACACGCTGCACTGTTGCCAGGATCCTGCCGCCCCCGTGCTCCTTCAGCGCCTGGACCATTTCCTTGACAACCACTGGAGAGACCGCGGCCAGCTCCCGTAGCGTGAGAGGTATTGGTACCTCACTCCCCATCACCCTCTGAACAATTTCCGCGGCCTTCCTTCTTCCTCCGGAGCTGATGGCCGGCGCATCACCCCCCAACCCTGGGAGCTAGATTTAATGGCCGCTCCTTGGCATCCACATCCATCTTTTCTGACACGATCTGCTTGTTTGCCGCCAACATCCTAACTTCTGCCTCCACACGCGGTGCCTGCCACGTATTGGGCCCAGTGACAATCCCAAGGGACACCCAAGCAGCCCCTGCGGGTCGGGCTCTTTCCCTAACCTGCTCCACCGGCGGTGGCTGACTGGCCCCCAGGTCCACCGGTTTTCCCAACGGAAATATGTAGGTCCCCCCGGACGCGCGAACCAACCCCTTGTTCATGTCCTTGGTCAGATCCGCGCAACCAGACTTCCAATGACCTTTATTGCTGCAATATGTGCACAGGCAAACCAAAAACCCCCCCTTTGGTCCGCCACTAGGCTGAAAGCCCCCTCTTGCATGGGGCAGCAGATTGGGCAAAAAAGCAGGAGGCGGAGCCGTTGGCTGGGCCGCCATCCAATTCATAAGTATCCGCAAGTCGTGTAGCATGTCTGTTACCTTGTTCTCCGGTACTCCCATTGACTGCAAAGGGGCTACAGGCCGCTCCGTTGCTGGAAGGTCCACAAGTGGTACCGGCGTCGGGACCGGGGTAGAAGAGGCTGTCGGCTTCCTTGAAATTGCCGGGAACAACCGGGCCCTATCCTTGATCAGCTCTTCCAAGTCAATCTTGCTCTTGATCGCCTGGTTGATTACGCCCAGGCTTTGGAGGAGCGCAACGCTCCCATCCACTGACCGCGTTACCAACCCCTGCTCAAATAGGTAACGCTGGACCCGCGCGCAAAGTTGCGACCCAAGCCTGCCTAGAAACAACCGCTTCATGGCCCCTGTCTGACCCGCCACCACCTGGTTCTTTTCTAGGTAACTATAAATTTGGTTGAACTGGGACTTGTACTTGGACAGATCGCTCCGCGTCCGCACCCCACCTTGGGAAATTGCCTCACCCGCCGCTTGCTCAAAGTCAGTCTCCCAAAAGCGGGGCTTGCGCTTCCCCCACCTCACCATCAACTCGCCCCGGAGCCTTCCCCAGTCGCAAGCCTCATACCCTTCCATAACCTCCATGTCCCGGAGCGTATTCTTGTCCGCGATGAAGAGAACAACCGTGCGGACCTTGTCCTCACCCGTCGCGTTTTTGGAGTCTGCGATATCCTCAAATCTGGCCAGAAAGCGCCCAATGTCCGCGGTGTTAAATCAGAGATGGGGGAAGTTCTGCAGCCTAAGCCACACCCGTTGCGGAACCTCAGACGCCTCCAAAGGCTCCAACCAAGGAGGAGCAAAACTGCCTGACCAAGTAGTTGGCAGTGGTGGAGGTGTTGGACCGCCAGCTCCCGGCCGGAGAGGGAACAAGGGTGGAAAATTTGATCCTGGGGTAGTTGTGGGCAGCATTGCACCCACTAGCTTCAAGAGACCTAGACAAAAGATTACTTCCCAGCCAGACCCCCAGATGTGGAAGGCAAAGGAGAGTTACGCTCCTAAGTTCTCCACAAGTCCAGAAGTTATTGGTCTGGGCATCTGTAAGGAGGTTGGATGCAATGAGTTCTTAACTGTAGTGAGATAAAAAAAGAGATAATGAGATGTATTCTTCTTCCCCCAATCCTTCCTATTCCTTTCCTTGGTGTTCTTCTCTAATAGATGATCATAACACAACTCAGAGTTGAGGGTGAGGATTTGGGTCCCCCCCTTCAACCCTAACCTAAGTACAACCACAAACGCAAAAGAAAAATGAAACACAACCCCTAAGCACAGAACCCTAGCCCAACCCTACCCCTCCATCCCTTGCCCCATAACCCATGCCCCTCAATATCAATGTACGCCCAGTTTGTCCTTCTCATGGGGCCGCCCTCTGCCGCACCCTACTTGGAGCCCCCCAGTTTTCCTGCCCGCGCGCGTCCGCGGACCTCGCGGTCTGCAGGTCAGCCCACGCGTGCCTAACCCCCCAATTGCCCCGCCCTCGCCTTCTGGAATACCCAACCGCAAGCTTGGTCAGGCCGGCTCCATCACTCGGTCCGTGTTTCCTGGGCGGGTCACGGCCCAGCGCCCTCAGAGTAGGCCCAACCCGCACCTGGTGCTGAGCCCCGCAATTCCTGCTGCTGAGCCCTCAGCAGGCACTGCTGAGACCGCCCGCACCCCAAATGCTGAGACCGACCTACCCAGCTGCTGAGCGCGCAGCCCGCGATGCAGCTCTCAACCCAAGGTTATAAATACAACACCACAGTGTCTTTCAACTTGCCATCCGCAAGCAATCCGTCCAACCCAGTCCAATCCACCCTGTGTCTCCAGATGCTGAGCCCATCATGACTGCTGCTGAGCCCGTAGCTAAGCTTTCTGTGGCAAAGGCGCACCCATTTCTGAGAGCGCAGCGCGCAGCCAATTCCAACTTGCGTCCATAAAAGAACACCACATCCCCCACCCAACTTGAGTTAAGTCCCCAGAGATCCACCACTATCTCACCTAACCCTGCCTTCCCTAGTTATCCCACCTTCCCCTTTGCACCGCTTCATCACACCAAAGAAAACAAAGCGCCCCATCCATACCTTCCATCTATAAGATAACCAAAGAAAACTTAAAGATTTTTTTTTCTTTTTTTTTAAGCACCAACCCGTTGCCAATCCCGCTCCTTACTCTTTGGCCCACATCCGTTCCGCGCCACGCGCTTTCCTATTTCCTTGAATCATCCATTGGAAATTGTTCATGTGTTTGCTTCCAGAATGCGGGGCTTGTCCTTGCGTTTTGGGACCTGGCTCACGCCGCGCCCGCGTCCTAAATCAGACCTTCCCATCCTGCAATAGCTTTCCCCCCCAACTTGGCTGCTGTCCTCAGCTGACGCCTCAACCAATCCCACAAAGTTCGTGTCTACTGGCCAATTCTCCAAACTTCCATCCCAAGGCTCCTTCTGCTGCCAAAGCACCCGCAACCCTAACTTCCTTCTCCCAAGCCCTGCCATTGGGACCCAATGCCTCCCTGTTCCTCACCCAAAGCCCCACCACAAGTGTCCGTTGCACCAATGCCAAAACCTCCACTATCTGTGATGGAACTGGGCCCATCCTTGGCCCATCCATCCTGCACTCCCCGCGCTCCACATCCTTCCATCCCATGGGCATCCTCCCCGCTGTCAAAGAGGTTTGGCTCCAGTTGCAATCCTCCAATGCCTGGCCCGTTCCTTCTGCCACCGCTTCTATCCTCTCCACAAAACCCATCCCCCATTCACCAGTTCCCAAATTGCGCAAAATATCCACTCCTGGTTCCCTCTCAGCAAGACCCATCTGCCGTTCACAGGTTCCCAAATTGCACAAAACATCTGCTCCTGGTTCCCTCTTCCTTGCTTGCTTCATAACAACAGGATGAACCAATTCCTCCAAGACCCCCTTTCCCAACACATAACCTGTCTCCTCTGGGGAAACCAATCCCCCATTTAAATCCATTTTTGGGTTATTGTGTCCCAATTTCCCACAGCCGTCATTGTCCCCATATGTGAACACCCAAGGCGCAGGCGTGCTAGGAAGCTGAAGACCCTTCAAATATATCTCAAGGTCCCTTGCCAGCTCTGCAAGTATGCTAAACCAAGGTATGGTTGCCGGTGGTGGAGCTGCCCCATAATTCAATTCCACGGCTTGCTTGAAATGGCCCTCCTAAATATAAGGATCACGCTTGCCCCATTGTGCAAACATTTTTAAGTAGAGACCCCTCAAGTTCAAGCTGGAGAAACCCTGCGGAGACACAGTCCACTAAGGAATCTAGCCGGCACAACACCACTGAGAGAACCTCCCAACCGCGCGCATTGCAACCGGTTGTAGCAGTAGAAACTCCCCAACCGTGGACTCTGCTACTGGCCTTAAAACCCCATATCAGGACCATCTCTCCTCCCGTCATTCTCCCTCTTGTATCAAATCCTCCCCGCTGTCTCTTCTCTTCCTAAACTTACCCAATCAATTCTCTGCCGCTGAACCTCAAGACATGGCCTCAACCCCTCTAATATCTACTTTAGGAAATTTCTCTCTCTCCACAATATGCGGCCCAAATTGTTTCCCTCTTCCCTGTTGTGCAGGATATGTCTCAAATACAAGATCAAACAAAGGCCACACTCCAACCCCCTGCCAATGTCAACCAAGCCTTTTCACTGTCTCCATCTTGACGTGCTGCAAATTACCCCTCCTTTCAAACAATCCTCCTCCTACATACTAGCAATTATTGATTATTTCTCAAGATTCAACCGGATATATGTGGTCAAACACAAGTTGGATTTTTTTGAAAAGATAATTAGTTACATACACAAGATTAGAAACCCAATTGACGTTACTCTGGCTTTTCTCCACTGTGATTGCAGTGGTGAGTTTGTGTCAACCAAACTATTTGAATTCATTTCCTTGCGCCACATTGTCCTAGAGAAGGGTCTGGAAAACTCTCCGCAAACAAATGGACTGGCTGAGCGGTTCAATCAAACAATCCTGACCAAGATGCAGTGCATCCTGGAACAATTGGTGGTACCCATCAACTACTGGGACAAAGCAGCCAGGTATTCATCAATGTTGATAAACATACTTCCATCTTCAGCTTTCTCATGGAAATCTCTGTTCAGCACCCTACTTGATGCAAACTCAACAATAGATCCTGTACGGGACTTGCTGACCTTGATACCGTTTGGCCTGAAGGTACACGTACACTCCCCTCACCGGTCCAAGCTTGAAGGGTGCTCAAAACCTCTCTGGTTCCTGGGTTATGAACCCTACTTGGATGCAGGCAGTTTTATAGATTGGTCTAAAGGCCAAGTCACTGTAAGCAGGGATTTCATGCCAACAAAAGTGTTCTTTCACTAAGACTCCCCCCTGTTGCCAAAAAAGCCTCCCTCCGCACTCCCTCAGAGTCTAACTGCTCCTGAAACGCCAAGCTCAAGGTTGGCCTGCCCCTTTCATACCGCGGTGTTAATTCCCATGTCCTTCAACAACCTCAGGGAAGGCTTGCAATCCTCTCGCGTGAACCAGCCTGTCTCTGGTGACTTCAATCAGTGTTACTCAAGCCTGCTACCCACCCCATTGCCACTGGTCAGCCAAACACCCAAGCCAGAAAGTCAGGTAGTCCCTACGGCTGTCCCGGACAGTGATCCCCCAAAATATTGTCCCAAAAAGGCTATGCTTGGGTACCTTACTACAAGAAGGCACCAAAGGATATCTCCTCCAACATAAACCCCAATGCTGTCTTACCTGACTCAAGCTCCCGCCACGGACATCAGACCTCCAACAATGAAAAATAGGAAGCTATGATAAGCAAGGTGGTGTCTGTGGATTAGGCCATGTTGGACAAACAAAAATGGCCTCTCTGGATCAAGTTGATGACGGAAGAAAATAAATCTCATCTTTTATGGTAAACTGGGACTCTTGTACCTTGACCGTCCAATGACAAGGTTATTGGAGGAATGTGGTGGTTAGTGTGTAAGAAGAACAAATTTGGACAGGTGACTTGCCGCAAATCACACTGGGTCTGCTTTGGAAACCATCAAGAATACCCTAGGCACAATCTGGACATTTACTCATCAGTGGGATAAAGTGAGTCTATGAAAGTCCTACTGGCCCATGCTGTTCAATACAACCATCACATCTTCCAGTTCAATGTTGAGACGGCTTTTCTGTATTGAAATATCAATGCGGTGGTCCATGTATTGCAGGTGGCGGGATTTGAGGTACCTGGGAAAGACGACTGGGTGTGGCGTCTGAACAAGTCTCTCTATGGAACAAAGCAAGCTCCTTGGTGCTGGAAAGCTCATCTGGTGTCAACTCTGGCAAATCTTGGGATGGAACCTTTGACTGGAGATGAATCCATTTTCATAAACAACTCAAAGTTGCTACGGTTGCACATTCACATGGACAATGGACTCATTTTAGGAAATGATTGCAATGAAATTGACCAGTTCCTAAGCTTGCTAGGGGGGACTTACAAGATCAAAGTTCAAGAACTCCCAACTCAAAACTTGGGATACACCCTCCAGTGTAACGTAGATGGGCCCGTAAATATTCACCAAGAAAGCTCTCAAGGATATTGTTTTCAACAGCATCAATGGGGTCAAGGCTCCTGCAACAATGAATATACACAACGTCATAAGTCAAGAATCCCCAAAATTTGATGTAAAAACAATGCAGAAAGCTTTTGGCCATCTAATCCACCTGGCAACCCATACCCGCCCCAATATCCAGTTCACCCTGAATCTACTTTCACAATTTGCCAATAAACCAACTCAAGCACACTGAAAGATGATAAAACACCTGTTCCAATATCTCAAGGGAACAAAGTCCATGCGCTTGTTGTTCACCAATTAAGCGGACAAAGAAAACCAGCTGTGTGGATGGTCCGACGCGAACTACAGGAGAACCACTATAACTCAGAAGTCAACCACCCGCTATGTGGTAACTTTGTACAGGAACCCAATAAGCTGGAACTCAAAGAAAAAAACCGTGGTCGCTCAGTCAACCACCAAGGCGGAGTTTGTAGCCATGAATCTCTGTGCTAAACAAATTAGATGGCTGTCAACCCTGATCCTGGGTATTGGAATTCCAATCAACAAGCCTAAGATCAAAAATGAAAACCAAGGCACAAATTTCATCAGTAAAGAAGCACAGTTGAATCCCAACTCCAGGCAAATCAAAATGCGCTTTCAATAAATACAAGATGTAGTACAAAAGTTGTTGATATCCATTGAGCACACTCCATTGGAAGAAATGCTTGCAGACATCCTAACCAAACCCCTTGGCTTTGTGAAGGTAGTGAAGGCTAGGTTACAACTTCACCTGACCCCATTGGAATCTAGGAGGAGTGTTAAGTAGAGACCCCTTGAGGTCAAGCTGGAGACACCCTGCGGAGACACAGTCCGCTAAGGAATCTAGCCCGTGCAACACCACTGAGAGCATCTCCCAACCACACGCATTGCAACCGGTTGTAGAAGTAGAAACTCCCCAACTGTGGACTCTGCTACCGGCCTTAAAACCCCAGATCAGGAACATCTCTCCTCCTTTCATTCTCTCTCTTGTCTTGAATCCTCCCCGCTGTCCCTTCTTGTCCTCAACTTCCCCAATCAAGTCTCCGCTGCCAAACCTCAAGACGTGGCCTCAACCCCTCATTGTAAATCACAACCTCCAGGAGGAGCTAGGACTAATCTCAGAGGAGGTAGGATTTAGATTAGGATCTTCTTTTTCTCACCTTCTTCTCTCTCCTTCATTTGTATCTCCCTATCACCTGAACTAGCTTGATTGATTCTATGCCATATCTTACAGACTTACTGGTTAGTTTTGCACATACTCCTGACTGTGACCATTGACTGAGCCCACTAGCCAACCGTCTACTGCAGGTAAATAATCCAAGTCAAAGTTTTGATCATTTGCACTTGTTTTTTGTAGCTATACTGACTCAGTTTCTGTTCCTAGTATATACTACTACAAGGGCTAAACTGAAAACTGAAATAAAGAGTTTTGTGAAAGATGATAAACATTTCCACCTTCTGTTTTGGCCAATTCAGGTTCTGGTAGCCCCCCATCTCCTCTACGTCCCAACGCTTCTCCGCATTAATGATGAACATGACAACATTGCGCGCCTTATTGGAATCCAATGCGTCTTTGGAGTCTGCAATCAATTCATATTGTGAGATGAATCACTTCCCACCCGCAGTGTTGAATTGAATTTGGGGGTAGTCCTTTGGATTGATGAGAAGATGGCGGGAGGAGGAAGAAAAAGGAGGGGCAACTGCTGGTAGCATCTTGGGTACCTTTGAGAGAATTTGACAAAAGAGTTTCCGGGCTAGACCCCCAGATGTGGAAACAAAGAGGGTGAAAGTACCCTAGTTGGCCTCAAGTTTGAGAGTTAATGGTCCAAGTGTCTGTAAGGAGGTTGGATGCAATGAGCTAAACAGAGAGACATAGAGAGAGAAAGAATAATAAGATGAGTTCCTTGTTCCTTGTTCCTTCAATCCTTCTCATCCTATGTGATAAGATAAGATCCAATCTTGTGATCCCCAAATGTGATCCAATGTGATCCAATGTCTCCACACCCAGGTTGAGGGTGCAGTTTAAGTAACATTCCCCTAAAGCCTAACCTAGGTACAACCACAGGCAAATATGAATAATGAAATACAACCCCTAAGTCAGAACCCTAGCCCAATTCTATCCTTCCAACCCCATCCCATGATCCATATCCCATACCCCTTACCCCATATTCATCCATATTGCCCGCCTGCAATTATGTCCACCTTGTTTGTCCTTCTCATTTTGAGGCCCTCGCGCCGCACCCAAATTGGAGTCCCCTGCGCATATCCGCATCTGCCCAACGCGGGATCCCAGATATCCAAGGTACATTCGCACAATCCAATCCGCCCCGCAATCCGTCCAACCCAGTCTGATCAACCCCGCATCTCCGGATGCTGAGCCTGTCTTGACTACTGCTGAGCCTGTAGCGCAGCTTTCTGTGGCAAAGCCGCACCCATTGCTGAGCCACCTGCTACTGCTGAGCACTCAGCGCGCAGCCCATTCCAACTCGCGTCCATAAAAGAACACCACAGCGTGTAAAGACCTTGGGACAATGAGGTCCTAAGTGATTTCTCAAAAGGGGTTTGCTCAAGGAGAATGGGTGGAATGGCTGTCTCACAGAACTTGTGCCTGGAGGCAAGGAGGAGATAAATTAATTATTTAAGCATGCAATCCAAGATTCTTGCATAAATTTATGGTTGAAAATGTGTCAAGACGATTGTTGGGGTTTTTGCTGATATTCTTCAATGGATTTAATTATGGGGTTAGAATCAACAGTTATACTAACAGACTGAGGCCATAAATCAATTGTTTATCTATTACAAACACTTGATCACGGATTGAAATTGGTCTGGATTGATTAATTAAAAATTACTGGTGTTTAAATCATCCAAAAATGGCTGTTTATATACATTGTTGGGGTAAAAGGGTCTTCCCAGGGCACAAAGAAGGGGTTGTGATTTTGGGCTAAGGCTGGAAGGCTGGCCAGGGATATTTTGGCACATATTCTTAGTGCTTTCACTCAGATGAGCCTTTTTGTATCAAATTTGTGTGTGAAATAATTATCAGAATCTGTTAGTTGTTAATTTTTTATTTTTAAAGTTCTGGCATATTTCCTATTTTTGTATTATCATTTTTTGAGTGACATGTTCAGAAGTGGGTATTTGTAGATTATAAGCTATCTCCTGAACATTTTGGTGATTTTTAATAATTTTGAGGTAAAATCCTTGGTGTGTTTTGTGGTTCACAAATATTTGATAATGGTATTTATGTGACAACCTTTCTTATTATTTTCCCTAATTTGTCTGTCTTATAATTCAAATTTCATTCTTTTTATTCAATATTTAGAGTTTTCAGACATTCCTCTATCCTTCAGTCAGGTTATTACATATGCATGATGTATGCATGCAGGTTGTAGCCTGTTCCTGCTGTACCTGTCTGTCAGGAGCAGGGCAGTTATTTTTGATGCGCACTTACTTGAAAGCTGTGTGCAGGAATCCAGCATCTGCAGCCAGCAGCATATTGCATGAAGGTTTCTTGACAGGTGCCTAAATATTGGGTTTCAGGCCCGTGTACCCTTGCTGTATGGATGCAGGGCTGCGCCCGGGAATTGTGACAGAACATAAATCCGGCTGTTGTGGTGAACCAAAACCTAACCTATAGCCATCAGACTCACTTTTCTGGTAGAAGTACTTCTCTAATCCTCAAAATAACTCAAAAAATTGATTCTAAACCAAAAATAACCTATAGTCACCCAGCCAAATTACCCCTCTATCTCTCATGGATTAGAAGATACTGCCCAATCAAATGTCACAGCTCAGTGAAAAACATATAGACATACTCTGGAAGAATTCAAGTAAATACCACATAAATAAAACCCATACACCACTCAAACTCCTCACCAGTATATACAGAATTAATATATTCAAGGCACTGCATGAAGAACCAAACAAATCACCTCATATGTACACAGAAATATATGAAAGCAGGCACATGCACTACAGAAGCAATATATGCAGGACACTGCCTGCACAACCAGACAAACCACCCACAACCACAAGTCAGCCACCAGGTGGCATCCCCCCCTAATGTCTATAAATAGAGGGCCTCTCTGCAGCCATTTCCCCCACATCCCCCCAGGCACCCAGCCTGGGGTGGCCACCATTATAAAGGGTATTCAAAGCCTTATATAAAATATTAACCCCTTATACAAAATATTAAACCCTTATAAAAGATATCAAACCCTTATAAAAGATATGAAACCCTTATCATAAACAATGAACAACCCTTATATCAATCATCTTCACCAAACAGTACCACATAACTTGACCATCATCATCATAAACACCATCCATCATCAGCATCCATCATCACCACAACCCATCATCATCTTCATCCATCATAATCATCAACAATCATCATCACCTACCTAAACCATCATCATCATCATCATCATCATCATCATCATCATCATCATCATCATCATCATCATCATCATCATCAACCATCATCAGTATCAAGTATAGGCTCAAAACTTTCAACTTTATCAATCATCACATGTAACATCAAAGGGGTATTCATCAGTAACCAATCAAAAAAGAAAAGGGATATATAAAGTATAAGACAAGAAAAAAGATTCTTCCCTTACTCAGCTTTTATAGCCTCAGTCAACTATCTGTTCCAAAATTTTCTTCCTTATCAAGGTTGAATACATTGATCCTAGGTCTGATATAGACTACTATAGTAGCAACTCTATCTGAAAATCAGCCACCAAATCTCTTTTAGTTTATTTTTGTGAGACTACTTTAGCTCTTAGAGGGGCAGGCAATTCAAAACCACCCTTAGTATTCCTCTATCTTATCAATAGTTTTAGTACTAAATTCCCCCTCAAGTGACTGCCAGAAAGCTATTTGTTAAACCTTTAACCAATCCCAAAGGAGTATCAACACTGTAACTCCTAAAATATACACAAAACCTCAATTCTGAGTGAATTTTAGGTGTGAAACCTATACATGATGTTGTATGTGAAATATTAAAGTGGCCAAAAAGTGCCCTGGTGATTCCATGGCTTTTTGGTCATTTTTTTTCTTTTAATTATTTAAAATTATAAGGAGTTGGAATTCAAGGTGGGGCAGGGAGTGACTGCACCTTGATTTGGGTGAGGAATCAAAATCTGTAATAGAACTCTAGGATTTCCCACTCTATTTAGTTTTTGATTTAATTTTATTTTTCATTCTACTTTGACAGGTTTCTCTGTACAAGTAGCAAGCTTACACAACCAAACACCTTTGATAAAGTTTGAAACAGAATATGGATAAGTATAGGAACTATTATGACCTTAATAGAGACCAAATTTCAAGATGGGTAAATCCTTGGAATAAATTATGAGTACCTGAAAATAAAATTACTACTGACAGACCTTCAAACATAGCTCTTTGAGCTTTGGTTGGAAACCTTTTCTTATTTTTGAAAATTTTGGTACTCATGCTTCAAAATCCACAAACCTGATCAACTCATCCATTCATCCATCCTCAATCTCACCAACTACCTTCTGGGAAACATAATCCAACTTCACATCAACTGTACTTCCCTTCTTCATCAATTCAATTCCATCCATCATTCCAAACCCAATTAATCCTATAATTTTTTTTCCCAATACAAACTCCAATCACCATCAATTCCCAATCAGAATTCAAGCCATTTACCTTCCATCAGAAGAAAATCCATAAAGATATTCTAAAATCATAAAAACTCAACTTCTTCCAATCAAAAACTTCCCAAAACAAATCAAAAATAAAATAAAATAAAATAAAATAAAATAAAATAAAATAAAATAAAATAAAATAAAATAAAATAAAATAAAATAAAATAAAATAAAATAAAATAAAATAAAATAAAATAAAATAAAATAAAATAAAATAAAATAAAATAAAATAAAATAAAATAAAATAAAATAAAATAAAATAAAATAAAATAAAATAAAATAAAATAAAATAAAATAAAATAAAATAAAATAAAATAAAATAAAATAAAATAAAATAAAATAAAATAAAATAAAATAAAATAAAATAAAATAAAATAAAATAAAATAAAATAAAATAAAATAAAATAAAATAAAATAAAATAAAATAAAATAAAATAAAATAAAATAAAATAAAATAAAATATAAATAAGACATAAAAGAATCTTCTTCCTATGATATACTTTCCAAATAATCCTTTCCATCCTACATTTCATATCAGAAAATACTTCCAAAACCCACAATATAATTCAGTTCATCTATCACTCCCTTTCCATCCCTTGTATTCCTTCTTCCTTCAAATCATCAATTGTCAAATAAGGCAACATCACCTCAGTATTATCTTCAATCATCCACTCCAGACATTCATGGACAACCTCCAAATCAACTTCTGGATCTTCAACACCACCAGAACCTTAAACCAGCCTTCAAAATACCACAATCTATCAATAATCCTTCAGTCCACCTCTCCAACATCCTTGTCAAAAAACTGGCAACTTTTTCATTCTTCTTCCAGATCCACCTCTTTGCAGTTTCCTTCACCTTCCACACCAAACTTGGTCACCTCCACAACTCCCTCTTCTATTTCTTCATTCTTCCCTCTCTACTACCTTTCATTCATATTCTTCATTCTCTTCATCTTCCTCCAATCCCAAGCTCAATTTCCTCCTCCAAGCTCTCCAGGAGCACTCTCATCATTTTCCTAGTCCAAGGAAGAATCCTTCTCAGTTCCTCTTCAACATTTTTCAAACTTCAAATTCCAAATTCAAACTTCAAAGTTGACCTGCAAATGTTGAAGTTCTAATGTTGAAGTCAAACCTCAAACTTTCAAGTAAAACTTTGAGCTTTGAGCTTCAACCGTCAAGCTTCACAAGTCCAATTTTAAAATTCAAACTTCATGCTTCCAAATTCAAACTTCCAAATTTCAGTCTAATTTCCAGACTTCAAAACCAAGTACCTGGGTAATTATGCACCTGATTCAAGATATCCAACTTTGCTTCAAAGCCTCCCAGCTTCTAATTGGCAAGGAAAAACTATCTCAATCTTCACCTCCAGCACATCCTTTTCTGTACATCAGGAGATGAACTTTCCCTTTCAGGGGGGGGTACTGTCATAATCACAGTTTTGACACTCCTTGAACTAAACCAATCAAACCACTCATCATATTCAATCTCAGCTAAAACCCAACTTCAAGTAATCCTGTACCTTCCACTGGATATTACTCCTGCATATTGTGTTTACAAGAGGCTTCAAAAGAAATTTTATTATGGCCAGGACAGGAAGAAGAATGGATTGGAAGAAAACACAATGGATGGGTCACACCTTCAAAAGAAGGGCTCCAATCCTGGAGATGTAGATGAAAGAAACTCCAAGTAAAAATTACTCCAAGTGATAGGAAAAACTACAGTGATCAAGACTGTAAGTAAATGTGAAAAGAAAATAAGGTGACTTGAACAAATAAGACAAATAAGGCTTACCAAGCTCAGAACCCGGAATGCTTGTGGTACAAATCAGAAGTTTTACAAGAGAAGAAGCATCCTGGATCTGAGCTGGTGCCCATTGATATAGAGGGAGAATTTTTCACATTTAGAGTGGGTGCACCGGGGAGCCGGTTTTCAAGCACATCAATCATTATTTATGATGAGTGGTGTGAAGACTGCGCGGTGATTGGACAATTCAAAAAGAAAAAAAAGAGAAAATAAGTGTAATAAGACATGTGAGTTGAAGGAACAAATTGATTGAGGAAAGAAGGTTGAAGACATTATTAGTCATTCAATAATTCAACATATCTTGAAATTCTCTACCTCCTTCTTCCAGGTTCACCCTCTCCCTTTATGGGATAATATCTATGTCCATTTACAAATTACAATTTTTTCGTGTGATTCAGACAAACATCTCAGGATCTCTCCCTTTCTCCATGGCTGGTTGCATCCTCTATCTTTCCTCAACAAAATTGGTATATGAGTTAGTACATATTAAACGTAGTATATTCATAGTACATCCTCTTCACTTTTTTTTCAGCCCATACTCCCAGGACTCCAGACCAGTAATTTCAAACCTTCCTGGAGAGGCCCATTACCCAATCAGTAAAATAAAGCCTCAAGCCCAATCATTCAACATGTAATACCATGGGAACTCCAACCTTCAACCCCAGTCACTCATCCCTCAAGGCCTCCTTCTCATCTCTCAAATATACTTTCCTCTCCTTCCCTCCTGTAATGATCCCCCCTAAGGATTTAGGATACTACTTCTTGCTGCTTAGTCCCTCTTCCAGTAGGTTTTATCTCAGCAAAAGAAATCCTTCAGCCAGCCTGCTCAACTCATATAACCTTGTTGCTTCCTGGTGTTACTCTTATAGGATTAAAAAAACTCTTCTCCAAAAACTCCTTCTCCAACAACCTCCTCCTGCACTTCTCTTTGCATCCTTCTTTTTCTTCATCACCTGTACTCCTTCTATCTCCTTCTTCATTTCAATCCAAATCAATCATCCTTGAGTTCTATGAGTAGTAGTTCCTGTGCCTTCTTCCCTTTGCATGCAAGGGGAATTTGTGACAGAGTACTATCCAGTGGAAGTTCAGGAGTATGTTAAGTTTTGTTTGAGCTGAGATTGAATCTTATGAAATTGGATTGTTTTAGTTGAAGGATCTCCAAAAATGTGGTTATGACAGATAGAGGTGACACTCCAGATCTTTGGAGAGTTTTTTTGTGCAAGGGGATCATTGAGATTTTCCATGAAAGGAGATTTAGAAGAAGGGACTGGATCTCAGGATTTCTTGGCCTGTGAGATGCTGAACTTCCTACCCTTTTGGTATAATCATTAAAAGGTATGAGGGAAGTTTTAAAAGTTTAAAAATTATGTGAAATCAAAAAATGAAACTATCTGTAGGTGGAAAGTATACTTGATAGTGGTTGAGTTAGTTTATTTACTGTCACATGGCCACCCCACATACTATAAGGCAATTTAGATGGGTGTGATTGCAAATTGGAGAACACTTATTCAAATAGAAATCCCAAGTATAGAAATGCCAACCTAAAAGTTCAAGGTATCTTGAAAAGTGCAAGGTAGTATTCTGGAAATGGGAAAAATTATAAAAAGCTTGATGTCATGACCAAATATTAGTAAAGGATGCAAAAATGTATGGAATTAACTAAGTGAGGGAACAATCTTCAGGCAGACTGCATGTCCCTTATGAGTTAGTCTGCATTGGTGATTTGATGACTACATACAGACTGATGGAAATTTTTCTACAGCTAGGATAGCAATGAAGTAATGAATGACAGGAATGGAAATTATGAAATGGAATGTGCTATGGTGACAGTTCAAAGCACTAGTGCAAAAATTTATGATACCAGTTTTATACATGATTAAATTGGATGGGTCAATGAATGATGTGATTGAAGGGAGATGAAAATTTTATTCAAATAAATAGTAGCGACTATGTAAGTAGTTGATCTAGTGACTATGTAAGTAGTTTATCTAGTGACTATGTAAGTAGTTGATCTAGTGACTATGTAAGTAGTTGATCTAGTGACTATGTAAGTAGTTGATCTAAGCCCCTAGAGAATTTTCAAGCTAATGGAGGTGTTACACAACTTGAAAGCCAATATGGCTTGAATGACTGGAATTGGATGGGCTTAGTTCTAGGAACAGGGTTGATCAAATAATTTTGCAAGGAGACTGAGTTTTGATGCAAAGTTGATTGGATGGTAGACTGGTTGCTAAATTTTACTGAAAGATTTGCAAGAAGAGACCAATTTTTTAAAGTTATATATTCACTTGCATTCTTTTTCCTTTCTTTCTCTGTTTTCTCTCTCTCTTCTCTGATCTGATCTGTGGAGGCAGCTTATCCTAGAAGTAAGTCCTCCCGATTTTGCACCATCCAGGCAAGTTAATTGTTGTTGCCAGGTATTATAAGCAGAGTGCACTGTTGGTGAGTGTGCTCTTGTTGTCACACATGCTTCAGACTGAGTTAGATGTTACTTAGGAGGGGAAATTTCAAATATTGATGATAAAAAGAAACCTTCTACTGGGAGTGTGACAGTTCCTCTCATTTTGACCACATCCACCTAATCCTTGCCCCTCTCAGTATGTGGGGCGGGTGTGTGACATTAAATTGAATAGCTCCACCAACTACTCTTGAGGTCCTTTCCAAACCCTTTTGATTAGTTTTAGAATTGATTTCAAATACTTTTCAATCCGGGAATGCCTCCCTTTCCCCTCAAAATTGAAATATTGATATGGTAGGGAGACCAAGCTTCTCAAAGGCACTGAAACCCTTAGATTAAATTCATTCTTCTTTATCTCCATCTGGAAGAACCCTCAAAAATACTTTGGGTCTTGGGAATCCTCCCAAATCCTTGGCATACCCATTCAAAACAATTCAAGAATCCCCATCTTCTTCTCTTAGTTCCCCAGCTGGAGGCAGATCAAAAGCCTTTAGAGATATTCTTGCCAATCCAGAATCTCAGATGATCCTGACCAGCCTTATAAAAGCTCTTGGGCAAATTAAGCCTTCTTTTTGTAGCAGTGGTTTGATTTTTCAAACTCCTGGAATGAGAAAGGCTGATCAATTAATGGGATAAAATCTTTATAAACTTAATTATTGGCTTCAATCATGTAAAATTGTCTTTTCCAAAACCCCAAACAATTTCCAAACCAACCTTAAAAAATTCCTGTATGCATCTTTCTTCTTGGGAAATAGGTTTTTGAATTGGTTTGTTCCACACCTCAAATTACTAGAAAATAAATATTTGAGGTTTGTTCTCAAAAATTGTGATTCAACCATTCATTGTATTCAGAAACCCCCAAAAATTCTAAAATTTGGAGTAAAAATTGAATAATTTGGTAATGAAGGATGGTAGTAGGGTTTCAGTTTTTATATCTAATTTTAGAAAATTGCATTCTTGGTTCCAATGGAACTGTCAGCTTCCTGATAATAGGGACCCTGCAGTCCTTTAGCTACAGAAATTGATGCAGTGGAGGAATAATAATATTCCAAAAAATAAACACGTGAAAAGCTCCAAAATAATAATTATAACAGGAGCTATTGCAGGGTTTATGGTGGTGTGATTAAAATCATTTTCAATATTTTGTAATAGGGGCCGAAGCTTATGAAAAACTGGGGATCTTTATTTCTTTGGCAATCTCTCTTCAGGGGATCACTTTGGACTGTACAGTACCCTGGGACAATGGGCTCTTTATGACTTAACAAAAAAGATTCACACCCAAGGAAATGATTGGTGTGGCTGGGCTAGAAAGCACAAAAGCCAGAGCAGGGAGGAAATAACTTAATTTAATTATTTACTCATAGGATTTCTGCAATAATTCATGGTTGAAGGGTCTCAGATCAAAGGTGGGGTGATTGATGATTTTCTTCAAGGGGAATGGTGATGGTGGTTGAATTGATAATAATACTATCAAAGTGGGGCCATATGTCACTTACTTATCTCTTACAAGCACCTGATCACTGATGGAAAAATCTCTGGATTGATGGGTAAAATTTGCTGGGGTTAGAACATCCACAAAGGTACTGTACATATACCTTTTTGTGGGTAAAAGAAGCCTTCTTGGAGCAGGTAGAGAGGGTAGTAATCATGTTCTAAGGCTAGAAGAGTGGCCAGGGATGCTTTAGGAAGCATTTTTAGTTATTGCACTTAGCTTTACCAGTCTATGCAGTATTTATTTGTGATTTTTATTTCAAAGCCTGTCTTTGTGGTAATTTGTTATTTCACAGTTTTGACTTATTTCTTTATTCTGTATTGTAGAAATGTAGTCAAAATTTCCAGAGGAAGGTATTGGTAGATTTCGCATCTTCTTCTGAACATTCTAAATTTTTTTATGCTCTTCATGGGAATTCCTTGGTATTTTTTGTGGTTCATAAATATTTTATAATGTTGTTTTTATGAAAACCTCTAGTATTTTTTTATTTGATTTGCCAGTTTTATAATTTCATTTTAAATATTTTTATTTGACTTTGAGAGATTTTGAACTATCCTCTATACTTCAGTCACAACATTACATATGCATGATGAATGTATATTGGTTTTAGCAGTTGCATTCTGTACATTGTTGACAGGGATTGTCATTGGCTGATTTGACACGCGCAGGTTTGACAACTGCAGGCAGAAATTCAAGATAGGATGAAGAAAGCGGACAGGCACATAGTGAATGCATGTTTCCTGGAATTTTTCTGCATTATTTTTAGATTTGACACATGCACATTGTATTGAGTGGATGCCGGCTGTCAGCTTGCTACTTGTACAGAGCAAGCTTTCATAGTAGAAAAATTGAATAAAAACAAAATAAATTATGAAATACCAGAAGGACTGAAAAATCCCAAAATATTACTACAAATTTGTATTCTTTACCCAAAAGAAGGTAGGTTCACTTGCTCACCGCACCATGAAGTTCCAACTCCTTATATTTTTAAATAAATAAATAAGAAAATAGCCCAAAATCATGGCACGACTACAAATGATTTTCTGGCCATTCTAATATTTCATGTGTGTTGTCACATGTAGGTTTCACACCTAAAACTCATTCAGAATTTGAGTTTTTTGTGTAGTTTAGGAGTTACAACTGGTTTTGTGTTTGGTCAAAATTCCCACACGCAGCCCTGCATCCATACAATGCAGGTTGGGCATGTCTGACACTCAAACATGTACATTACTGCCAGAAAACATGCGTTCAATATACTTCTGGCCAAGGATACTAGACTCCTTCCCGCAGCTGTCACGCACACGCACGTCAAAACTGCCAGGCCAACTTCTGTTGACCAGGTACTGCAGGAAACTGCTATAACCTCTATGCATATGTCATGCGTATGTAATCAATTGACAGATGGATATATTAAAGTTGGAAACTTATTGAAATTGACTAAAATTGTAGAAAATTCAAACCTTAAAATAACTGTCAGCCTCCTGGATGCCAAGACCCTTGCTATCCTTTAGCTACCAGAGGTGATATTGTAAATAATAAATATATTATTTAATAATTCCGGCAAAAATCCGTAGAATACTTGGATTAAGCTTATTGCAAGGTTAAATGGTTTGGTTATTGTTTATTGTTTTCAATCAAAATTGATTATTAAATATTTATAGAGGGGCCACAATTATATTGGGGATCTTTAACACCTCTCTTCAGGGATTTCAGTATGAAAACACGTAGTCCTGGTAACTTTGGGTTCTTTAGTTTTAAGATTATTATACCCAAAGATAATATGTATATAAAATACACAATGGAGTGGTAGGGCCTTGTAGCCAAGCTACCACGACAGAGAAAGGATAATAAGACTCACTGGTATATTATTAAATCCTTTGGGTATCTGTTTGGGATGTGTACTGATGGGTTAAACCTGTATACTGGGGTTATAAGGTTGTTCAGCAGTTTTAATTGATAAAAAGAGGTTTGAAGACGGATATTACTAATCAGAAATTGCCATAAATCACTTACTTATCTCTTATAAGTATTTGATTACCTTGGCACGGCGTCTGAATATGAATATTACTGGGTCTCTGCCCAACAACATCCTCAAAAGAGCTCTGTATTTATAGTTTTTGGGGTCCCACTATGGTCCTTCTGAGGGTTGTAGGTGCTCAAAGGGACGGACAATAAGGCTAGCAGGGTAACCACGGGTAGCCTGTCATGTTCCCTTGGTGCTATAGCCCAGGTAGCATCTAATTCCTTAGGTTATGGGAATTATTCTACCTTATAATGGACATTAGGACGTGTGAATAACACTAATCTGTCCTATTTATGTATTATTTAATTAATTATCCTTAGTATATGTTCCCTGTAATATGATAATTATATTATTAGACATCTCTACGGACATTTTGATGTCAGGTAAGTTCTCATTATGTATCATATAACTGGAGTAAAAGGTCATAATATTCTTTTTACTCTTTATCTACAAGTTCCAGTTGATTTGCTAAGATAATTACTTAAAAATATAAGTCATGAGAATTCATGTAATATTATTACATCATTATCTTCCTTAGTATGTCATAAAGATGTTGGTGTATAGTAATTTTCATAAAAGTATATTAAAGTATTTTAATATATTTTTTGAAGCTGTCATTGTCTTATTTTTGACATTCTTGATTCTTTGCATTATATTAAATAAAAAATACGTTTAAAGATTATTTAGGTATTTTTATATAATATTATGTATATTTAGACAGTCTACTATCCATGGGAACCTTCATTACATATGTAACAAGTTCCCGTGTATGTTGTAGCCTGTTGACGCGGTACGCAGGCCGCCTGTCACTATGTCAGCCCATAGTCCCGCGGCTGGGTACTTGTCAGAGGCCCAGGGCTGCGTACACGACCTTGACGGGTTGACACGGCTGTATCTCAGCTGCACTCGGGTGCTGTGGCTGCCGCGCCTGCGTGCGGGAATTGTGACAAAACACATTTCCGCCCGTAACTTTTAAAATATACACAACACCTCAATTCTGACTGAATTTTAGGTGTGAAACCTATACCTGACAATGTGTGTGAAATATTTAATTGGCCAAAAAGCTCAATACTGGAGCCATAGTATTTTGGTTTATTTTCCTTAATTATTTAAAAATATAAGGAGTTGGATTTCAAGGGTGGGGTCAGTGAGTGACCCTACCTACTTTTGGATGGAGAATCCATTTCTGTAATAATATTTATGGTTTTCCTACTCCTTCTTAGGTTAGTTGTATTATTATCATTTTTATGTTATTTTAGTTACTTTTGCAGCTTGCTCTGCAATAGGCAAGCTGACATTCCCCCACTCCAAGATATGGTCATATCTCAAACAAAATCTGGAGAAAGTTGGGAGAAAAAATTAACTGCATAGGTGCTTCAGTGCCTTTTACTGGCTCTGTAATTTCTGAGATGTATTGGTCCGTCATTTCTGGTAAACATTCATCTTTGTCTGCAGATTCCCCTTTGTATCTTACTAAGTATAGTCTGATGTCTTTTCCTTGTACCCTCTCTTTCTTATCTCTCAATATCCTGCTGATTTTCCCTTTTTCTTTTACGGGGTCAGGTTCTATTGAGACTATTGCTGGAGGGAGGTTGCTGCCTTCTCTTGGTTTAAAGTGTTTGACTAGGCTAACAGGAAATACCGGATGTTTTCTTGATAATTCTTCACTCAAGATTACTTCCACAGCATTTTTTCCATGCATCTTCTTGATAAAAAATGGTCCAACAAAGGCTGGTTTCAGTTTCCTGTTGCCTTCCAGGTTGTTGAAGTTAGTTGTAGATATCAAGATCTGGCCTCCTATGTTAAAGTCAGGTTCTTTATGGGATTTTTCCCATCTTTGTTTGTTGTATTCAACACCTTCTTCCACACATTTCTGCGCATGGTTATTTGCTACATCTATCATCTTTTTAAAGTCAAGAGATGTTGGATGAATAGTGGCTAAGTTATAGTTCACATTATTCCTAGGGAGTTTTGGAATCCATCCTCTTTCTAGTATGTAAGGGGCTTCCTTGGTGGTAGAATTTTTACTGCTGTTATAAGCAATTTCTAGGGCTGGGAGTAGGCTGACCCAATCATGGCAATAACCATCAGAGTTTCTGTATTCTAGACCAAATCTAAAGAACCTCCTTAGCATATCTTCTAGGGTCTGTATCATCCTTTCAGCTAATCTGTCAGTTTGGGGATGGTATGCTGTAGAAAATGCTAGGGTAGTACCCAGTATATCATGTAGATTCCTCCGAAATTCAGATGTGAATTTGGGGTCTCTGTCACTGATTATAATCTTGGGTATACCCACATCACCTATTATCCTATTCCAGAATAGTAAGGCTACATCCATAGCACTATCCTCCTTGTGGTTAGGTAAGAATTTTGCCTTTTTGGAATATCTGTCAACTATAACTAGGACAGAGTTATAAGAATGAGTACCTCCAGGGGGGAGGCCAGTGACAAAATCCATGTTGATAATTTCCCACCTGATGGTAGGTTCAGATATCTTCTGCAAGAGTCCAAACCTTTTTCGAGTAGTTTTATTAGATTTCTGGCGGGTTTCACAGCTGGTAACATATTCTGTAGTGACTTCTTTCCAGTCTATCCAC
Source organism: Puccinia polysora (assembly GCA_025617555.3). Classification (NCBI taxonomy): domain Eukaryota; kingdom Fungi; phylum Basidiomycota; class Pucciniomycetes; order Pucciniales; family Pucciniaceae; genus Puccinia; species Puccinia polysora. Next base: position 16,997,088 of record CM062631.1, read on the forward strand.
CAGGCAGTTTGTTTCAATTTTTCTAAGGTTCTTTCTGTGGATAAATGTCCTGATGAACAGTTGTCATGGCATTCCTGGAGTATATTTTTTATATGCTCTTTGTTGCTCAGTACTAATACGCTGGAATGTTGGTGTCTATAGTAAAGGAGACCATCCCAAAAGGTAAAACCTTCCTGCTTTATAGGGTTTAAGTAGTGAAGCGGGTAGGCTATTTATCAAAGCTGCTTCTGGGGATTCACATTCCATAATGGTGATCAGCAGCTTGATCTCAGGAGAGTAGCTATCCCTTACTAAGTTGAAGAAAGCAGTTTCCAATTCACATAAGTGGATTCCCATTATTGGAGCACTTAATACAAAAAGATTAATATTCAAGATAGGAAAGATATCTTGATCTTCAGGGTCATATGCTGGATTGTTAGAGTCATTAGGCAACACATTCCTACTCAGACTATCCGCATTCTGATGTTTAGCTCCAGCTTTATGTACTATAGTCATCTGCCCTCTATATTGTTGTATAGCAATTTGCCACCTGAGCATATGTCTGCTGGGGGTTTTCATGTTCATAAGAGTTCTTACAGCATTGCAGTCCGTGATTACTTGAAAAGTGGTGCCTTCTAAGTAATAGTGCAGCTTCTCTAAAGCCCATACTAGTGCCAAACATTCCAATTGACTGGCCCCATATCTCTTCTCAGTATCTTTGATCTGTCTAGATATGAAGAGTACGGGTTTTTCTACTGGTTTGTCTTCTTCTATCCTTTCCTGATGTAAAGCAGCTCCTAGCCCTTCCATGCAAGCGTCAATGTATAGTTTGAAGGGCTTAGAGTAATCTGGTTGGATGAGTAGAGGAGTAGAGGTCATAGCTATTTTTAATTCCTCATAGTTCTTTAGTCTCTCATGAGTCATTTCAAATAGTGTATTGTTGTTGCATACCTCATACAGACTTTTAGTTAGCATAGCAAACTTTGGTATATATTGTCTGTAATAACTGCAGAAACTGATGAAGGACAGTAATTCTGTCTTGTTTTGAGGCATAGGTCTATTCATAACAGCAGCTATCTTATTTTGATCAGCAGCTAGAGTTAGACCAGAGACTATATGTCCTAAGGCTTTCAATTCTCCGTAGCCAAAATTGCATTTCTTCATGGAAACCTTTAGTCCTGCTTTGGAGATAGTCTGGAGTACTAATCTTACTTGGTTCATATGAGTATCCCAGTCATCAGAGTATATGATAACGTCATCTATGTATACCATCATCCATCCTTGTCTGATGTAAGTACCTAGAACTGTATCCATTGTTCTCTGGAAGTGTTATGGAGCATTCTTTATGCCAAAAGGCATCCTGAGATATTCATATATTCCCAAATGACAGATTATTCTCATAAACTTTGGGCTTTCAGGACTTATTGGTATCTGGTGAAAACCTTTAAGCATATCCAAAGTAGTGATGTACTTAGCCTTGGACAAATTATGCAAAGCATGATCAATCCGGGGTATAGGATAATAATCTGCTTGAGTTTAATTGTTGAGCATTCTGAAGTCTCCTACCATTCTTGACTTGTCATGATTCCAAGCTATGATTACAGGTCTGGTGACATCTACCTGTTCATTATGTCCTACTTTCCTTAATAATTGTAAGTCTATCAGTTCTTGGATATGTTCCTCAAGAGCTTTTCTAGACTTAGGACTAACCGGATAGGCTGTGCTTCTTAAGTTAGGAGGATAAAGAGGCTTGATGGTCAATGTTAATACCATATCATGTCCTTTAATATCACCAATAGGATGGTCTTTAGTACAGAAAGCATTCTGGTTCTCAAAGCAGATTTTTAATATATCTTTCTTCTGTTCCTCAGAAAGTTTTGTATTCAGAGCTGCTTGAGAGAAATATTCTTGGTAAAAGTATTCTAAATGCTTTTGGTAAATAGAGGAGGGGAAGTTAGACTGAATAGTGCATATCTAAACTTCTTATCCCAATTACCTCCTACTGTGAAGTATCTTCCTCTGCTCTGGAACAAGTCTATACCATATAGACACAAGGCATCATTACCCAGTATCAGGTAGTCACACAGACCGCTGAGTAATACTAAAAACTCCACTTGTATTCTCAATGATCCTTTAGTGTGAGGTAATATTACACAAGCAGTCCATACTCCAATAGCATTCATAGTAGAGTTGCAAGAACTGAATTTGGCTATTGGGACAGGTAGAAGGTGTACCTTCAATTAGGGTCCCATTTGTATAAGAATTCTGCACAGACACATGAACAAAAGGCTCCACTATCCAGCAATAACCTTATGGGTCTGTTTTTATACAACCCAGTTGCATAGCACGTTTGAACAGTGGTATAATTTTTACACTCATAGGTTTAACTGTTAATGGTTTGACATCCATAATGTGTCTAGGAATTATAGTAGGATCCCATTGTTGGGGTAGGCTAGAATCCCCCTGAATGTTATTGATCTCTGCAGAAGTACCTATATCCCCTTCTATAACATTAACAGGGTTGTTCAAGATCAATTCACATTCAGAAAGAGATCCTTCAATATCAGCTATATCTTCATAGTTCTGATTCTCTTCAACCTCCTGTTCTCCTTCCAAGACTGCTATCTTCCTTCTTGGTAATGGAAAGTCTTGTCTCATATTCCCAGTTTTGTTACAATTCCAACAAGTTGCAGGCGTCCTCTCTTTATCCCTATTCTCATTAGGTTTCTTATTGTCAGAGGAATTTATCAGAGGAGGTTGTTCTCTGGTTTTGTTGACAGTATAGTTCTCTTTGGGTCTAGAAGGGGATTTCTTGTCCAACCCATTCATGTCTATTACTTCTTCTAACACATTGATTAGAGTAGGCAAGTCCACATCCATGCTCATCCTACATCTTATGCTATGGTTAAGATTGCCAGGACACAGGTTGAGAAGTCTTTCATTTACTTCCTCTTTATCAGCATCTGGATAGAAGCAATCAAATCTTTTCTTCTGTTCCAAGCACCATTTTTGAGGTTTGTCCTTGGAGGGGTCAAATGAGGAATTTTCAAAATTTTTCATCATTTTCCTTTTCCACATTCTAGAACCAAATTGTTCTTTGATCAGAAGTTTCCAAGAATTCCATGGTAAGGATCCTACTTCTTCTCTCTTACTGATAAAACAGTCCAATGCTACTCCTTCAAATAGTCTGGGTAACCGGACTACAGCTATAGCTTCTGGTAAGTCATGAGAGTTAATGGTGTAATCAATAAATTTAATAAAATTTATATTATTGTATTCTCCTTCTCCTGAGAACTTGGGCCATTCAGAGATAGGTGGTAACAGTTTGAGGGCTTGCTCCATCTCAGGAGTAGGACTAGGCCTAAAGGTGTCACTCCTATGCATTCCTAATAAAGGTGGTGCATAAGGAGTAGTAGTTTGTCTGGGAGGCTTTGGTTCCTTTGTAGTACTCCCCAAGGGGTTGGTCAGACAGACTTTTAAGTCTCTAAAATCATTTTTGATCAGATTGAGTTGCAGGTCCACTTTGTTATTGAGCACATCCAATTTTTCACTAATGGATAGAATAGAACTGTTAGTGGTGGTTGCCAATTCTTCTTTTAAGGGGTGGAAAGACATAATAGGGGGTATCAAAGTTAACCCAACCCGCCATTTTTTAATGGCGGGTTTCAACCCAAATCCGCCATTTCAAACCCGCCATTAAAAATCAAAAAAACCCACTTATTTCAGATCAGACGTGTCAAAGTTAACCTGAAATAAGTGGGTTTTTTCAAATAAAGTATTTAAATGCTCCACCACCTGTCCGCGTCATACACCCCTGTCTTCCCACCTCCTTCTACCTCCGACCTCATCGGAAAATTTTTTACCCCCACCCTCATCATAAAATTGATTGACCACTCTCATCACTTTATCGCTCTCATCACTTGATCACTCTCATCCACTTCATTGCTCTCAAAACTTCATCGCTCTTAAAACTTCTTCACTCTCATCACTTAACCCCTCTCATCACTTGATCACTCTCATCTACTTTATCGCTCTCAAAACTTCATCACTCTCATCACTTAACCACTCTCATCACTTGATCACTCTCATCCACTTTATCGCTCTCAAAACTTCACCACTCTCATCACTTTATCGCTCTCATCACTTGCGTAGCCCAAACTCTTTCAAATTGCCCCTCAGCGAACCTCCCCCCACAAGTCCAACACACCCAAGAGAACATTGCCAAGGAACTCCACAACAAACAATCCTCCCCCATCAGCTTCCAAGGGCTCAAGTCAGCTCAAGAGAGCTGATCACATCATCCTGTTAAACTGGCTGAAAATTCCCTCCAACTACAATGCCTGCTTTGGATCCGACAACAAAACACGTGTTGGCCAACCTCAATCCTCTAAGGTCAATGGTTATCTCCTGATGGCCAATGAACTCAAGAACAAAACAAAAGGTAGGCTGGATCTTTCATCCAAACAGATGAGGGAGAGGTTCAAAAACTATCAAGCCAAGTACAAAAAGGCCCACTCCAGTCTATCTCCACTGGCTTTGGTATCACCAACTTGGACAAAGCCAAAGGAATCAACTCGGTGGTTGATAAGTTGGACTCCATTTGTCCTTTTTATATTCAAATGGATGAAATCTTCGGAAAGAAGGCCAACATCACCCCCCTAGCTGCTTTTGATGCCCAACAATCCGATTCCGTTGATGCCGAGGACTTGGCTGGGGATGCTCAGCCTACCAATGGGGACCTTGATCAAACCTTGGCCTTGGAGTGGCCCCCATCTGATGACAAGGAGGATATTCAAACACAATTGGCTCCAATCACTTCTACTTTGGTATTGATTGATCAGTCAATCCCAACCTTGGACCCCTCACTTCCTTCTTTTGATTTCTCTCTTCCAGGGGCAGAACAACTGGAGAACTTGCCCAATGAGGAGGATGTTATTCCTGGATCACCGTTGCCATCAACATTGGCTCAAGTAAGGAACTAAATTGTTTTTGATTCTGTCTGGTTGCTCCTGACTGATTTACATTGTAAAAAAACAGGCTCATCCATTTTTGATTGGCCGAAAACTCAAGCCAATGGGGCCTCCTACATCGCCTTCAAATACTAGTGAGGACTTTCAGACTCAACCCTCCTCTGCCAAGGGTAAGAGAAAGGCCTCCAATTCCATCAATGTCAACCCCAAAAGTCATCAAAAGAGGAGAAACACTTCCAGTTTTTCGGGCTTTGAAAAAATCATGGAGAAGCGAGATTCATGTTAGTTGATTGATTCAATATCCTTGCTTTCAAAATCATGCTCATTGCCATTCCCCTCCAAAAAACAGTGAAATCACAAATTGAATCAGATAAACTTCAGTTTGAAAAGCAAAAGTGGGATCGCCAACTGGCCATGGATGGTCAAAAGCAGCAAGCCAAGGCTTTGGCTAATCAACAAAAATTGGATGCTGAGTGGAGGTTGAAACAAGCTGAGCTAGAGTTTCAAAAAGAGTAAAAGGAGAAGGATTGGCAGCAAGTGCAACTGGAAAAGGAGAGGGAACAACGGGCAAACGAAAAAAAGGATAAGGTATCAGTAGCTTTGGCTTGCATTGGCAGTGGTAGATTGGTAGAAGAAATACAGCAGATTACTCAAATGCTGGGCTTGTAAATATATTTGCATGGATGAAAGAAAAACAAAATATTTTTTACTACAACAACGTTTGAGAGCATTCTTAACCCCACCAATATACAAATCTTTTTTGTTTTTATTGATATTTTTTTCTCTAGAGTAAATTTGGCCGTTTTTCATGTCCCTACAAGTGCTCTGAGTTTTTTTTATTAATTTGGAGTGACATGGCCATTCTGGTATGGGTTGCTGTGTCCACAGCTGGAAAGGTACAGTGCTTGTACTTGTTAGCCGCCCAAACCATTTTGACTATACCTTTTTGATTGAAATCAATTCCAAAGCCAAGGTCAGGAAAAACAAATTGACCGTCCAAAACTTGATATTCATCCGTATCTTCAATAAGTTGACCATTTGATTTTTTGGTTGGGACCACAAGTAAAAAGGAATAGCCAGAGATGTTGCCTTTGTCAATATGAGGAGAATTGTAAAAAGAATCCAAGGTGAAAGTGAGGTGTGGGGAGCAATCAAAAGGTGTAGGCTTGGAACCAAATTACAACAAAGAGAAAGAGGGGATGTTGCTGTCCTTCATGGTATCACGGTTTGATTCAAAGGCAAGTTTGGCCAAATTACGAAACATTTGTCCTAAAATTCGGGATACTTTGTTGGCCTTCAAGTTGAGGACAGCGTACTCTTGAGGAGAAGATCTAATGGATGCTTTCTTCACATAACGTCCAAATAACTCCAAAGGGTTCATCGATTTTCGCCAACCAATCGCCCACATTTTTCCACCCCAAGATCTTGAGGGACCAACTGGGTTGACAAATTTTTTTGAACTGTGAAGGAATGTCGTCACAAAGTTGATATCTTTCTTATCTTGCTCAGATAGTCGATCCAAAGGCACAAATTCAATGACGGCAACAAGAGCATGGTGATCAGATTGGTCGAGAACAATAACTTTTCCATGGTGGAAGAAGTGGAAAGCCCCAATTGTCTGTTTTGCTTGGTTAAATTCTTCCTGGGTGGGTTTTCGAGGTTTTTTTTTCTTTTCAGCCATGATAGCAGGGTACAGATCCAAAGGGCATAGCTTTTGTCTAGACCAGGCAAACTTTTCCTTGATAAAGTCCTCAGTCACTTCCAAAGAAATTTCCGAATCCCTCATTTGAGCCCTCCTTTTTCTACAATTCCTCTGCTTGCCACCTCTCTTTATGTTTTTCATACCATCTCCTCCCATCTTTCTCCCTCCCAGGCACTTGCTGCACCCGAGGTGAGGATCAAGGTGAAATTTGAATGGATGTATAACATTTTGAGTTTGGTAGGAATTGAAGGAATCAATATCAAAAAAGGGGTTGGACAAACAAAAAGACCGGTCAAACAAATAAAAAAAAAATGTCAGCAATGTTCTCATTATGGAAACGGTGGGATTAAAAAAATCAAAAAGAGATGAAAATCAAAGATTCCTCTGCTTGCCACCTCTCTTTATGTTTTTCATACCATCTCCTTCCATCTTTCTCCCTCCCAGGCACTTGCTGCACCCAAGGTGAGGATCAAGGTGAAATTTGGATGTATGTATAAAATTTTGAGTTTGGTGGCCAGTGAAGGAATCAATAGATATCAAAAGAATAGAATTAGATGGGGAGGAGTGGTAATGATGAGGAGCCGCAGCCGGCATCATACTAGGCAATCCAGACTGTCCCAGGACGTAGCTTTGTTGGCGTAAGACTTGAGAGAATGTGTTCTGGCCAAGCTCAAAAACCTAAAAAAAAAAAAAAAAAAAAAAAAAAAAAAAAAAAAAAAAAAAAATTGGGAAGTCAGTTCCTGTACCCTACAAAAACCCTGCATTGATTGACCCAAACGATTGGCCAATCAATTGCGAATCGATTGCTCGATACCAATTGATTGCTTGATTGATTCGCAATCAATTGCTTGATCGATTCGCAATCGATTGAGCGATTGATTTGCAATTGATTTCCCAATCGATTGGCAATTGATCGGGAAATCAATTGGAAATCAATCAAGCGATTGATGGCCAATCAAGCGATTGATGGCCAATTGAGCAATCAATGGCCAATTGAGCGATCGATGGCCAATTGAGCGATTGATGGCCAATCGAGCGATCGATCGCTCGATTGATGAGTGGAGAAATTGGAGGAGGGGAGGGGCTCACCTTGAGGGATTGACCTTGAGGGATTGACCAAGGGATTCAGGGGGGGACTACAGGTTGAATGATCAAAGGATCAGCAACTGGTGAGGGGAAGGAAGAGGAAGAGTGTGGAGGGGGCTTACCGGGATTAGGAGGAGGGGATTCGGTGAGTGAGGTGAGATGAGGTGGTGGTGATGAGTGAGGTGGTTTGGTGAGGAGGAGGCAGGGTTTGACCGGTGAGTGAGTGGGGTGGATCCAGGGGGGGACTACAGGTTGAATGATCAAAGGATCAGCAACTGGTGAGGGGAAGGAAGAGGAAGAGCGTAGAGGGGGCTTACCAGGATTAGGAGGAGGGGATTCAGTGAGTGAGGTGAGGTGAGATGAGGTGGTGGTGGTGAGTAAGGTGGTGGTGATGAGTGAGGTGGTTTGGTGAGGAGGAGGCAGGGTTTTACCGGTGAGTGAGTGGGGTGAGGTTGAAGGGGTTGAGTGGTGAGGGGGAGGGGGGTGGCATTTGGTGAGTGGCAGGGTTTGAGGTGGAGGTGTTTTTGGATTCAAGTCCACTAAAAAAAAATAAAAAAAAAACTGAGCCTATGAATCTTGGGTGAACAACCAAAACCAAAAAAATACGGTGAAGGGAATTTTTACCAATTTCAAAATCAAAAATTACTCATCAAAGCGAGCGAGGGTGAGATGAAGAATCCGCTCTCTCATAGAAGAAGATGAGGGACCAGATGAGACAGGTGTCAGCCTGCTACTTAGCACAGAGCAACCTGAAAAAGCAACAAAAATAATAATATTAACAAATAATATTAACAAAATTAAAAGGAACAAAGATAAATGAATAAATAAAATTATTATAAAATGAAGGAGTAGGAAATCCATGAATATTATTACAGAAATGGATTCCCCACCCAAAATAAGGTAGGGTCACTCACTGACCCCACCCTTGAATTCTTACTCCTTATATTTTTTAATTAATTTAATACAAAATGGTAAATGACCACGGCACCAGTATGGCACCTTTTAGCCATTTTAATATTTCACATGATATGTCATGTATAGGTTTCACACCTAAATTTCAGTCGAAATCCAGGTGTTGTGTGTAGTTTAGGAGTTACACGGGAAATTGTGTTTTGTCACAATTCCCGCACGCAGCCCCGCATCCCTACAGCGCTGGTCTCCTGCGTACGCAAACTCCCGCACGCAGCCCCGCGTCCCTACAGCGTTGGACTCCCACGTACGCCAACTCCCGCACGCAGCCCCGCGTCCCTACAGCGCTGGACTCCCGCGCAACTGAATTCCCGCGCAGGTAATCCCGTGACCTAGTCACGCGCGGAGAGGTACAGTCCCCCGCGCGCATTTGAGCAGCGGATCAGTCCCCGCGCGCATTTGAATGGACTGATCCCCGCGCCTCCTATGACATCCAGGTACCGCTCAGAGAAGCTACAATATAGTAGGATCTAAACTACATATGTAAAGCTACCACACGAGCATAGATTATGGTTCAAAAACCTTAAAAATCAATTGAAATTAGTTAATAACTAATTTTTAGTATTTTTTATTAATTAAATAAAGATCCAGACTCACCACAAAGTAAGTTGATCAGAACCTTCAAAGAACACGAAACTACATAAGGAGTGGTCGTAAAAATTATTAAAAATTACATACAGGATCAGCAGAGGATGGAGAATCAATAAAAATCTACGTCTGCTCACTTTGGACCAGTACTTACTGTACAAATTGAGGATCAGTGCAGGATCAGCAAAATGACTAATCTATTGATTAACAGATCCTGCAGCTAAAAAGGAGCTGTTCCTTGACAGATCTAAGGCCAGCAGGCTAACAGAACCTTGAGGACGTGCTAATCTTGCCCTGATTGCCCCCCTAGCCTCAGCCCAAGGCTAGTACCCCTTCTAGAGGTCCTCAAGCACCCAAAAAAGAATATTTAAACAGGCTCTTTTTGCCCTTCTGTTTCCAATAAGTTAATCAGTTATCAGGAATTATTTATTATCAATCAGACACGGTGTCATTGTTAATCAAGTGCTTATATGAAGATAAGCAAGTGATTTATGACTTAGTCTGTAGTAGTATTATTTACCTTTATTAACCAATCAACCATTGAAGTTTAGTCAAGCAATCAACCCCATCTGCTCTGAAACCCTTCCAATTATTCCAGGATTTTCGTGGTCAAGTACTCAGAGTGAGTGTTTCCCTTCCTGTCTAGGCCACTTGTGCTGTTAAGCCCGGCCATTAGTGGAATAAGTCCTTTCTAAGGCACCCATATTTATTCCAAGGTTCTTAAACTGCCTAAGGAGGCCCCTTGAAGAGAGGTTGCTAGTCTGTAAAGATCCCCAGTAGTATAATACTGTGGCCCCTCTTTTTATATTATATTTAAAATATTTATAACCAAACCAAATAAACCTTGCACTTGCTCTTACCATACCATTATTGGAGCTTTAAAGTGTTTATTCTTTGGAATATTATTGCTCCAAGTTCTTTTATCACTCTCTGTAGCTAAAGGACTGCAAGGTTCCTGGTATCAGAGAGCTGACAACAGGGATGACTTGAGGTGGATCAGGAATATCATCTTGGAATATTTTTTCCCATTCATCTTTGATGTCAGCCAAAAGGTTGTGAAGGATTACACAAGTGATAATCCAGTTGATGAGGAACCTCATATCTTTGGAACATTGGAGCTGGTTTTGCATCTCCCGTAAGCTGGCCAATCTTCCTTTCAGAATTCCTATGGCATGCTCAATCTGAACTTGTGATTGGGCAAGATGATATTTAAAATTGGTTTTTCCTTGATCATTGTACAAAACATTCCGGTATGCTGGAACTAAATATTTCCCACTAGCATAAGCCGAATTGGCCAGAAGGTATTGATCTTGGTCAAAGTAGATCTCTGGTTGTTGGGCAATCCGCATCTGATTGAAAACATATGAATCATGACAAGAACCTGGAAGGCCAGCATGGAGGGAGATGAACTTCCTGTTGTTATCGCAAACAAGTTGTAGTGCCACGGAGTATCTAAACAAAAAGATGGAACATATTTGGTCAGTTTTTGATCCAAAGTTTTATCATAGCAATTGGAAAAGAAATGAATCAATTGCCTTTTTTTACAATCAAAATAGTGGTTGCCATCTAGGTTGGGTTTTTGACTCAAGGGGATGGTGGTTCCATCAACAAAACCAATGCAACCAGGAAAGCCTTCTGTCTCCATTACTTGAGATATCTCCTTGCATTCTTCTTTGGTAGGCCATGAAAGGACCAAGCGACGGAAAGATAGGATAGCAATCATGACTCTTTTGGTGTATAAGTCAATGCTTCCATAACTGACTGAGAATAGATTTTCCAATCAATGGATTTCTGCTCCATTTCCATTTGACCCCAATCTACAAAGAGCAACGGCAAGTTGGATGGCTGGATCGCGTTGAGGATTGCGAGAATTGTTCTGGAAGATGTGGTGGTCTTCAATCATTGCCAAAAGTTTCATGAAAGAAGGCAACAAAGTTCGGAACAGTTGCTGGAAGCTTAAGTCAGGGATGAGATGAAGCTTTTGCCTTTCATACATAGGGTTATGGAGAGTGTGTATTCTTGCAACCATGTATTGCTTTGCCAACAGAGAATTCAAAGCTAACCAAGTTGATTCAAAATTGGAGTCTGAATCAGAGTCTGAATGGGAGTCAAACAGTAGCAAAAGTTCAGTCAGCTTTTTTGCGTTTTCAACTTGCTGGCGGGATGTTTGATTAGACATGTTGAGAAAGGTGGTGAGTGATGTGGGGTGATGAGATGATGATGGGATTTGTGTGAAGATGGGTATGTGAAGGTATGTGAAAAACAATAGAGATGTGTGTGATGCAATGGATATGGGACCGGTATGGATTTGCTGATGTGGATGGGTGTTTTTGGTGTGATGGATGGTGGATGGATGATGATGCATAAATGGCTGGTTTAATGGCGTGTTTGATGATTGAAATCCGCCATTTTCATGAAACACACCATTTTGAAATACACCAGTTAGGGGGTATGTGTATTTCAGAAACCCGCCATTAAAAATGGCGGGTTTTGTCAAAAAAAATGGTGGGTTTCTAATGGCGGGTTTGCTAACTTTGATACGCCCTAATAAAATCTTCTTGTATTCCGGATAACATATTCTCAATTGTTTGAGTTTTTTTGATCCTACCTTGATTAATTGTCTCCAATAATTGCTCTGTGTGTTCTTTAATCTCTTCCATTCCTACTGTCTTTCTTTGGTTGTTAATTAATATGGCTACTACTGAGGTTAATTTATCCATTTGGGTGTAAACCCCATCCAAATCTTCACAAAAAATTTTAAAATTATGACGCATATCATTAGAAAAGGAAGTAATTACATCAGAGGTCTGTTTGGGATCAGAGTTAGAGGTTAATTGTTGTAAACCTTTTTCCACTTTTGAGCTAGTGATATTATCTGGTCCCAGTCTTTCTTTCCCTTTGGCTTGGGATGGGAAGAGGATCTCTTCTTTCCTGATCCTTTGCCTTTCACTTGGGCTAATTGATCCCACGGATTCCACTTTTCTACGTTGGATTCTACCTCTTTCCTTGGAATCAGTTTCTGAAGAGCTATCTGGGTGGATTTTGCCTGGGAGATTATCTTTTTCATGGATACCATGTCCTCCTTGGCTTGGGCTTCTATGAATTCTTCCCAATATTTTGAGTTTTCTTTGACTAGGTCTTTGATCCTGGACTCCTTGGCCAGATTATGCTGGGGTTGCTGCAGGGAATCTTCTTGTAAAGGAGGGTTGCTTGATTCTGCTACTTTCTCCGGCTCTAGGTTGGGAGAGGGCAGAAGTGGTTGGTGCTTCTCCTTGCTCATCAACATTTGGTTCACGGGTTCTAATCCCTTCATTGTTGTCCTTACTGGTGGTCTCACGGTTACGGAGAGCTTTTGGCAAAGATCCATAGGAGGGAATTCTTGCTGAGGCTCTCGTGTTACGTCTGATCATTTTCAGAATAATATTTTTATAAGTGTTTTTACAGAAAAAATCTGTAAAAATAAGTTTTGTTTCAAAACTCACTTAAATTAATATTCAAAGGTACTAAGAACTTATTGGGGTTGAATTGATCTCTAGTAGGTAATCATACGGGGTCTTGGTGGTTTCCAATGAGGTCTTCACCCGTCCAATCAATATTTTCAGGGCGTCTGGAGAGGTCTGGGACTTCCTGATCTAATAGATCCACTTCAGTGGCGGTGGTTTCTGGTACAGGAGGGTTCACTGGTAAAAAAGGTGTATTTTATTGGTTTAATAAAATATATCAATATTATGTTTTTTAAAAATAAATGGTGATGCAAGTTGTGTACTTACTTTTATATTTCAAAAAGTAATTTATGCGGTATTTTTTCCAAGCTTTATGTTTTCTTAATAGAGCCTGAAAGTTGATACGCCTTTCAAGATCTTCTTGTTCAGGAGTTTATCTAGGTGTTTGCGTGCAGAAGAAATATTAAGTTGCTCAGCTGGAGTTAAAGCTTTCCAACCGGTGGGTTTATCATTTTTGATGTATTCTTCTTTTCTTATCTTTAAAATATTTAGATAATAGATTATTAATTCTGCATTGGTTTTTAAATCCACTGCCAAAGAATTTAATAATAAATCACAGTTATAAAGTCAGATAAATTTATCTTTGATTTTATTTTTTTGTGAAAATGTCTGGTCCAAGGTATTAAATATAATAAAATGGAATATTTCCCGGCCAGACCCCCAATTCTCAGCCTCCTGGATGCCAAGACCCTTGCTATCCTTTAGCTACCAGAGGTGTTATTGTAAATAATAAATATATTATTTAATAATTGCAGCAAAAATCCGTAGAATACTTGGATTTAGCTTATTGCAAGGTTAAATGGTTTGGTTATTGTTTATTGTTTTGAATCAAAATTGATTATTAAATATTTATAGAGGGGCCACAATTATATTGGGGATCTTTAACACCTCTCTTCAGGGATTTCAGTATGAAAACACGTAGTCCTGGTAACTTTGGGTTCTTTAGTTTAAAGATTATTATACCCAAAGATAATATGTATATAAAATACACAATGGAGTGGTAGGGCCTTGTAGCCAAGCTACCACGACAGAGAAAGGATAATAAGACTCACTGGTATATTATTAAATCCTTTGGGTATCTGTTTGGGACGTTTACTGATGGGTTAAACCTGTATACTGGGGTTATAAGGTTGTTCAGCAGTTTTAATTGATAAAAAGAGGTTTGAAGACGGATATTACTGATCAGACATTGCCATAAATCACTTACTTATCTCTTATAAGTATTTGATTACCTTGGCACGGCGTCTGAATATGAATATTACTGGGTCTCTGCCCAACAACATCCTCAAAAGAGCTCTGTATTTATAGTTTTTGGGGTCCCACTATGGTCCTTCTGAGAGTTGTAGGTGCTCAAAGGGACGGACACTAAGGCTAGCAGGGTAACCAGGGGTAGCCATCATGTTCCCTTGGTTCTATAGCCCGGGTAGCATCTAATTCCTTAGTGTATGCGAATTATTCTACCTTATAATGGACATTAGGACGTGTGAATAACACTAATCTGTCCTATTTATGTATTATTTAATTAATTATCCTTAGTATATGTTCCCTGTAATATGATAATTATATTATTAGACATCTCTACGGACATTTTGATTTCATTTAAGTTCTTATCATTTATCATATAACTGGAGTAAAAGGTCATAATATTGTTTTTACTCTTTATCTATGAGTTCCAGTTGATTTGCTAAGATAATTACTTAAAAATATAGTTCATGAGAATTCATGTAATATTATTACATAATTATCTTTCTTAGTATGTCACAAAGATGTTGGTGTATAGTAATTCTCATAAAAGTATATTAAAGTATTTTAATATATTTTATTGAAGCTGTCATTGTCTTATTTTTGAAATTCTTGATTCTTTGCATTATATTAAATAAAAAATACGTTTAAAGATTATTTAGGTATTTTTATATAATATTATGTATATTTAGACAGTCTACTATCCATGGGAACCTTCATTACATATGTAACAAGTTCCCGTGTATGTTTTAGCCTGTTTACGCGGTACCGGGGCCGCCTGTCACTATGTCAGCCCATAGTCCCGCGGCTGGGTACTTGTCAGAGGCCCGGGGCTGCGTACACGACCTTGAAGGGTTGACACGGCTGTATCTCAGCCGCGCGCGGGTGCTGTGGCTGCCGCGGCTGCGTGCGGGAATTGTGACAAAACACATTTCCGCCCGTAACTCCTAAAATATACACAACACCTCAATTCTGACTGAATTTTAGGTGTGAAACCTATACATGACAATGTGTGTGAAATATTTAATTGGCCAAAAAGCTCAATACTGGAGCCGTAGTATTTTGGTTCTTTTTTCCTTAATTATTCAAAAATATAAGGAGTTGGATTTCAAGGGTTGGGTCAGTGAGTGACCCTACCTAATTTTTGATGGAGAATCCATTTCTGTAATAATATTCATGGTTTTCCTACTCCTTCTTAGGTTAGTTGTACTATTATTATTTTTATGTTATTTTAGTTACTTTTGCAGCTTGCTCTGCAATGGTAGCAAGCTGAAAATAACAAATTAAATAAAATAATAATAACTGTTGTCACAAAAATGAAATTAGCCAATCCTTAATGACCGCAAAACCCCTGAGTAGCTTCCTTAAAAAATAATAAAAAATTACCAAAATGTTCAAAGTTGACAGAGCGTCCATTAATTTCTGCCTATGACCACCTTACTAAAATGAATATAATAAACAATTAGTAAATATGCCAGAGCTATAGAAATGACAAATTAACCTTAAAACAAGTTCTGAAAATAATTTCACACATGAATATGACATAGACAGGTACAGCTGTGTGAGAGAAATAAGAATGCGTGCCAAACCAGCCCTGGCCAGCCTTCTAGCCTTAGCCCACAAGCACAACCCTCTCTATGTGCTTTGGGAAGGCCCCTCCAACCCAAAAAGGTATAAATACAGTGCCCCTTTGGATCATTGAACCCCAGTAAATTTTTATATCAATCTAGACCCTTTTCCATCTGTGATCAGGTTCTTATAAAGAGATAATCAAGTTATTTATGGCCTCAGTCTGATATTATAATTATTAATTCTGAAACCATTATCAAATTTCATTGTAGAAAATCAGCCAAACACCCCAAACTTTGATCTGAGACCCTTTCAACTGTGAATTCCTGAAGTACCCTTGTGATTAAATTACTTCAAATTAAGTTATTTTCTCCCTGTCTAGTTCTGTGTCCTTTAAATCCCAGACATACTGTCATTCCCTTGGGCTTTAACCCTTTTTGAAGTAATTCTTAATGAAACCATTTCCCCAGGGTTTTATACATTCCAAAGTGATCCCCTGAAGAGAGTTTGTTTCACTGTAAAGATCCATAGTTTTTATCAGCTATGGCCCCTCTTAAACATAATCAAAACCTTTTAACCAAACCAATTCAAACCTTGCACTTGCTTATACTATAATTAAATCTTTGAAGCATTGATCATTCTTAATTTTGGAAATATAATTACTCCATTCATACATCACTTTCTGTAGCTAAAGAACAGCAGGGTTCCTGGAATCAGGAAGCTAACACAGGCTGCGTGTGGGAATTCTGACAAAACACAAATCCACCTGTACCTCCTAAAATATACACAACACTTCAATTATGGCTGAATTTCATTTTTGAAACCTATACGTGACAATACACATGAGATATTAAAATGGCCAGAATTTCACTATAGTGGCATTTTGATTTTTGAACTATATTTTATTAAATTATTTTAAAATATGAAGGAGTAGGAATTCAAGGGTAGGGTCAGTGAGTGACCCTAACTAAATTTGGGCGGAAAATCCATTTCTGTATCAATATTTATGGATATCCAACACCTTCTTTGGTTTTAATTATATAATATTTATGTATATTTGCTACTTTGACAGATTGATCTGTGAATAGTAGCCAGCTGACAGGAAAAAGGCCACAAGTTAATGAAATTTCTGGAAAGGGTTACCAGAATTCCTGAAAAAGCATATTTATTTTGCTTTACACAATATCACAATAATTCACCATCTGATTTACTGGGTTATCCAGCTTGATAATGGTAATTATGACAAGAAACATTTGTGAAGGGAAGACCATCAAACTTTAGCATCAAATTCCAAAACCCAAAACTCTTCAAAAAAATATTTGAAGAATTTGAAGAAGCACAAACCAACTTTTAATTTGAACTCCAGCTCCAACAAGGGCAAAGCTCTATAAAATTTCATGCTTCCTTGAAAAAGAAACAGCTTTCTTTAGAATGAGGAAAAGAAAAAGGTGTAGAATGAGCAAAAGAAAAGGGGGTAGAATGAAGGTTTTTTTAAGGGTGATGATAATTTTATGGCGTAAATGATCCATTAACACAACTCATTTGGGCCCTGTGGCATGCTCAAAGGCTTAAATTTAGTCTTGTAGCCGCCGTAAAACTTGAGAGTAGTTGTGTAGCCGCCGTACAACTCAAGAGTAGTTGTGCTGCCCCTACACAACAGCCTGGGTTGTTTGGCACAACACCCAACTACATTCAAGGTGGGTGGGCTTGTACACAGCTTGAATGTTGCTGTGTGCCATGCCACATGACTAAAACTGTTGTGTGCAAAAAAAATAAATAAAAATAGGGAGTATCAAAGTTAGCAAAACCACCATTAGAAACCGGCCATTTTTTTGACCAAACCCACCATTTTTAATGGCGGGTTTCTGACATAAACATACCCCCTAAATAGTGTATTTCAAAATTGTGGGTTTCAAACATCAAACCCGCCATTATCATCCATCCACCATCCATGGAATGCAAAACACCCATCCAAACCTCCAACTCATCAAATCCATACGCATGACACACATCTAATCTCCATTGATTCACATCTCCATCACTTCACATCTCCATTGCTTCACATCTCCATTGCTTCACATCTCCATTGCTTCACATTTCCATCACTTCACATCTCCATTGCTTCACATTTCCATTGCTTCACATCACACAAATCCCATCATCATCACATCACCATCTTTCTCAACATGTCCAATCAAACTTCCCAGAAGCAAGTTGAAAAAGCAAAAAATCTGACTGAAATTTTTTTATTGTTTGACTTGGATTCAGAATCCAATTTGGAATCAATTTGGTTGGCTTTGAGTTCTCCATTGGAAAAGCAATAGCCGTTCCACAAAGACACAATCTCCACAACCCTATGTTTGAAAGTCAAAAGCTTCAGCTACTTCCCAACTTAAGCATCCAGCAACTGTTCCAAACTTTATTGCCTTCTTTCATGAAACTTTTGGAGATGATTGAAGAACACCACATCTTCCAGAACTATTCTTGGAATCATCAATGCAACCCAGCTTTCCAAGAGGCTGATGCTATTTTGAGTTGGGATCAAATGGAAATGGAGAAGCAATTCATCAATTATAAAATCTATTCTTGGTCAGTTGTGGATCCATTGATTTATACACCAAATGAGTCATGATTGCTATCCTATCTGTCCATTGCTTGGTCCTTTGTTGGCCAACCAAAGAAGAATGCAAGGAGATATCTCAAGTAATGGAGACTGAAGGCTTTCCTTGTTGCATTGGTTTTTTTGATGGAACCACTATCCCCTTGAGTCAAAAACCCAAGCTAGATGGCAACCATTATTTTGATAGGAAAAAAAGTCAATTGATTAATTTCCTTTCCAAAGCCTTTTATTATACACTGATCAATTTTTTTTATTGGTTTGTATATATACTCTGTGGAACTAAAATTTGTTTGTGATAAAAACAAGAATTTCATATCCCTCCATGCTGGCCTTCTGGGTTCTTGTCATGATTCATATGTTTTCAATTGGATGCAGATTTCCCAACAACCAGATAAATAATTTGACCAAGATCAATACCTTCTTCCCAATTCAGCTTATGCTAGCCGAAAATATGTGGTTTTGGAGTATACTCACCATCAATCTCTTTCTTTAATTTTCTCTCTTTCTTTATTTTCCTTAACTCATCATGCTAAATCTCTACACAATACATGTATGGCCGAAATCCCATATTTCAGATCTCATCTTCACTTCTCTTGGTGTGCGTTTAATCTGTCCCTCAACCTTCTCTCTCACTCCATCATCAAAGCCCGCGTGATCTATCTTGAATGTCACACAAGTTTTATTTCACGGTGTAAGACTCCAAACGGTGCTAAGCCGTGGCAGTTCTGTGGAGGGGAAAGGTGCTGTTTAGGCTGCCCTCCTAGGAGTTACAATAATATTTAAATGTAACCGGAATCAAGGTCCAGAACCTTATGGATGATAAATCAAAGTAAGGGAAGAGGATAAGAGTTGTTGGTAGGGATGGAAACAGCACTATCTGAGGCAAGATGGTGCAGGTAAAGACTTGAACAAATAAGTCAAGGTTTGTTCAGAGTTCAATAGAACAAGGCAGTTGTAAGTAACAACGCCCACAAGCTAATAACTCTGGTAATCAGCAGCTGATTAGGAAAGATAAACTCAATCCCAACCAACCTCCAGGTTCTCAATGAACCTGCCCAACTCTCCACAATCAAGCGCTTGAAGGGTACCAGATAACTGTGGGAGGCTGAAAAAAACAAAAGCAATTTGTTTATGAAGCTCTAGAAGCAAATCAATAACAAATTTGAGCAAGAATATCCCAGCACTTCTCAAGGGACTCAAGAATAGCGTGACAAAATTCAACCTTAAAGGAGAAGGGAGGTATAACACTCCAGGTTTTAAGCTTAATAAAACCTCTTCAATCAAACGTGATTGGCTCCAGAAAGATGATCAAGGAGAGATCAAGACCAGTATGGTCGGAAAAAGGGATCAGAGTGGTATAACACACTCAAGAATTCAGACAGACAGGAATTCTTCTTCAACCAGCAAGGCTATTGGTTGGTGATAAGGATCAAGGTCACAAGGGACAGAGTTTGAGTATGGAGGCTCAAAGGATCAAGGGGCAATCATAGATATACCCGGATAAATTGCTCAGATAAGTGGGGAAGGATGCCCACGGATAAATTGCTCATGATGATGGTCTCATTGGATGCTAGGATGATGATGATAGGATCCTCTGATGCTGGGCCAAAAGGCAGGGGAGAGCCCCTCCTTTTATAGAAATGAGGCCCTGTATACTATGTACAAGAGAGATTTACAAATAGAGCAGAAAAAAATATTTTTTTTTTTCTTTTTTTTTTTTTTTTTTTTCTTTTTTTTCTTTTTTTTTTTTGAGAATGATTGACATGAGAAAACAACAGAAAAAAAAAGAAACAAACAAACACTCAGAAAAAAAAAGAAGAGTTCAATCAAGACCCTGGCCCGCGTCAATGGTGGGCATGTGCAGGAGAGTAGCTATTGAGGGGCCCGCGGACAGGCTGATGGGCCCGGGAGACAGCTGAGACCCGCGCGGGCAACAGACAAGCTGGGCGGGAGACCAGCCAGCTGGAGGTTGTGAGTAGGAGGATCCAATCCAACCAGTCGGTAGGAGAGTGAGGGAGCCCGCATACGTTGGCTAGGTACGGGTAGAGGGAGGGGATGATGATTGGGTGATGAGCAAGCCAGTGAGATGGCGTAGAGGACGGTTGTTGGGGTGAGTCTGATGGGCACGTTGTGGGTGCTGAGTGGTTGATTGGGAGCGTCGTTGTCGAGTTGGGTGGTTGGTTGAGGGTCTGATGGGTGTTGGAGGAGATTTGATTGATGATTGAGTCGAACTGGATGGTTAGGAAGTTGGTGGTGATGGTCTTGATGGGAGTACCACCAGCCCTTGAGATCGATCCCACCATCCCGATTTCCCCTCCTACCAACGTGAACAAGATCACGAATCAAGAGGAGTTGGTGCATACATCTCATTGAGTGTAACTCGTAGAGTCTACCGATCCAATTTGAGATCGTAGCAGGGTTGAGTTGGAGAGGTTGACAGTTGATTGGAAGTGGATGAGGAGGAGAAGGGATTGTCAAAAGTGGTTCGACGATCGCTTGCATCGCCAAAAGTCAGGGCTGCAAGCGCGACAAGTGGGAGTTGAACATAGGAAGAGAGGATCGAAAGGGAGAGACAGTCAAGAGGCCTGTCCTAGACCGCTAGGACAGGGAGAAGTTGAGAGATGGGGGGAAATGAAGGTACCCATAGGGGTACAACTGAAAAAAAATATTTTTTTTTTGTGGTGTCCCGGATTGGTCACCACATCTCTCCCCAACTTACAGACTGTCCCTAGTCTGCATCTAAAATTTGAAGGGATTAAAAAAAAAGGCAGGGAACAAAGAAATTGAAGCAAAGATTGGCCATTTCTTGATCTTGAGAGCAATTGAAGAGTTGAGGAAAATATCTTGATTCTTCCAAATGAGCCCTACAAGCGGCAGGAATAGAACAAGGAGGGCGTCTCAGGTGCTCACATATGTGGCATGCAATAGAGTTTTACAACCAAAAACGCAGCAAATGACGCTGGTGGTGCACAATTGGGAGGACTTACTTCTGAGATAAGTTGCCCCCACGACAATGAAACTTCTTGACTTGATCAGCAGAGAACCTTCTGGCCAACCGAGTACCATCCAGCTCCTCCAAAACATAAGATCCACCTCTAACTTGATGAACCACTTGATAAGCGCCATTCCAACAATTAGAGAAAAGCTTTCCCCACTGGGTCTCCAAAGATTGATTATAAGCTAAAACTAGGTCACCAGGGTTCAAGGGCTCCCTGATTCGAATAGAGTGCTTGTCCTCCCAATACTGGATGGATTTTGCTCTGGACTCCATCATCTTTTGATAAGCTTCATCACAAACGTCTTCACTTTGCTCCAGTTGCTTGGATCTAGCAACTAACAGATCAGTAGTTGAGGACACCTCTTCCCAAGAGATACCCAAGAAAGATTCCATTTCCAGATCCAAAGGAAGGACTGCTCTTTGACCAAAGATGATTTCATAAGGTGAGTAGCCAGTAGTCCTTTTGGTTGAGATTCAATCAGAGAAGAGAACAAGAGGAAGGAATTTGCGACAATTCTTGCCACTTTCACCAGCCAGTTTAGCAAGTGCAGCCTTCAAAGGGGCATGGCCTTGTTCCACCATGCCTTGGCCTTCAGGATAATAAGGAGTAGTAACTCTATGTTGTCCAGGAAGGGATCGGATCATTTCAGCAAGCTTGCCCCCGAATTCAGAGCCACCATCAGTAGAGTAAGATCAAGCCAGGCCATAACGCATTGTCCAGGTCTCGTAGAGGAAATCTGCCACTGATTCAGAGCTAAGGTTCTTAAGAAATTTTGCTTCAACCCATCCGGAAAAATCATCTCTAGCCACAATGAGGTACTTAGCACCACCTGCCTTAATATGAACCACATCCATAGCAATCCTTCCAAAGACAGTGGACTCCCCAGTAGGATAACGAATTTCGGCTGGGCGCCTAAGATCACGTTTTTGACAAACTTCACAACTCTTGAACCATTGGGAGACGGATTTCTTCAAAGATGGCCACCAGAATTGTTTGGATAATTGTAGATAAGTTTTGGTTTCCCCACGATGACCAAGGCCTTCATGGAGACTTTCAAGGATAGAATCTTGTTTAGAGGGAATAGTAACAACAATAAGAGCACAAGGATTGCCCCTCTTCATAATTCTAGAGCCTTGAACAAAAAAATTAGAAGACTTTTGTTTAAGAGATCAAAATTCCTTAGCAGAGAGATCAGGAGGTTTTTGAAGAGTTGAAAGGTACTGCTCTAATTTAAACCAGAAGCCTTGTTGAAAGCCAGAATAATTTTGAGAAGAAAAAGAGAAAATAGGTTGAATTAAAGGTTCCTCTTCATTGAAATCGGTTCCAACATCAGATTCGTTGTCCCCAAGAGGTTGTCGAGATAAACCGTCAGGCATGGTGAAAGATTTCCCCGGCCTGTGAACAATATCAAAAGAGAAAAGCTGCATAAAGGCCACCCAACAAGTAATAGGAGCATTGGGAAGACTGGGAGTGTTGATCATTTCAATGATGGATTGAGCATCAACTTGCAATTCAAAATGTTGGCCCCAGAGAAAGGTTTGAAGTTTCTTCATCATTTGAGCCACACCACAGAGTTCCAGTTTGGGCTGGGAGTATCTAGATTCTACATCTGAAAACAACAAAGATTCATAAAGAGCAGGACGGTCCCAACCATTTTCATCTTCCTGAGTAAGGACGGCCCCAACAGATTGATAACTAGAATTGACAGCCAGCTTGATCTTGCCAGCTCCAGGTCCATAAGAGATCTTTTTCAAAACTATGTCTTTACCAACTATCCTTTTGAGTATCTGGAAAGCACATTCACAATCTTGGGTCCAAATCCATTCAGCATCTTTTCTGGTTAGACGATGCAAGGGTGCACAGATTTTGGATAAAGATGGGATAAAGATTCTAACATAAGTGAAAACACCTAGAAAGCCCCTAACTTCAGTTGGATTGTTTGGGGTAGGCCAAGAGATGATCTTGTTGACTTTGGCTGGTGCCATCCTTCTTCCTTCCTTGCAGACCACATGACCAACAATTTCCAGAGCAGGGACACAAGCTGCCAGTTTGGATCCAGAGACAGTAAGGCCAGATTCCTCAATTCAACAAGGTAGTAGCATATTCCCAGATAAAACAACGAATTCCTGAATGCCAAGGTAAGAGCTCATTCTCATAGTCAGATACTGGACCTTTAATTCCGCCATCGTCAATAAAGATACCTGAATGATCAGGGATTTCATCCTGGAGGATCCACATCATCTGAGCCTGATAGACTGCAACCGAGTTGGTGGCTCCTTGATGCAATCGAGTAAGCTGAAATCGACCAAGAGGAGTATCAAAAGTAGTTAGAGGACGAGAAATAGGATGTAAGGATTGTTCGTCATAGCCACCCATAATATCCCCTAGACCATAGCAAGCTCTTCCCGCGAAGGATTCAACAAATTCTTCAGTAGCAGGAGGGATACCAGAGTCTTTAATAGTAACTTTATTAAGAGGTTGAAGATCATGAACTATTCTAAGTTTACCATTACTCTTGAGGACACAGAAGACGGGGCTGGAGTAACTAGAAGTTGACTGTTCATACAGGCCAGTTCAAACTCGTTCCCGGACCAACTTGATGAATTCGTCAACTTTAGCAGCAGGGATAGGGATCTTTTTCTTTTGACAAGGATCATGTTCAACTACAGGGATGATATAATGGAGGCCATAGGATTCCCGCAAGAGACCTCTCTCTTCTTCAAAGAAAGCAATAGATTTTTCCCTTAGAGATAAGACATTTTTGATTAAATTTAACTCATCAGGAAGAAGCCATCCATCTGGAACAAAGTTGACCACCTTCAGACGTTCTTCAGTGACCCGTCCATTAGGCACAAAGGGACCAATAAGAGATTGAGGAAGACCACAGCAAGGATCGCAAGATAGGGGAGGATTGAGGTTGAGAGGCATAGGCTGGTTGACTGGTTGGATCTTCTTAGAAACTGGTTTATACTTAGTGGCAAAAGAGGGAATTTCTTGTTTCCTCCAAGAGTTGACCAGAGAGACTTGATTACAAAAGCTGAGTCCAAGTTCCAACATCTTCCAAGTCCGATGTTCTGCAATATTCTTGAAGGGTGCCTTGTCCATAAAAGGAGAACCAGGAGATAATATGTTGCTCACATGTGTGGCACAAGGTAGGGTTTCAAAATTGACGTTAAAAGATTACCCTGGCAGTGCACAATTGGGAGGACTTACTTGTACCCCAAATTGCCTCCACTGAAGCCCATATTCCTTCATACCAAAACCACCAAAAACGGAATTGCAATTAGGATCTAGTTTAGAATCATTGCAGAGATTCAAACTGGAACTAAGAGAAGATTGATCAGACTTAAAAGTAGAAGGAAAAGAAGACACAACAGATCCAGAGAGAGAAGGAGATGGAGAAGAAATATTTTTGGATTTTTCTATTTTGATGTGTTTTTGTTTTTTAATATTCTTGAGCTCAGAAGAGAATGATGAAAGGAATGAAAAATAAGCCTGAGGGATGGGAGTTGACCCTTGAGTTGCAGTCTGAGGCTGAAAAGAACTAAAACTATTAGTAGGATCAACTATTCCCCTAAAAAATGAGAGGAACTAGAGTTATCCTTCTGCTTCCCCTTAAAAGATGATTTGGGAGAATGACCAGGAAAATCTCTTTCCCAACAACCAGAATCCAAGGAGCAAAGAGGAACTTCAATTTTCCTGCCATCAGCATCAGGGAGAAGAATCCTCTCCCCAACTTGATCAGAAAACATCAGGGTTGCACCAAAGTCCATTAAGAAGGGTCGTCCCAAGATCATAGGACTGTCCAAACGAGTGATCCAAAAGTGGCAGGTTCCAACAATATTTTGACCAATCCTGACCGGTACATCTTCAGCAATACCAACCAGTTCACAAGCTTGATTTCCTATCCCATACACTGCAGAGTTGAAGCTGACCCTAGGACTAAGTTTGAGCTTGCAGGCCATAGCATCCAAGATTAAGTTAAGCTGAGATCCAGAATCCATAAGAGGAGAAACAGTTTTAGCTGAGTCACCAAGATAACAAGGAAGAAAGCCAAGGGGACAGGAATAAAGGTTGGATTCTAAAGAAGGACTGGTTCCACCAGAGTCCTCCATTAAAGTGCCAGAGGAGACTTTGAGTTCTTCAGGGCCAATTTCCACACGTCGAGGAGAGACCCATTTCTTCATTCCTTCAGCAACAGATGGAGAGATTGATAGGAGTTCAGCCACAGATAGATCAGGAATTTTGAGATCAGAAATTTTCTTTAATACTCCCTCCACAGCATTGGGGTGATCCTTGGAGATTCCCCTTTCAAATCAAACTTTGGGCTGGGTGGGGGGAGGA
Organism: Puccinia polysora; assembly: GCA_025617555.3. Taxonomy (NCBI): domain Eukaryota; kingdom Fungi; phylum Basidiomycota; class Pucciniomycetes; order Pucciniales; family Pucciniaceae; genus Puccinia; species Puccinia polysora. The sequence goes on from CM062631.1 coordinate 17,022,659, forward strand.
AGTTCAGGTGACGCAGAATCTAAGGTAGGATTAGAAGGTTGAGGTGAGGGAGAAGGATCAGGGTGATCTGGGAACCTTTCCATGAGTGGTTCCTTTTCCACCTCCATGTCTTCTACATCAGAGGAAGGAGACTCGAGTGATGATCGACGTTTAATGGGTTTTCAAAGGATTGAAGTTGGCAAGGAAGGAGCCTTATGAGGTTTAGGTTCCTCATGTTGTTTACTGGCTGGATCAGATTGATAAGTAGTCCCAGCAAGACTAGAGGAAGAAATAGCTGGAGGATACCAAGGTTGGAGGGTACCACAGGATGATCAAAATTCAAAGGAAGCAAGAGATGCTTTCACAGGAGGTGATGGCTGGTAAGAGGCCACCACATGTCGGATAGGGTGAGACGAGTCAAAAGGGATTAGGGCACCATTAGGGAGGAAGTAATTGTTTCCCCTCTGCTCTACCAATTTTTCCTTTAGGTCCTTCTGAAGTTCTTGGCATCGTCCGGTTCCATGGCCTTCCCTATGACAGTAGTAACAGACCAGAGTTGATTTGGGGACAGAAGAAGGAGTTTTGGGAGTAGCTAGCGAAGAAATCTTTTGATCTATTTTGTTCTCAAAGGCTCTAAGTAACTTGGTGATTTCATCTATAGTAGTAGGTTCTCGATTGGAATTAGGATCTGCTTTAGGCCTACGATCTGCCTCCATTTTAATCATAATATTGTTTGAATCTTTAAAAGAAGGAGCATGGACCGGTTCAGTAGTTCTAGGCTTTTCAAAGGTAAGAGCAGTTTGACCTTTCATGAATTTATCCACAGTACTCCTAAGGGTAAGAAAAACAGGGAGCTTGAATCGATTATCCCTGGTGGTAATAATGGATCCAGATTTGACCAGTTCTTCTTTAATCCTTTCCTGCACAGCCAACCAAAAAGATTGGAAGAACTTTGCTCAAATTTTGTCCACTGTGTCAATGTGATCGTTTCGGATAAGATAGTTTTGAATGGGATCCCAAGACTTCCTAAAAATCTGATAGTCAGAGGCTGAAGAAATACCACCATTGGAGATCCACTGAGAAACCAGAGCATCCAAATCCTGCAGAGTAAACCTAGCCACATCTATTTTACCCCAGTATGCCAACATAGCCTCCCTGAGAAGCGTCCAGTTGTGGGATTCAAATCCCTTGAAAGACTCAATTACCTCCATAACTTCATCAGAGGAGATAAAGAATTGCAACTGATAAGCCATATCAAATTAACTAGCTCCATCCACTTCAGCAGCCATTTCGTAGGAGTCCAAGAATTGCTTGACATTTGTACCGTTGAAGCCTAAGTTCTTGTTCTGAGGTTTGATCTTTACCATCTTAGGTTGGACAGGGGTGGTTGGAGTAGCGGAAGATGCCATATCAAATAACAGAGTTCCTAGGGGATCCAAAGAGCAGATTTCCAAAGTGGCTCACGAGTGTGGCAAGAGTAGGGTTTCGCCAAAAACGACAATTATCTTGCCCAAGCGGTGCACAAATTGGGAGGACTTACTTCTAGGATAAGTTGCCTCCACGGATCAGATTTGAGAAGAGAGAAAAAAAAGAAAAAAAAGATCAGTTTTCGAGGTTGATTTTAAATGTCTTGGGACTGTAAATCCCAAGGTTGCTGGTTCGATCCCGGCCCGGGGGACCAAATGTAAGACTCCAAACGGTGCTAAGCCGTGGCAGTTCTGTGGAGGGGAAAGGTGCTGTTTAGGCTGCCCTCCTAGGAGTTACAATAATATTTAAATGTAACCGGAATCAAGGTCCAGAACCTTATGGATGATAAATCAAAGTAAGGGAAGAGGATAAGAGTTGTTGGTAGCAATGGAAACAGCACTATCTGAGGCAAGATGGTGCAGGTAAAGACTTGAACAAATAAGTCAAGGTTTGTTCAGAGTTCAATAGAACAAGGCAGTTGTAAGTAACAACGCCCACAAGCTAATAACTCTGGTCGTCAGCAGCTGATTAGGAAAGATCAACTCAATCCCAACCAACCTCCAGGTTCTCAATGAACCTGCCCAACTCTCCACAATCAAGCACTTGAAGGGTACCAGATGTCTGTGGGAGGCTGAAAAAAACAAAAGCAATTTGTTTATGAAGCTCTAGAAGCAAATCAATAACGAATTTGAGCAAGAATATCCCAGCACTTCTCAAGGGACTCAAGAATAGCGTGGCAAAATTCAACCTTAAAGAAGAAGGGAGGTATGACACTCCAGGTTTTAAGCTTAATAAAACCTCTTCAATCAAACGTGATTGGCTCCAGAAAGATGATCAAGGAGAGATCAAGACCATTATGGTCGGAAAAAGGGATCAGAGTGGTATAACACACTCAAGAATTCAGACAGACAGGAATTCTTCTTCAACCAGCAAGGCTATTGGTTGGTGATAAGGATCAAGGTCACAAGGGACAGAGTTTGAGTATGGATGCTCAAAGGATCAAGGGGCAATCATAGATATACCCAGATAAATTGCTCAGATAAGTGGGGAAGGATGCCCACGGATAAATTGCTTATGATGATGGTCTCATTGGATGCTAGGATGATGATGATAGGATCCTCTGATGCTGGGCCAAAAGGCAGGGGAGAGCCCCTCCTTTTATAGACATGAGGCCCTGTATACTATGTACAAGAGAGATTTAAAAATAGAGCAGAAAAAAAATTTTTTTTTTCTTTTTTTTTTTTTTTTTTTTTTTCTTTTTTTTCTTTTTTTTTTTTTGAGGATGATTGACATGAGAAAACAAAAGAAAAAAAAAGAAACAAACAAACACTCAGAAAAAAAAAGAAGAGTTCAATCAAGACCCTGGCCCGCGTCAATGGTGGGCACATGCAGGAGAGTAGCTATTGAGGGGCCCGCGGACAGGCTGATGGGCCCGGGAGACAGCTGAGACCGGCGCGGGTAATAGACAAGCCGGGCGGGAGACCAGCCAGCTGGAGGTTGTGAGTAGGAGGATCCAATCCAACTGGTCGGTAGGAGGGTGAGGGAGCCCGCATACGTTCGCTAGGTACGGGTAGAGGGAGGGGATGATGATTGGGTGATGAGCAAGCTGGTGAGATGGTGTAGAGGACGGTTGTTGGGGTGAGTCTGATGGGCACGTTGTGGGTGCTGAGTGGTTGATTGGGAGCGTCGTTGTCGAGTTGGGTGGTCGGTTGAGGGTCTGATGGGTGTTGGAGGAGATTTGATTGATGATTGAGTCGAACTGGATGGTAAGGAAGTTGGTGGTGATGGTCTTGATGGGAGTACCACCAGCCCTTGAGATCAATCCCACCATCCCGATTTCCCCTCCTACCAACGTGAACGAGATCACGAATTGAGAGGAGTTGGTGCATACATCTCATTGAGTGTAACTTGTAGAGTCTACCGATCCGATTTGAGATTGTAGCAGGGTTGAGTTGGAGAGGTTGAGAGTTGATTTGAAGTGGATGAGGAGGAGAAGGGATTGTCAAAAGTGGTTCGACGATTGCTCGCATTGCCAAAAGTCAGGGCCGCGAGCGCGACAAGTGGGAGTTGAACATAGGAAGAGAGGATCAAAACGGAGAGACAGTCAAGAGGCCTGTCCTAGACCACTAGGACAGGGAGAAGTTGAGAGATGGGGGGAAATGAAGGTACCCATAGGGGTACAACTGAAAAAAAATATTTTTTTTTCGTGGTGTCCTGGATTGGTCACCACAACGGCAAAACTTTGATATCCACTGTCAGTCCATCACCTGAGCGCAGAGACTGGTTGCACAGAAATATTTTCTTCCTCATCTTTCTGTCCGCTACCATATCTCTGAGTATCCTCAGGTGAGTATCTTCTTCACTGTTATGATTCTTTCATTCTCATCAAATCTGTGTCTGTTTGTGGTTAAACTCTTTCTGATTGATAATTCATCCCTCATCTTTCTGTCTGCTACCATATCCCTGAGTATCCTCAGTCTCATCAGACCTATTGACTCAACAGGTTATGAGCCCAGGGCAAAAGTCTTCTATAAAAAGCTCACAGAAAGATCTATCACCATCCATCACAAGTGTCAATAAAAAATCATGGAAGAACCTTCATCTTACCACCCAGTTCTTCAAACTCTGGCAATCATACCTCTCAACTCTCCCTGAGCAGATTCAAACTATCTTGACTGGTCTATGATTCTTTGCATTCATTTCCAAGCTTCTGGTGTTGGATCTTTGATGAACAGTGATTTTGAAAAAACAAACCGCAAAACTTTGTCCAAAGATAAGCTAGCTTTATGTTCAGTTATCTCAAGGTCAATAAATCCATAAAACTTCCAGTTCATTCAAAAACAAAAAGAAGGTGGACTTGGAATGTGGAACGCTCTTAAATAAGCCCATCAAGACAATTCTTCTGGAGGACAAATATACTGGCTTCCAAAACTCTTACTCACCAAATTGAACAACAAGGACATGACCATTCATCTTTCTGAGATAGTATTTTACAGAGAGAAAATTTCTTGTCTAATTACTCCCAAAAATCCTCTCACCGCCAATGACCTACAATCTAAAGCTATCCTTCTCTCTCTGTCTTACAATTGGCTCAATTGTTTCTTGGGAATGATGAATGAAGAATTGGTTCCCTCATCAAAAATCATCACAGCCCTTAAGCAGGAACATATGATAAGACAGACACTTAGCAAAGAGGCTGTGGTTAACTCCACAAATGCAAATATCAAGTTACAAAATTCCTCTTCCAAGACTGAACATCCTGCCCCTCAAGGTTATAGTAGAGGTCGGCCAAGGTTTTACTACTGAAGAAATTGAAAAATGGAGGGTCATTTGTTCTCACGTTGCCCTGAAGTTTTGGAGGCTCTAGAAAAATCCAAGAAGAACAGTCACCAGTCAAAAGGAAAGCAATCCAAGTTGGCCAAAGCTAACCTCAGCAAAGTCAAAATTATTACACATTTGACGTCCAATGAAGATGATGATTTTTCTGATTCTGATGTTATAATTCATGCGGGATAAACATTGTGCAACTTGACTCACTCAAACCTGAACCTGAATAGAGATCTCAATCTTGACTCTGGATTTTCTGTCTATATGACCCCATATGATCATCAGCTGACCAATAGGAAACCAAATCTCACCCCTGTGAGACTTTCCAATGGATTGCAAATCAACTCTGTCAAAGAAGGACGATTGAACCAGTCATTCTGCCAAAAAAAATCACTTCTAGTGCCAAGTCTTCACAAGCCTCTACTGTCAGTTTCAAGCCTTTGCAATCAAGGATTTATGGTTCTGTTTTGTAAAGATGGCTGCAGAATTTACAAAGAGAGTTTAAACCAATTGGACAAAGAAGCGTTGCAACACAGGTATTGAAATCAAAACCTGTACTACCTCCCTCAAGGAGTTGTGAGCAACTTTCAGGTATCATCTAACTCCTGTGCATTGCAAGCTACTGACAACAGCCTCTTTGGCCATCACTGCAGACTCTCACATCTGAACTTGAATTTATTGAAAGCAATCCTCAAAACCCAGAACATCTCTCCTAAACCCTTCAACAAGCTGGAAGTGCAACAATGCGAAACATGTATAAACTCAAAAATGTTGCGGCTTCCTTTCCATACATGACTCAGTTACAGATCCACTCCCCCAGGCGAGATAATCCACTCCAACATTTTTATTTTTGATACTCAATCAAGGGAAGGATACAAATACTTCATTACCTTCATTGACAACTGCTCAAAAGCCTTGTTTGCCTACCCCATGCAACTCAAATTGGAATCTCTTCAATGCACCAAACTCTTCATTTCTTTGTTCAAAAATCAATATCAACATTGCGTCTCTTGATGTGCACCAACGTTGGGGGCAAGTACATCATTAATGAGATGAAAGCTTTTCTCTCCTTGAAAGGCATCGTACACAAACCGGGTCAGAATCACTCTCCTCAACTCAACGGTGTTGCAGAACAGTCCAATTGGACCCTCAATAATCTGATCAGATCTTCCCTGAGCTTGTCCAACTTACCCAAGTTTTTCTGGGTTGATGCTCTTTGCAATTCACTTTTCTCCTTCAACTCGTATCCATGTAAAACCCCACAGTGCTTCAGTTCACCCAACTCCATCCTCCAACAAGAAGACATACCCCTATCCTATCTTCATCCTTTTGGTTTCTTGCCTGGTACAAAGTACCAGAAGCCAATTGTACTAAACTAGATGACAAGGCCAGGCCCGCTATCCTTCTATCATATCTCAGCCAAGGGAATGGATATTGACTGCTGGACCTTGCAAGCAAATCGGTGGTCAAGTCCCGCAACTTTCTGTTCAATGACTCTTCTTTCACATACAACAGGAGTAACAACGGCGCATTAAAGAACCATATTTCTCCCAACCCAACTGTTACGCTTGTGTCAATCTCAGCACCTCCACTGCCTTGCAGCAAAACACCACTGCCATCAATCACATTGCCCCATACCTTGTCATCTCCTCCTTGCCGGTCCAATCACCCCAATTTGTTTGTTAATCTCCCTGAAACTGACACCCATCCATCTTCCCACATAGCCCTTGACCTTCCAAGCTCTTTTGTTCCTTGCATTTCTTGTCCACGCTCAACAAGCATCATCTCCTCTGGCTCTGATTCTCTGCCATTTCCGCCGCAAATCACACTGCCTAACTCACCTCCCATTCCATCTTTCTCTTCTGACCCTGTCCCCACATTTCTGCCTCTGTCCCAGCCTCCATCCCATTCCTCCCTGACGCGCCGTTCCACCAGAGTGCGGCGCTCCCTGCAATGGTTTGGAAATTTCTCTTGCTCTGCATTGGTAAAAGACAATCTCATTGCCCCTACTACCTGTAAAAGGCTACTCAAATCGCCGCATAGGCAATGGTGGATTCTGTTGGCCCAGGAGGAAATGGCATCCCTCAAGGGTATGGGCACATGGACCCTGGTTCCTCCACCCCAGAATTGCAAGATTGTGCACTGCAAGTGGGTTTTCCGAGTGAAGCCCCAAGAGGATGGCTCCATTGTGAACCTAAAGGCTTGCCTAGTGGCCATGGGTTTCTCTCAGGTTCAAATCCTGGAATTCTCCAAATTTTTTGCCCCTACACTGGAGCTTGAGACTCCCCGTCTTCTGCTTGCTCTTCTTGGCCACAGGGACTGGGTTGGTTGTCAAATTGACTTCAAAACTGCGTTTCTGAATGGGAATCTCAACAAGCCAGTCTACATGTCTCAGCCACCATGTTTTGAGGATTCTGAAAATCAAGGTTGGGTTTTCAAGGTTACTTGGGCAATATATGGCCTCAATCAATTTCCGCGGCAATTAAATCTGGAGCTGGACACCGCTCTTGTCTCCATAGGTTTGCAGAAATCCTGCTATGATCCGTTGCTATACTTCAGAGTCAAAGGTGGTTGTATCATGGGAGCCATCACTGCTCACGTGGAAAATCTTGCAATAGTAGGCACACCCAACTTTTTCACGTTTTTTTGTGCAAAGCATCAAGAAGAAGTTCCAGGTGGGGTCCAATGAGGACCTTCATCTTTTTCTCTCCATCTCTATTCAACGGGAAAAAGTGGCCAGGACTGTCTTGCTAGGTCAGTCACATTACATTCATTCCATATGCTTGTCTTTCCTTCCCCTTGGTGAATCAAAAACAGTCCAATCTCCAATGGATGGCAAATTCAAGTTTTTTGCTCAACGGTTGGCCAAATACAAAGTTGCTTTCCCCAAGTACAATCAGCTAATAGGATTTCTCCTCTGGGTATCTCAGTGAACCAGGCCCAATGTTGCATTTGCTGTCAATTGACTGTCCCAATTCCTCCAAGATCTTTCTTGTGCTCATTTGGATGCAGCAATTCACATTCTGCGCTACCTCTGCACCAACTGGACCCTACGCTTAGTGCTTGGTGGGCGCGATTTCAATCTGGAAGGCTACGCTGATTCCAATTGGGACGAGAGCATTGACAATCAAAGGTTCACCTCCGGCTACAGTTTCCAAGTAGGAAACAGCACCATATCATGGAAATATAAGAAGCCAAATGTATCATTATCCAGAATGGAAGCAGAGTACAAGGCTCTCTCCAACGCTTGCGAAGAGGGTCCATGGCTTTGCAAAATGCTATGCAAGCTCAAAAATTGGGACTCCACAGCCTTTCCTCTTTACGTCAACAACAGCAGCTCTGAGGCCCTTGCCAAAAACCCGCAACATCACTCTAGGACCAAAGAAATTGATGCCCTGCACCATTTCATCCGTGAGTGCATCAAAAATCAAGTCTTCTGTGTCAGCCACGTCTCCACTTCAAACATGTTTGCCAACATGCTCACGGAGGCTCTTCCGCGCATTCTCCTAAAATCTCATCGCTGGCTGCTTGGTCTCTCATGATTTGTTCAGCAAGGGGGGGTGTTGGAGTATATGCACCATTAATCTCTTTCTGTGCTTTTCTCTCTTTCTTTATTTTCCTTAACTCATCATGCTAAATTTCTACACAATACATTTATGGCCAAATGATCTATCTTGAATATAACACAAGTTGTATTTCACGGCAAAACTTTGATATCCACTGTCAGTACATCACCTGAGGGCAGAGACTGGTTGCACAGAAATATTTTCTCCCTCATCTTTCTGTCCACTACCATATCTCTGAGTATCCTCAGGTGAGTACCTTCTTCACTGTTATGATTTTTTTATTCTCATCAAATCAGTTTCTGTTTGTGGTTAAACTCTTTCTGATTGATAATTCATCCCTCATCTTTCTTTCCACTACCATATCTCTGAGTATCCTCAGTGTCATCAGACATATTGACTCAACATGTGGTTCCAGAAAACCAATATGTTTCAACCAATGATCCAGCCAAAACTGATTTCAACTATCATCTTGCCCAATCACAAGTTTGGATTAAGCATGCCATAGTAATCCTGAAAGGAAGATGGCCCAGCTTGGGTGAGATTCAAAACCAGCTTCAATCTTCCAAAGACATGAAGTTCCTCATCAAATGGATTATCAGTTGTGTAATCCTTTACAACCTTCTTTCTGAAATCAAGGATGAATGGGGAAAAATATTCAAAGAAGATATTCCTGATCCTCCTCAAGTCATCCCAGCCTCATTTTCTACCTCATATTTGGCCATGAGAGGGGATTCTACCCCTCAAACTCGCTCAATTTGATGAGTAGCATTGGGTTTTTAAATAGTTAAAAAATAACATCACCAGATTTTTTTTGTTTTTGGTTGTTTAACCCAGAATCCTAGGCTGACTCCTGTTTTTTTTCTTTTTTTTGGTGGACTTAGACAAAAACCAGAACCACAACTTTCAAACCACCCACCTCACCCCACCAAAACACTGGTCCAAGCCTCCCTCCTCTTCACAAAACCATCACCTCACCATACCAAACCACTGGTCCACACCTCCCTCCCCCTCACCAAACCACTTCACCATCCACCTCCACCTACCTCCAAGCTCACTAGGTCATCCTCCTCCTTATTCTTCTTTGCTCAGTGCCCCAGGTAAGCCCCCCCCCTCTCCTCCTCCTTGATTCATTGGAGCTGACCCTGTCACGCTTCGCACTTAAGGATTATTGTCTTCACCACTTCAACATGTCCTCTCCTCAGTACCATCTACCTCAGTCTAAAAGCGTGACACAAATAAAGCACAACATCAATGGTGCAATCCGCTATTTCCTCTGGCTCGCGCTGACCTTCCAATCTTGGCAACCAACTCAGTATATACTTGCAAACTTCGCAGTTAACTCCATACCAGTCGACCATCCATTATGAGATCCAATCTCCTTCCCTGGCCAATCAACAGCCTTGGACTTCCATCTTCCGTCATGCATTGTTTGTTAGTTTGCATCTACATCTAACCAAGCCATCACTACTGTATAGTTTGCAATTGGACTAGTCCCTACCCTGCATACACTATTACCCTCATTTGCATTACCTTCAACGTCACTCGCTCTTATCCCAATTTTTCATGCAAATGTACGCTCAGATTCTATTGTCTCGCACTTATGCTAAGACCTAGGATCTATACCACTGCTTCATTTCCTATTCCGTTCCTTTCATTCATTGCCTCACCGCTTCACCTGTAGTTAGCTCATCATCAGGTTGTATCTAGTCACTTTGGATTACCTTATAAGGGCTATCCCCTTGCCTGATGATTGTCTCCTCAGTTAGTTAATTTCATACGTTCTTGCATTTTGCTGCAACCTAGTTATCAAATCGGACTCAGGTTGAGATTCCTTCTTCAGAACACTTTCCATTCATCTTGCCGTTTGTTGAGTGGCATAACCAAGTTTGCACTTCGCAACTGGTTCTCGCTATTTTCACTTGCCCTTGCACTTGGTATTCCTTTGCTCTCACGATCATCTAAGAATTGCCCTATAGTACGTGGGGTGGTCTTGTGACAGACCCCCTCCCTCCTCCTCCTCCTTTTACAAGTTCCAGGCCGTTCATCCCTCCTTTCTCCGCCCCACCGGTAAGCACCCTTGCTCAGCACCACTGTTAAGTACCCCCCTCCTCCTCCTGCTCTCCTTCTTCCCCCTCCTCCTGCTCCCCATCTTCCCCCACCACCACCTTGCTGTTCAATTGATTGGTCAACTGGAAAGCAATCTATTGGTTGACTGGCAAGCAAAAAATTGATGGGCAAGCAAGCAAGCAATTGATCAATCAATTGGCAAGCAAATGGTCAATGGATTGCTGATTGACCAACCGGTGACTTCCCCCCCCCCCTTCAGCTCCTCCTCCTCCTCCCTGTTCTTTAGAAGTTGACTGACGTTTTTTTTTTCTTTTTTTGGTAGGAGACTACCGGTAATGTTCTTGCTAGTTTCTATGTCTGTTGATCATCTAAGTGGTTTATACTGGACTGATGATTGTTTTTTTTTAATTTTTTAATTTTTTTTGTTTTTTTGGTAGGAAAATTCCCAGTATTTTTTTTCAATTTCTGTGTTTTTTGATCATCTAAGTGGTTTATACCAGACTAGTGATTTTTTTTTTTTGCTTTTTTTTATTTAATGCATTGCAATCAGAAATTCCACTTCTTTTACCACCCTTCCTTGAAAGCCCATTCTTCACCCACCAAACTTAAAATGTTACAACTAATGGATTTCCATCTTGATCCTCACCCCAATCAAATTATATGGTTGGGAGGTAAAAAGATGGAAGGAGATACTTTGAAAAACATACAGAGAAGTGGGAAGAAAAGGGCTTGCCAGAGAATGAGGGCCCAAATGTGGCATTCTGAAATTGCATTGGAAGTGACTGAGGAAACAATTAATGAAAAGGCTGTTTGATCTTCATTCATCCTACTTTGCTTGAACCTGTATCTGTCCATTGTCAAGAAAAGTCAAAACCCCACCCCTGAAGAGTTGGAAAAGGCCAAACAGAAGATCAAACCATTTGATTTCTTCAGCTCTGGAAATATATATGTTCAAGATCAATTGGATCATGAGGATATTGTTGCAATCATCAAATTTATCCCTTTTAATGAACTCTCTGAGCAAGAGAAGAGGGAAATCAACTCAGTAACAACATTCCTTCACCAATCCAAAAAAGTTTTCAAGAATTTTGGTCCCTCAATATCTTGGGGTGGGAAAATGTGGAAATTGGATGGCAAAAATTGATGCACCATTCTGAAATATTTGGAAAATATTTGAAGAAAGATGCTGTTAAATCCTCCCCTAAGGAGTATTATTCTTTGAACCTTAGGTCTGACAAGGTCTCTCATATATTGGGCCAAATGTTCCAAAAATTAGCCAAAATTGTGTTTGCTTCCAACCGTGAAGCTATGATGGACAATAACATCCCTTGCCTCTCCTCATTGAAATTTGTATCTGTCCTGACTGCTTGTCAGCCTGCTACTTAGCACAGAGCAACCTGACAAAGCAACAACAATAATAATATTAACAAAAATAAAAAAAACAAAAATAAATGAATAAATAAAATTATTATAAAATGAAGGATTAGGAAATCCATGAATATTATGGCAGAAATGGATTCCCCACCCAAAATAAGGTAGGGTCACTCACTGACCCCACCCTTGAATTCTTACTCCATATATTTTGTAATTAATTTAATAGAAAATGGTAAATGACCACGGCACCAGTATGGCACCTTTTGGCCATTTTAATATTTCACATGATACGTCATGTATAGGTTTCACACCTAGATTTCAGTCGAAATCCAGGTGTTGTGTGTAGTTTAGGAGTTACACGGGGAATTGTGTTTTGTCACAATTCCCGCACGCAGCCCCGCATCCCTACATCGCTGGACTCCCGCGTACGCCAACTCCCGCACGCAGCCCCGCGTCCCTACATTGCTGGACTCCCGCGTATGCAAACTCCCGCACGCAGCCCCGCGTCCCTACAGCGCTGAACTCCCGCGCAACTGAACTCCCGCGCAGTTGATCCCTCCCGCGTGCAGGTAATCCCGTGACCTAGTCACACCCGCAGCGGATCAGTCCCCCGCACGCAACTGAGCAGCGGATCAGTCCCCGCGCGCATCTGAATGGACTGATCCCCGCGCCTAGCCTGCAGTGATCAGCCTGACAGCCAGGTACCGCTCAGAGGAGCTACAATATAGTAGGATCTACACTACATATTTAAAGCTACCACACAAGCATAGATTATAATTCAAAAACCTTAAAAATCAATTAAAATTAGTTATTAACTAATTTTTAGTATTTTTTATTAATTAAATAAAGATCCAGACTCACCACAACATGAGTTGATCAGAACCTTCAAAGACCACAAAACTACATAAGGAGTGGTCGTAAAAATTATTAAAAATTACATACAGGATCAACAGAGGATGAAAAATCAATAAACATTCACGTCTGCTCACTTTGGACCAGTACTTACAGTACAAATTGAGGATCAGTGCAGGATCAGCAAAATGACTAATCTATTGATTAACAGATCCTGCAGCTAAAAAGGAGCTGTTCCTTGACAGATCTAAGTCCAGCAGGCTAACAACACCTTGAGGACGTGCCAATCTTGCCCTGACTGCCCCCCTAGCCTCAGCCCATGGCTAGTACCCCTTCTAGAGGCCCTCAAGCGCCCAAAAAAGAATATTTAAACAGGCTCTTTTTGCCCTTCTGTTCCCAATCAGTTATCAGTTATCAGAAATATTATTATTTTCAATCAGACATTGTGTCATTGTTAGTCAAGTGCTTATCAAGAAGAAAGCAAGTGATTTATGATCTAGTCTGAAGAAGTATTATTATTATTTTATAAATAACTATCAACAACCAGAAGTTTGAACCAGCCACCAACCCCATCTGTTCTGAAGCTTCTTACCTGAATCTTTGCAGGATTTCTGTGGATTACTTCCCAAGTAAGTTGTTCCCTTCCTTCTCTGGGTTTGTGTGCTGTTTTGCCCGCCCAAATTAGTGGATAAGGCCTTAGAAGGCACCCATCTTCATTCCAAGGTTATAAACTGCCTAAGGAGGCCCCTTGAGGAGAGGTTGCCAAGTCTGTAAAGACCCCCAGTAGTATATTACTGTGGCCCCTCTTTTTATATCATATTTAAAATATTTATAACCAAACCAATTAAACCTTGCACTTGCTCTTACCATTCCATTATTGGAGCCGTAAAGTGTTTATTCTTTGGAATATTATTGCTCCAAATTCTTTTATCACTCTCTGTAGCTAAAGGACTGCAAAGTTCCTGGTATCAGAGAGCTGACAACTGGGGGTCTGGCCAGGAAATATCCTTAATAATTAATTGTTTAATTAATTATCTCCTGGACCAGTTATTTATATTTAAAAAAATTATATATATAAGTAGAAATACTTATTATTTTTCTTTATCTTTTGATTTATCCAGTGGATTCAAAAACCAACGGAGAATTGATCAATTATTATTTGAATCTTCTTAAACAGAAAAAAGAAGAAAAATTAGGTAACTTTGTGCCTGTTGTTATAACTCCTGAACAAGAACAAGAGAGACTTCTTTATTATAGACAGCAAATCCTAAAAGAAAAGGAACAAGAGTTAGAAAGAATTATTAATTTTAACTCCTTGTTAAGACAGCACAAAGAGTGGAAAATCTATCAAAGAAAGCTTTCTGCTTTTAAGAGACGGTATCCAAATTATAAAAGTGAGCTTTGATCTCCTTTTTATTATTTTTTTTATAAAAAATCATAAAAAACTCGAAAATTATAAAAAAAATTATTATAAAAATAAATAAATATATAACTTATATTTTTTTATTTTATCCTTTCTAGTGGACTTTGTTTTTGGTGATCTTATTGACCAAGACCTCTCAGAGGACGTCCCAGACTGTGGACCCTTGGACTTGTCCCAAGATTTGATTGGAACCCACTCAGATCCCATTGGAATACCTTCCAAGGACGGTCCTGACCCCAACAAGGACTTAGTACCTTTAAACCTTCATATAAGTAAGTCATATATTTTTTTAAAAAAAAATATAAAAACCAAAATACTCGAAAAAAATATATTTTTTTTGATTTTTTTACAAAGTTTTGACAAATACTTACATAATTTGTAACATGCATCAAAACAGACGCAACACCCGCGCCAGTGGACGCGCCCCGTCATTTGGATCTTTGGCCGGAGGAACCCGTGCGCGCAAGGACGCCAGTCGCGAACGCAATGCGGATCAAGCCAGTGATTGCTCCAATCCGAGCGACAATGACGACAACTGCGGCCGCCAACTCGACCAACTCACCGTTGGAGAGCTGTCCCTTGTCCAACGTGATATCCCAGGAGGATACCGTTCCACCTACGCCACCCCAGCCGGACTCCTCCAAGGAGGACAAAATAAAGGAATTGGTGAAAGAACACGTGGGTCATTGGGAGCTGTTCAAACAGGCTCAGACCCAGGAAGACCAGCAAGCTATGAGAAAAGCCATATCTTTGGCAAAGAAGACTCAAATAACCCTCCAAAAATTGATTCCCAAGAGAGAAGTAGAAGGTTACGTGAAGAATTGGAATCCTTGGGACCAATTAGTTTCCTTAAGAGGAAACAACAACAACAGGAAGAAGAGATCTCTAGCCCATCAGAAATTAAAGATTCCCAAAGAGTGGGAGAATATAATATCTTTGGCAAGAAAATGGAAGAAAGTGCACCACAATTAGATGTAGAAACTTTCAACTTGTTTTCCATAAATGTTTCTCATAACTTTGATATCATTGGTAAATGTTTTGACAAAATATATGAGCAATTGGATAAAGTAAATACCAATTTTGGAAAAGTCATGCAATCCCAATCCAACTTGGTCAAAATCAATGAGTGAGAAGTAAAACAAATAAGAGACAGCATTAGCTTGAGTAAGGGAGAACTAATGAATTACCTAGAAAACAATACTTCAGCTATCCAAGAAGAAATTCTTCTATCTATTGAACAAATCAAATAAGGTATTAATAAGACATACCACACTTCACCTACTCATATTATTAATAAAATTGATTCATTAAGTAACAAACTTGACCTGGAATTAGGTATGATTAAGAATGATCTCAGAGATCTAAAGATAAACTTAACTCAACCCATTGCAGAATCTGATGAAATCAGACCTTCCAGGTACCACAGTACTCCCCAACTACCTTCTAGACCAAGACCAACCAGGCATGAATCTTTCAGGCCTAGTCCCACTCCTGAAGTAGAACAAGCATTAAAATTACTTCCCCCTATCACTGAGTGTCCTAAATTCTCAGGAGAAGGAGAATACAATCATGTCAGTTTTTTTAAGTTTATTGACTATACTCTGGCCTCCTATGAACTTCCTGATAACATAGCTGTAGTAAGACTACCTAGACTTTTTGAAGGAGTAGCCCTTGACTGGTTCATCAATAAGAGAGAAGAGGTAGGATCTTTGTCATGGAATTTGTGGAAAGACTTGATTAAGGAACAATTTGGTACCAGAATTTGGAAAAGAAAAATGATGAAGACTTTCAAAACTTCTTTTTTTGATCCATCTAAGGACAAACCTCACAAATGGTGCCTTGAACAGAAGAGAAGACTAGACTGCTTCTACCCAAATGCTGATAAAGAAGAAGTCAATGAAAGACTCCTCAACCTATGTCCAGGACAACTTAACCATAGCGTAAGATGCAGAATGCCCATGAACTCTGACCTTTCCACTCTCATAAGAGTATTAGAAGAAACTATTGACATGAATGGCTTAGATAAAAAGGTTAACAAACCCAGAGAACCAACTACTAGGAATAAGGAAGAATATAATAACAAGAATAAAGAACCTCTACCTACCAACTCAGAAGCCAAGAATACTTTGGTAACCAAAGAAAATACATGTTGGAATTGCAACCAAACAGGGCATGTAAGACCTGACTGTCCTTTACCCAGGAGGAAGATTAATCTTATTGAAGGAGAAGAAGATGACACTGATCCTGACCCCCAACTAGATGACACTGATGGTTCCATCTCTGAGTGTGACTTAATGATCACTAATCCCATTAATGTCATCAAAGTTAACATAGAATCTTCCATAGATATTAACCCTGTTAATGAAGATAGCAATTTGCCTCAACAGTGGACACCCAACATGAAAATCCAACATGTTTCTGAAGCAAAGACCTTAACCCTCAAACCTTCTATTGGAAAAGGTTACACCGGTGGTAAAACTTGTTATGCCACTGGCTTGATACAAGGTTCCCCGTAAAATTACTTCTAGACAGTGGAGCCTTCTGCTCTTGTGTTGGAAGTGAATACTTAGATAAGCAGTATTCTAACTGGAAGAAAAACTTACTACCCGTACCTCAAGCTAAGTTCAGCAGCTGTAACTCACCTCTCAATGCTATTGGAGTATGGCCAACAGAAATCATACTTCCCCACTCTAAAGTATCAATCAAGATAAAGATTGAATTTGTAGTACTTCAAAATGGAATATGTGATTATTTTATTATAGGAAATGATTCTCTTTGCCTGTATGGGATAGATGTCTTCCAGAGTAAAGGGAGATATTTCACTATAGGAGGAGATTGGAACAAGAAGTTCCAAATATGCCATGTCAATGCTAAAGCTACTGATTCCACTTATGAGAGACACTTAGAGACTTTTAACCAGGAATACTTTTCCCAAACTGCCCTGAATTCCCAGCTTAGTGAAAACCAGAAAAAAGATATTCTCCAAGTATGCTTTGAGAACCAGAATGCTTTTTGCACTAAAGACCATCCCATTGGTAATATTAAAGGTCAGTATATGGTCTTAACTTTGACTATTAAGCCTCCTTACCCTCTTAACCTCAGAAGACCAGCTTACCCTTCTAGTCCAAAATCTAGGACTGCTCTAGAAGGCCACATCCAATAACTAGTGGACTTACAAGTCTTATGGAAAGTAGGGCATAATGAGCAAGTAGACGTAACTCCACTGTGATAATAGCCTGGCACAATGATAAGTCTAAGATGGTTGGAGACTTTAGAATGCTCAAAAACTACACCCAAGCTGACTATTATCCTATCCCAAGGATTGACCATGCTCTACATAATCTTTCTAAAGCTAAGTTCATTACTACTATGGACATGTTGAAAGGCTTTCACCAAATACCTATCAGTCCGGATAGTAGGAAATTTATGAGAATCATATGTCATTTAGGCATATATGAGTATCTCAGAATGCCCTTTGGTATTAAAAATTCTCCTTCCCACTTCCAAAGAATGATGGATACAGTCTTAGGAATGTTCATCAGGCAAGGTTGGATGATGGTATACATAGATGATGTTATCATTTATTCAGACGATTGGGATACTCACATGGATAAAGTAAGGCTAGTGCTTAAAACAATTGCCACAGTAGGATCAAAATTATCTATGAAAAAGTGCAACTTTGGATATGGAGAACTCAAAGCTCTAGGACCCATTGTTTCTGGACTCACTTTAACTGCTGACCAAAGTAAGATAGCAGCAGTAATGAACAGACCTATGCCCCAGAACAAAACAGAACTCTTATCCTTTATAAGCTTCTGCAGCTATTATAGGAAGTACATACCTAAATTTGCTAACCTCACCAAGTGTTTATATGAGATCTGCAACAACAACAATTTGTTCAAAATGACTCATGAAAGATAGAAGAATTATGAGGAACTCAAAGTAGCTATGACTACTGCCCCAGTGTTGATACAACCAGATTATTCTAAACCTTTTGAAATTTACATAGATGCTAGCATGGAAGGATTAGGAGCTGCATTACACCAAGAAGTAATAGAAGAGGATAAACCAGTAGAGAAACCTATACTCTTCATATCTAGACAAGTCAAAGATACTGAAAAGAGATATGGTGCCAGACAAATGGAATGCCTTGCTCTAGTATGGGCATTAGAAAAACTCCACTATTATTTGGAAGGTACAAATTTTGTGGTGATCACTGATTGCAATGCTGTTAGAACTCTCATGAACATGAAAACTCCTAGCAGGCATATGTTAAGATGGCAGATAGCCATACAACAGTACAGAGGTCAGATGACTATAGTCCACCAAGCTGGAGTTAAACATCAGAATGCTGACAGTCTTAGCAGAAATGCTCTACCAAATGATACTAGCAATCCTGCTCATGACCCAGAAGATCATGATATATTTCCTATACTAAACATTAACCTGTTTAATCTTGAAGCTCCCATCATAGGAATTCACATATGTGAACTAGATGAATCACTGTTCAGCTCCATCAGAGAAGCATACAACTCTGACAAGAAGACTTTGATTAACATCATAGAAAGTACTTCCCCTCCATCTGAACTCATAAACAGTTTACCTGAACCCCTGCTGAAGTCCTATAAAGAAGGAAGATTCACACTGTGGGATGGGCTAGTATATTACCGGCATAAACACTCTAGTGTTATAGTCTTGACCAAAGCAGAGCATATCAAACTTGTTTTAGCTGAATTTCATGATAATTGCTCTTCGGGTCACCTGTCTACTGATAGAACCCTAGATAAAGTAAAGCAGACTGCCTGGTGGATCAACTGGAGAGACTCCACTATCAAGTATTTTTCAAGCTCTGAAATCTGTCAGAAGTCCAACAGGACCACTGGGAAAAGGTTTGGACTACTCCAAAGGATTGCTGAGCCCAGGAAAAGATGGGAATTTATCAACATGGACTTTGTAACAGGACTGCCCCCAGGAGGAGCTTACTCTTACAACTCAGTCCTGGTTATTGTAGACAGATTTTCTAAGAAAGCCAAGTTTCTACCTAACCATAAGGAAGACACAGCTATGGAAGTAGCCTTACTCTTCTGGAACAGACTAATTGCTGATGTAGGAATTCCTAAGATTATTATCAGTGATGGAGACCCCAAATTCACGTCTGAATTCTGGAGAAACCTCCAAGATATGTTAGGAATTACCTTAGCCTTTTCTACAGCTTATCACCCTCAGAAAGATGGATTAGCTGAAAGAATGATCCAGACTCTAGAGGACATGCTCAGAAGGTTCTGTTGCTTTGGGATGGAGTACAAAAATACAGATGGATATTGCCATGACTGGGTTAGCCTTTTACCTGCACTAGAAATGGCCTATAACAGTAGTAAACACTCTACTACCAAAGAAGCTCCTTACGTACTGGAAAGAGGATGGATCCCCAAATTACCCAAGGATAACCTCAATCAGGAGTTGACTAATATCCATCCAACATCACTGGACTTCAAAAACATGATAGATATGGCAAATAAGCACGCTGCTAAGTGTGTACAAGATGCTGTTGAATACAACCAACAGAGGTGGGATAAAACTCACAAAGAACCTGATTTCAGAATAGGAGATCAAGTTCTAATTTCAACCACCAATTTCAATAACTTGGCTGGAAACAGAAAACTCAGACCAGCCTTTGTTGGGCCTTTCACTATCAAGAAACTCCATGGTGGGAATGCCGTAGAAGTCATCCTCAGTAATGAACTCTCTAGGAAACACCCAGTCTTCCCAGTTAGCCTTGTCAAACACTACCATCCCAGAGAAGGTGAAAAGACCCCTTCACCTGAAATACCAGTCTTAGATGAGCCTGAGAAGGACAAAGGAAAAGTTAGTAAAATCCTTCAAGATAAAAAAGAAAGGATCCAAGGGAAAGATGTTAGACTTTACTTAGTCAGATACAAAGGAGAATCAGCTGATAAAGATTAATGGCTACCTGAAAACAACATTCCAGATGGACCTATACACCTGAGAAACTACAGGCCAGTAAAAGACACTGAGCCCCAAAATTTTTTTTCAGATATAGTTATATCTTGGAGTGGGGGAATGTCAGCCTGCTACTTAGCACAGAGCAACCTGACAAAGCAACAACAATAATAATATTAACAAAAATAAAAAAATAAAAATAAATGAATAAATAAAATTATTATAAAATGAAGGAGTAGGAAATCCATGAATATTATGGCAGAAATGGATTCCCCACCCAAAATAAGGTAGGTTCACTCACTGACCCCACCCTTGAATTTTTACTCCTTATATTTTTTAATTAATTTAATAGAAAATGGTAAATGACCACGGCACCAGTATGGCACCTTTTGGCTATTTTAATATTTCACATGATATGTCATGTATAGGTTTCACACCTAGATTTCAGTCGAAATCCAGGTGTTGTGTGTAGTTTAGGAGTTACACGGGGAATTGTGTTTTGTCACAATTCCCGCACGCAGCCCCGCATCCCTACATCGCTGGACTCCCGCGTACGCCAACTCCCGCACGCAGCCCCGCGTCCCTACAGCGCTGGACTCCCGCGTATGCAAACTCCCGCACGCAGCCCTGCGTCCCTACAGCGCTGAACTCCCGCGCAACTGAACTCCCGCGCAGTTGATCCCTCCCGCGTGCAGGTAATCCCGTGACCTAGTCACGCCCGCAGCGGATCAGTCCCCCGCGCGCATCTGAGCAGCAGATCAGTCCCCGCGCGCATCTGAATGGACTGATCCCCGCGCCTAGCCTGCAGTGATCAGCCTGACAGCCAGGTACCGCTCAGAGGAGCTACAATATAGTAGGATCTACACTACATATGTAAATCTACCACACAAGCATAGATTATAATTCAAAAAACTTCAAAATCAATTAAAATTAGTTATTAACTAATTTTTAGTATTTTTTATTAATTAAATAAAGATCCAGACTCACCACGACATGAGTTGATCAGAACCTTCAAAGACCACAAAACTACATAAGGAGTGGTCGTAAAAATTATTAAAAATTACATACAGGATCAACAGAGGATGAAAAATCAATAAACATCCACGTCTGCTCACTTTGGACCAGTACTTACAGTACAAATTGAGGATCAGTGCAGGATCAGCAAAATGACTAATCTATTGATTAACAGATCCTGCAGCTAAAAAGGAGCTGTTCCTTGACAGATCTAAGGCCAGCAGGCTAACAGCACCTTGAATACGTGCCAATCTTGCACTGACTGCCCCCCTAGCCTCAGCCCATGGCTATTACCCCTTCTAGAGGCCCTCAAGCGCCCAAAAAAGAATATTTAAACAGGCTCTTTTTGCCCTTCTGTTCCCAATCAGTTATCAGTTATCAGAAATATTATTATTATCAATCAGACATTGTGTCATTGTTAGTCAAGTGCTTATCAAGAAGAAAGCAAGTGATTTATGATCTAGTCTGAAGAAGTATTATTATTATTTTATAAATAACTATCAACAACCAGAAGTTTGAACCAGCCACCAACCCCATCTGTTCTGAAGCTTCTTACCTGAATCTTTGCAGGATTTCTGTGGATTACTTCCCAAGTAAGTTGTTCCCTTCCTGCTCTGGGTTTTTGTGCTGTTTTGCCCGCCCAAATTAGTGGATAAGGCCTTATAAGGCACCCATCTTCATTCCAAGGTTATAAACTGCCTAAGGAGGCCCCTTGAGGAGAGGTTGCCAAGTCTGTAAAGACCCCAAGTAGTATATTACTGTGGCCCCTCTTTTTATATCATATTTAAAATATTTATAACCAAACCAATTAAACCTTGCACTTGCTCTTACCATTCCATTATTGAAGCCGTAAAGTGTTTATTCTTTGGAATATTATTGCTCCAAATTCTTTTATCACTCTCTGTAGCTAAAGGACTGCAAGGTTCCTGGTTTCAGAGAGCTGACACTGCTTTTGACTGCTCACCTCATATCAACTTCACCTCAGACTCCTTCTACAACTCACCCAATATTGACCAAGTTGATTTCTGTGACTATTCCTTTTTACTTGTGGTCCCAACCAAAAAATCTAATGTACAACATGTCAACAACAAGGATAAATTTTAAGTATCCAAGGCCAATTTTTGTTCCCAGACTTGGGGTTTGGGATTGATTTCAAAAAAAAGGGTATTGTGAAAATGGTTTGGGGAGAAAACAAGTAAAAACACTGTACTTTTCCTACAGTGGATACTCCCACCCATACTAGGATGGCCATTTCCATGCAAATCCATAGAAAAACTCATAATACTAGCAAGGAATTTGCCAGTTGCAAAATATTTCTTAGGAAAAAAATATAAATAAAAATAAAAAAGATTTGTTCATTGGTGGTGTTAAAAATACTCTCAAACTTTGTTTCAATCAAAAATAATTTTTTTTATTTTTAAAACTTTTATAGAAGTAAATGTATCTACAAACCAAGCAATCAAGTAATTTCCTTTATTTCATTCACAGTTCTACTGCTACCAATACATGCCATGGCTACCAATAACCAATCTTTTTCTTCTTTTTCTAGCCTTTCCCTCTCTGTTTTGAGTCAGTCTTGCTCTCAATCCTTCTCCTTTTCCTCTTTTTGAAACTCCAGCTTTGCCTGTTTGATTTTCCACTCAGCATTTAACTTGTTTCAATGAGCCAAACTCTCATCTTTCCACTTTTGACAATCCATAGCCAGTTGACAATCCCACTTCTCCTTTTCAAATTGAAGTTTTTTGTATTCTATTTGTGATTTCACTGTTTTTTGGAGGGGAATAGGAATGACCTTGATTTTGAAAGCAAGTAAAATAAATCAATGAACTTACTTGAATCATGCTTCTCCATGATATCCTCAAAGCCAGAAAAATTTGAAGTGTTTCTCCACTTTTGAGGGCTATTAGTTTTGAGGTTAATGGAGTTGGACGTCTTTTGATTTCCCTTTGCAGATGAGGTTTGTGTGGGAGCATTGTCACTCTCATTTGAAGGGGATCTGGGAGGCCCCATTGGCTTTAGTTTTTGGCCAATCATGAATGGATGAGGCTGTTATTTTACAACATAAATCAGTTGGGATAAATCAGACAGAAGAGAAAAGAACTTGTGTGCTTTCTTGAGGAGATTTTTATGGTAGTGGAAATACAGGAATAAATTGCTCCTCATTGGCCAATTTGTTAAGTTCTTCCACCCCAACAAGAGAGCAATCCAAAGAATGAAGTGAGGGGTCCAAGGAAGGTTTTGAATTGTTGATCAATGCTGATTTAGACATTATTGGAGCTGATTCTGTTGGAATATCCTCCCCAACATCAGATTGGGGCCACTCATAGGTTTCATTGGGATCATCATTGCTAATTTAAGCATCCACAGCCAGGTCCTCAGCATCAACTGAATCTGATTTTTGGGCATCAAAAGCGGCTAAAGGGCTGATATTGGAATTCTTTCCAAAGATTTCATCCATTTAAACATAAAAAGTACAAATGGAGTCCAACTTATCAACCACCAAGTTGAGTCTCTTGGCTTTATTGGAGTCAGTGATAACAAAGCCAGTGGAGAGTGACATTGAGTGGGATTTTTTGTACTTGGCTCAGTAATTCTTGAATTTCTCCCTCACCTGTTTGGATGACAGATTAAGCCAACCTTTTGTTTTATTCTTGATTTCATTTGCCAGCAGGAGATAACCATTGACCTTAGAGTATGGAGCTTGGCCTACACGTGATTCATGGTTGGATCCAAAGCAAGCATTGTAGTTGTACGGAATCTTGTGCAAGTTTACCAGGATGATGTGATAAGCTCTCTTGAGCTGACTTGAGCCTTTGGAAGCTGATTGGGGAGTATTTTTGGATGTTGAGTTCTTGGGGGATGTTTTCTTTGGTTCAATGGACTTGCAGGGGGAGTGTCACTGAGGGGCCATTTACAAAGAGTAAGTGGGATGAAGTTATGAAGCAATAAATCAATGACAGTTAGGATGTGATGAAAGAGGGGATGAATTGATGAAGCAATGAAGCAATGAGAGGATGGATGTGATGAAAGCAATAAAGTGATGACATTGATAAAGCAAGATGAGAGTGATGAATTGATGAAGCTGAGAGTGATGAAGTGATGAAGTGATGAAGCAATGAGAGTGATGATTTGATGAAGCAATGAGAGTGATGAAGTGATGAGGATATCAATGAAGCAATGAGAGTGATGAAGTTGTCAGCTTGCTACTATGTACAGAGCAACCTGTCAATAGCAACACAAAACTATGAAAAATAAGAATATCTCAATTAACAAAATAAGGAGTGGGAAATCCATAAATACTATTACAGAAATGGATTCCTCACCCAAAATTAGGTAGGGTCACTCACTGACCCCACCCTTGAATTCCAATTCCTTACATTTTTAAAATAATTAAAAAGAAAAGTACTAAAAATTACAACACCAGTATGGCACTTTTTAGCCATTCTAATATTTCACACGTGTTTTCACGTATAGGGTTTACACCTAAAATTCACTCAGAATTGAGGTGTTGTGTATATTTTATTCCTGCGCGCAGCCCCGCATCATTACATATCCCTACGTACTTGTAGTAGCAGATTCCCGCGTACTAGAGACCCGGGCGCAGATGATTCTGCAACGCACGCAGCAGATCCTACCCCGCGCGCATCTGTACTGACTGATCCCCGCGTCTGGATCCATTGTGACTAATCTGACAACCAGGTACTGCTCAGAAGAGCTACAACCTAGTTAGAGTTGCCTAGCATATGTAACAAGTTGACATATGCATTAGTAATAGTCTAAAAAGATCAAAATTTAAATAAAATTAATAAAAATCAAGTTTAGAACATTTTTTAATAACAAATTAAAGATCAAGGATTACCACATAAATCACTGACTCTGATCTTTGAAGACCACAAAACACTACAAGGAGTGTTCATAAAAATTATTAAAAATTATCTACGTGATCGGCAGATGATGTAAAATCAGCAAACATTCACATCTGCCCTCTTTCAAGCAATACCAGTAGTAAAAATGAAGGATGAGTACAGAATGACCAAATTTACGCCATAACAGATTAACAGATCCTGTGGCTAAAATAGTACGGAAATCCAGCAGATCTAAGAACAGCTGATTGACAGCACTAAGTGGACGTGCCAATCTTGCACTGACTGGCTTGCCAGCCTCAGCCCACAAGCAGAACACTCTCTACGTGCCCTGAGAAGCTAAAAATCACCCCAAAAAGGTATTTATACAGACCTCTTTGGATCCATTATTCCATCATCAGCTTACCAGGAATAATTTTTATCAATCAGACACCGTTTCATTGTTGATCAAGTACTTATATGAAGATAAGCAAGTGATTTATGACTTAGTCTGTAGTAGTATTATTTATTCTTATTAACCAATCAACCCTTGAAGTTTAGTCAAGCAATCCACTCCTTCTGCTCTGAAACCCTTCCAAAGTTTTCAGGATTCTCGTGGTAAAGTGCTCAGAGTGAGTGTTTCCCTTCCTTTCTTGGCCATTTGTGCTGTTAATCCCGGCCATTATTGGAATAAGTCCTTTCTAAGGCACCCATCTTCATTCCAAGGTACTTAACCTGCCTAAGGAGGCCCCTTGAAGAGAGGTAGCTAGTATGTAAAGATCCCCAGTAGTATAATACTGTGGCCGCTCTTTTATATTATATTGAAAACCATTTATTACCAAACCAATTAAACCTTGCAACTGCTCTTATTATATCATTTATTTGGGCTTCTAAGTGTTTATTATTGGAATGATTATTATTATTATTATTCCAGTATTTTTATCACTCTTTGTAGCTAAAGGACTGCAAGGTTCCTGGTATCAGAGAGCTGACAGAAGTGATGAGGATATCAATGAAGCAATGAGAGTGATGAAGTGATGATGATAGCAATGAAGCAATGAGAGTGATGAAGTGATGAGGATAGCAATGAAGTGATGAGGATAGCAATGAAGCAATGAGAGTGATGAAGTGATGAGGATAGCAATGAAGCAATGAGAATGATGAAGTGTTCCAATAAGGTTGGAGGATGAAACCAGGGTTGATGATGTGGAATGACGTGTGGTTGAGCTGTTGAAGGCCTTTATATACTTTATTTGAAAAAACCCATTTATTTTCAGGTAAATTTGACACATCTGATGTGAAATAAGTTGGTTTTTTGATTTTTAATGGCAGGTTTGAAATTCCATTTTGGGTTGAAACCTGCCCTCAGCCCAACCAAGAAACCGCTACAATGGACAAAATCACTAAACTGCTCAAAGCCTTTGAAAACAAAATGGATCAAAAGATTTCCTCTCTTGCTGTTCCTAAAAGTTCTAGTGCTGTTCCTAAAAATACTATACTCTGCTATTATTGCCATGGGGAAGGCCATGGAACCAGTCAATGTCTTGAAATCCAGAAGGACAAAGACAAGAAATTAGTAGAGAAAAGAGGTAATAACTTTTGTCTTCCTAATGGTGCCCTGATCCCCTTTGATTCATCTTGCCCCATTTGTCATGTGGTGGCCTCTTACCAGCCACCCCCTCCTATGAAGGCATTCTTGACTTCTGTGGATTTCCGATCTTCTTGTGGTACTCTTCAACCCTGGTACCCCCCAGCTATTTCCTCCTCTTCCCTGGTTGGTACTTACCAATCAAATCCAGCTAGGAAGCAACATGAGGAGCCCAAACCACATAAAGCTCCTTCCTTGCCAACCTCAATCCCCCAAAAACCGCCCAAATAACAATCCTCACCTGAGCCCTCTTCTGATGTAGAAGACATGGAGGTGGAAAAAGAACCTCTCATGGAAAGGTCTCAAGATCACCCTGATCCCCCTTCCTCATTTATTAAAACTCCTCAATCCCCTGATCCTGTTCCTGCTTCACCCAATCTTCCTCCCTCCACCCAGCTCAAAGTTTGGTTTGAGAGGGGAATTTCTAAGGATCACCCCAATGCTGTGGAAGGGGTATTAAAGAAAATTTCCAATCTTGAAATTCCTGATCTATCTGTAGCTGAGCTCCTGTCAATCTCTCCATCTGTTGCCAAAGGAATGAAGAAATGGGTTTCTCATTGAAATGTGGAAGTTGGTCCTGAGGAACTCAAGGTCTCCTCTGGAACTTTGATAGAGGATTCTGGTGGAACAGATCCCTCTTCTGAGTCTAGTCTTTACTCTTGTCCTCTTGGTTTTCTTCCCTGCCATCTTGGTGAATCAGCTAAAATGGTCTTGCTCCTTGTTGACTCTGGCTCTCAGCTCAACTTGATCTCAGATTCTATGGCCTGCAAACTGAAACTCAGCCCTAGGGTCAGTTTCACCTCTTCAGTTTACGGAATAGGGAATCAGTCTCGCAAATTGGTTGGAATTGTTGAAGACATTCCAGTCCGGATTGGCCAAAACATTGTTGGAACTTGTCACTTCTGGATTACACACTTGGATGGACCTATGATTTTGGGTCAACCTTTCCTAATCAATTTTGGAGAAACTCTGATGTTTTCCAATCAAGTTTGGGAGATAATCCTCCTCCCCAATTCAGACGGTAGAAAAATTGAGGTTCCTCTTTGTTCTTTGGATTCTGGTTGCTTGGAAAGAGATTTCCCCAGTCATTTTCCTAAACAGAAGGATAATTCCAGTTCCTCTCATTTTTTATGGGAGTAGTTGATCCTACTAACAGTTGTAGTTCTTTTCAGCCTCAAACTCCAACTCAAGGGTCAACCCTTATCCCCAAGGCCTATTTCTCTTTCTATTCAACAATTTCCTCTGATCTCAAAAATTTCAAAAATCAAAAACAAAACAAAATGGAAAAATCCAAAAATATTTCTTCTTCATCTGTTGTTTCTTCTTTTCCTTGTACTCTTATTCCTAATCAACCTTCTTTCAGTTCCAATTTGAATCTCTGCAATGAGTCTAAACTAGATCCCAATATCAATCCTATTTTTGGTGGCTTTTGTATGGAAGAATATGGGCTTCAGTGTAGGCAAATTGGGGTAGAATTAAGTACTCCCAATTATGCACCACCAAGGTATCCTACTATTATCATTTTCAAAACCCTACCTTGTGCCACACATGTGAGCAATGCATTATCCCCCGGGATGTCTTTTATGGAAAAGTCACCTTTTGAAAACATTGCGGAACATCAAACTTGGAAGGTGTTAGAACTTGGTCTCAATCCCCGTAGTCAGATCTCTCTGGTCAACTCTTGGCAAAAACAAGAACCGATCTCTTTTGCCTCTAAATGTAAACCAGTTGCCAGGAAAATTCAACCAGTCAACCAACCAATGCCTCTCAATCTCAATCCTCCTCTTAGGCGTCCTCCTCTATCCCGCAATCCTTACTGTGGTTTACCTCAATCTCTTGCTGTTCCATTCATCCCCTCTGGCCGTGTAACCAAAGAACATCAGAGAGTAGTCAACTTTGGACCAGATGGATGGCTTCTACCTGATGAGTTGTATTTGATCAGAAATGTCTTGGCTCTTAGGGAAAAATCTTTTGCTTTCTGTGAAGAAGAGAGATTTCTCTTGAAAGAGTCCCATGGTATGCCTTATATCATTCCTTTAGTAGAACATCATCCCTGGAAAAAGAAAAAGATCCCAATCCCTACTTCCAAAGTTTACAAGTTCATCAAGTTGGTCCGGGAAGGCGTCCAAACCGGTTTATATGAACAGTCAACGTCTAGGTATTCCAGTCCTGTTTGCTGTGTCTTTAAAAGTAACGGTAAACTTAGAATAGTTCATGATCTCCAGCTGCTAAATAAGGTTACTATTAAAGACTCTGGTATTCCCCCTGCTACTGAAGATTTTGTTGAATCCTTCTCCGGGAGAGCTTGCTATGGTCTAGGTGACATTATGGGTGGCTATGACAAACGGTCCTTACATCCAATTTCTTGCCCTCTTACCACATTCAATACTCCTCTTGGTCGCTTCCAGCTTACTCAATTGCCTCAAGGCGCCACCAACTCAGTTGCGGTCTTTCAGGCTCAGATGGTTTTGATCCTCCAGGATGAAATCCCCAATCATGCTGGTATCTTCATTGATGACGGCGGAATTAAAGGACCAATTTCTGACTATAACAATGAGCTCTTACCCTGGCATTCAGGAATCTGCAGATTTATCTGGGAGTATGCGACCACTTTGGAAAGGGTCCTGTTCCAAATCAAAGAATCTGGCCTCAGTGTCTCCGGATCCAAATTGGCTTCCTGTGTCCCTGCTCTGGAAATTGTTGGTCATGTGGTCTGCAAGGAAGGAAGAAGGATGGCTCCATCCAAGATCAACAAAATCCACTCTTGGCCTACTCCCATCAACCCAACTGAAGTCAGGGGTTTTCTAGGTGTTGTCACTTATGTTTGAATTTTCATCCCATCTTTGTCCAAAATCTGTGCTCCCCTACGTCGCCTGACCAGAAAAGATGCTGAGTGGATCTGGACCCAAGAGTGTGAAAATTCTTTTCAGCAGCTTAAAATGATTGTTGGCAAGGACATAGTCTTGAGGAAGATTGCTTACCAACCGGGAGCTGGCAAGATCAAATTGGCTGTTGATTCCAGTTATCAATCTGTTGGGGCTGTCCTCACCCAGGAAGATGAAAATGGTCAGGACCTTCCTGCTCTCTATGAATCCCTGTTATTTTCAGACGTAGAATCCAGGTACTCCCAACCAAAACTGGAACTCTGTGGTGTGGCTCGAATGTTGAAGAAACTCCAAACTGTCCTCTGGGGTCAACACTTTGAGTTACAAGTTGACGCACAATCCATCATCAAAATGATCAATGCCCCCAGCCTCCCAAATGCTCCTATGACCCGTTGGGTGGCCTTTATCCAGCTTTTCTTGTTCAATATTGTTCATAGGTCTGGCAAATCCTTCACCATGCCCAATGGTTTATCTTGATGCCCCCTTGGAGACAAAGAATCAGATGTTGGAGTGGACTTTGACAAGGAGGAGCCTTTAATTCATCCAGTCTTCACCTTTTCCTCTCAAAATTACTCTGGCTTCCAACAAGGTTTCTGGCTAAAATTAGAGAAGTACCTTTCCACTCTCCAAAGGCATCCTGATCTCTCCGCTAAAGATTTTTGATTGCTCAAGAGGAAGTCTTCCAGCTTCTTTGTCCAGGGTACTAGGCTTATGAAAAGAGGCAATCCTTGTGCTCTAATTGTTTTCATAATCCCCTCCAAGCAAGATTCAATCCCCAAACGTCTCCATGAAGGCCTTGGGCATTGTGGGGAAACCAAGACCTATTGGCGTATATCCAAACAATTCTGGTGGCCATCTGTGAAGAAATCAGTCTCTCAATGGTGCAAGAGTTGCAAAGTATGTCAGAAACGTTATCTTAGGCACCCAGCTGAAATTCATTATCCCACTGGAGATTCCACTGTCTTTGGAAGGATTGCTACGGATGTGGTTCAAATTAAGGCTGGTCGAGCTAAGTACCTCATTGTGGCTAGAGATGATTTTTCTGGATGGGTTGAAGCAAAGTTTCTTAAGAACCTCAGCTTGGAATTGGTAGCAGCTTTTCTTTACAA